>OY735214.1:2105000-2157500 GCA_963457665.1 Thysanoteuthis rhombus | reverse complement strand
GGATTGAAACCTTCGCTTCCAAACCGGAGGCTGGTATCCTGCCTCTACTCCACGGAACTGGTCGGTCAGTAAGGCTGAATTTAAGCGATATATTTATTTAGCTTATATTCCCCATCCACCAGTATGCTCTATTCGTATGGAAGAGCATTGCACGCACACACACACACATATATATATATATATATATATATATATATATATATATATATATATATATATATATATATATATATCCAGCGTTGCTAGATGGAGAAATTACATAAAATATAGCAATACAGGGAAGATATGTTCTTGGAAATAGTTCTTCTTACACAACATAGCTAATGAGAAAAAACGATTATTCACACCGATGAAAAAATTGCAGTTACCGAAAAAATATTCGGGTGTACAAAAATGCACAAATGATGTTGTCATTTAGTTTGACAAAGCTTCTGGATACACTATAATTTGAAAGGAAAGTTTCCCGTTGTATGTCAACATTTTGCGCCTTATGCACTCTTTAGCAACTGACTATATATTTTGTTATTGTAATTATTGATTATGAATTAATGGGTCTCTTCACGATGATGAATATCGAGTACTGTATTTAAATAACATCAACTACGGAACATGTTTTTTCTTACGAATTACTAAAAACAATATGAAATATCACTCTATAAATCAATATATTTTGAATTTCTCCGTTTATCATTACTTGACTAAACAATTTCTCTAACAGGCAGTATAAATTGCCGTCCTAAAAAGAAATAAAAAGATAGCCAAATCGGTTAGCCTTGGTTTGTTTTTTTAAAAATTGATTTGATCTTACTTTTTCGCTGTTAGAAAAAAAAGGGTGGGCTAATGTAGAAGCAGTGGTGTGCTTATGTGAAAAAGGATATTCGGTTCGTACTAAAAAAAGGTTGTTTTTTTTTTTTAAAGCGTGGACTAATGTAAAAATGTAGTATATATTAAAAGAGGGGTCATGGGGGCAAAGTTAACAACGGGCATTTATGCTCAAAGAAGGGGGGACTAATTTCCAAAAAGTTGAATGAGATTTATAAAGTTAAAAAGAGAGACGTAATGTTAGGTGACAGGGGAGAGAAAAGGTTTTCGAAAAAGAGGGACTATTCCCAGTAAGTGGCATTGTTAAAAATCCGTTGGCTAATGTTGGTCAAATACTAAGAAAGGATGTTTGGAGAAGATGTTGGAAAGAAAAGGGGGTTAATGTTTAGAATGAGAAAGAGTTTACTCAAAACGAAAAAAATGAAAATAAATGTTCCCTCTCAATTTTGACCCTTTAAAACAAGAAAAGAAACTCATTCCAAGATTTTTTACAACATAGAAGGAATGTTTATTTTCTCTAAAAAGGAAAAAAACTCCATTTCCGCTTTGGAAACCAAAACAAAGCAAAAAAAAAAATTTCCCCTTCGATTTTGAGCTGTAGGATTCTGTGTCCCCAAAATAAAAAAAAATTCCTCTCCGATTTTGACCCGTAAATGTAAAAAGAAGCGTTCCCATTGAGTTGGCCCTGAAAAAGTGTGCAAAAGAATCTTCCCCTCAATTTTCACCCTCAAAGGAGATTTTTAAAATCCCCCTCGATTTTGACCACTATTAGAGAACAGAATTTTCATCTTCGATTTTGATCCTTTGAAGTAACAAAAAAATCCCTTCGATTCTGACTCCTGATCGGGAAGAACAATTCTTCTCTCATTTTGACCCCTAACAGTAAAAAAAAAAAGAATTCGATTTTGACACCTGTAAATGAAAAAAAGATACCTCACTCAATTTTGTCCCCTGATAGTGGAAAAAATCCTCCTCTACCCATTTAACACCTAAAAGTAGAAAATTCTTTTGATTCTAACCCCTAAAAACGAGAAAATCCCTCCTCACCAAAAAAAGTTTTCATTTCTAAAGGTAAAAAGCAAACCCAACAATTTTGACAAAATTTCGATAAAATTTTCTCACTCGGTTTTGAGTCCAAAAAGTGAAGAAATATTTCGCTTTGATTTTAATCCCTCAGAGTGAAGGGAAATTACCTCTCAATTTGCATCTCTAAAACTGGGTGGGAAAGGAATGCCCCTCCAATTCTAAAAATAGAAAGACAGAATTCCCCTTCGATTTTGAACTTCAAAAGTGGAAAAAAATAATTCCTCCTGGATTTTGACCGATATAAATGGCAAATACTGATAGTAAAATTATTTAGTAATACGTTTTATGAATGAAATAGTTCTCTATCGTGGTTGGTCTAACGAACTCACCACTGGAAAAAGTAACTGATTCAAATTTATCATTATTAGCGACACCAATTGAGTTATTGATGACGTAAGAAATATAATCTGTCTCCTTGCTTGTGTCTCTGATCCTCTCCATCTCTCTCTGTCTTTCTCTTTCCTCTCTTTCTCTGTCAGTCTGTCTGTCTGTCAATCTGTCTGTCTGTCTGTCTGTCTGTCTGTCTCTCTCTCTCTCTCTCTCTCTGCTTTCCTTTCTCTCTTTCTTTGGCTTTCTTTTTTACCACTAAGGGTGTAAAAAATCCCGTTTCGAAAAAAGGAAAAGAAAAAAGAGGAAGAGAAAAAAAAATCTCCGTTTCCGAATTCGGCTTTTAGAAAGGATAAGTAAAAAATAAATTTTCCCTGCAATTCGCCCCAAAAAGTGAGAAATAAAAGTTTCCTTCATGTGATTGACATAACCTTTGATCCCTCAATTTCTTGTCAGGGAAAAACGTACATTAACGGTACTACATGAAAATATTCACCAGTAGAAATACAATTATTCAAGGCAACCAATGAACATCGCGATATGAGATGTAAAAATACGTTTTTATTTCGTTTTTAATAAAATGCATTTTTATCTCCGAGGATTGAGTTGAGGAAAAAGAATAAAAATATTATCTTATTACATAATCAAAAAGTATTTTTACCATCAATGAATGATCGTATAAGTGACTCACCTCTACGACCCGGATTGGAAATCCTATGAAAACGTAATTTCGGGATGGTTTTCAAAAACGAATTTGCTGAAAAACCCTTTCCAGATATCAAATCCGCACCCAAAGAAAATTTCATGGATTTCTATCAAGTAGCTTTGGCGGTCGGCAAGTACAGACTGGCGGACAGAGTTTGGGCGAGTTATGATATGATTTATTTTACGTTCAATGTTTTCACATGAAAAACAAATGACGGCCACTTAGCTGGCCATTCTGAGGATTGCACCGAATAAAACAGAAATAATTAGACTGTGAATGGCTCACTAAACTCATTGTAAATGATATTTATGTAGAGTTTAGAAAGCTTTACAGCTTTAAACACTAAACATTAGAAAACTTTTCTTCAAAATATTTTTGTCATTTCAGTTACATATTTCCCAATAGCTGTTGATGAAATTTATGCAATTTCCTTCATTATTTTTCTCCTGTTTTACAAATGCTTTGTTTTTCTGATACTATGAGCAAAATTTCTGTTGCTGGAATCATTAGTTGTTTACCATGTACCCGTTTCGGGGATTTTAAAAACAAAACAGTTATATTAACATGGCATCCCCACAGTGTTGATCAAACACAGCCTCAGTTTCAGATTTGATTTTAATGTACAGCTTATGTCATACATGTAGTTCGTTATTTCGTATAGGGTATTATCATGATATATTGTATAAGAATTTTATTTCATACTACACACCATTTAATTTTTAAAGCATGCTTTACTTACGTAGGTTACCCCAAAAAACGTTTTTAGCGATGAGGGATTAGTAAGTATAACAGCAGACGTGATTCGCTCTTCGTGTCACTTTTATCAAGTGTTCACCCACATGAATATTAAGTCTGTTTTATCAGTTTCAATCTCAGACTGCATGCAAATCAACTTATATCACCTTTAGGAATGCTAATTACGCAGAAAAAACCCTTCGAATTGATTTTCCACCAATATATTCAAAAACAAAAAATTGTCAATTCTCTTCTGCTAACCTTAAAGTTACACAGACTTCTGGGAGGGGTTGGAAATGACTTATTCCCCTCTCAGGCCTTCTCACCAAGGGTGGGGGAATTTGAAATTTGGAATAATAGAGAGATTATAAAGTATGATGTGCAGTACAATTTTTGTATGTAACCCCAAATTAATGTTCCAATATACCAAGACTGTATTTTTATTCTTGCTGGCTCCTTGGTTAGGGCATGCATGTCCGTCTAGTGCACCATCTGACATCGGGATAATACAATGGCTTGTACTTGCTTAAACTACAAATAGTAGCGAGTACAACACCTTCTCTATGCCTTTCATATAGTAGTGTTGTAACGAAGATATATCTCGAATCTATGCTTTACCCCCTACCAGAGATCCATGGTTTGCCCCCCACCAGAAATACATAAGAGGGGCATCAGATACGCATGTTTACTGCTATGGTTGAAGTGGCATGAATATTTTTGCTGCCATTTCTCTTGCACACATAACATATGTTCTCACGTGTCATGTTGCACGTATTACTACTATGGTTAATTCATAAATTTCACAAATCAGTATTATACATTTTTTGTAATGGGATATCTCAACGAACCAAGCAGAGTCAAATATACGTTTAAACATCAAATTCTGATACAGTTTGATCTTGTTAACAGTGTGAAAAAATGTACTCAATTCATTTCAGACCACACTTAAGATATGCAGTCCAATTGTGGAATCGACATCTCGGAAAGAATATTACATAGAACTTGAAAATATACAAAGAAGGACAAAGAAAATGGTCCCAAATCTTGAAATCACCCATACGATAACATCCCAACAGAAAGTTCTTTACAAAGAACAAAAAAAAACAACAACAATAACACAATTCATAAAGAACTCGCCACCACAGTCAATAATTGAACAACCGTAGCGACAAGACTTGAAGTCCTGTAGAAATATTCCAGCAAAATATAAAAATGGTCGGAATAAATTCCATTTCTGACATCATTGGCAATTTCCACTTGAAAACATCTAAAATAGAATTTAAAAAACATCTAGAAATATGTAAATTCTAGAGAATGTTGGCATTATTAATAAACTTGTCCGAGTAAGGTCCCTAAATGCCCCCCCCCCCCGATAAGCTTTCAGATGGGCTCTAGTAGAGTATTGATGTCAACTCTGTAAACAAAATGGTATGGCCTAGGGCGCATGATAAATAAGTAAACACATAGAACAACACACAAACAAACGTGCATATGAAAAGGATAAAACCCTTCGATGGCTACGGTTATTCAACAGTGTAACAAAAAGCCGTAGAAAAAAACCTCTTATCTCAAAGAATAGTAAACATTTCTTGGTGCACACTCGTACAGCATGACCCCCACCTAAAGCTGTGAATAACTTCAAGAATAAGTACGACTAATAAACAACAAAAAATAACAACTTTTGAAGCAAATAACTTAACAGGGCCAAGATACAAGCACGTATACGAGCATCATTTTTACTTGCAAATTATTTACATGGTTTATGTAAAGAAAAGGAAAAAAGGTATAGAAAGCATCTTACTTGGTATTTTTTACTTCAATTTTACCCGTTGCTATTGATTTTACTTCACTCGACGTACAATCCAAAGTGTAACTGTCATATTCTTTTCCGATCAGTTTTTCCACATCAACTCTTAAGATCACCGGTTTTAGCTGTAAGAAAATGAATGAATAAATAGATGACAAAAGTAACAGTAAACGAACGGAACGTACCATTACTTTTGATGTCTATATACACACGCAAGCACGTACACACCCACTTTCAGTTCTTTCTACCTGTTCAAGCCTATTCATATCTATCTATCAATTATTTTAGCTCCCATCTATAGAATATTATAATAACTTACCTTTAGGCTTTTGATGGTTGTGGGCACGTTTGTTCCATCTGTTTTAACCTTTGCCACACGGGTACAATCAATTAATTTTTTTGTAGCACACTGGTAATAAATTCCGACTTTTTTAAAAGCCACTTCAATTTCTGATGGAGTGCAGGTCCCTGCTGATAGAGATGGAATAAAAAAACGGTAAAAATAAATTTAATAGAACTTTCAAGATGAATTAAACACGAAATTTAAAAAGTCTGATTAGCCATCAACAGTGAATGACGGGAATTTCCGTTATTGCAGTTTTATGGCTAATTTAAGAAAAACAAAACTGTTTTTATTTCGATTGTTGGTCACATATATCTATCTGTGAGTCAGGGCTTTTATCTTGCAATGTGATACTTACAATAGATTATATTACAATGGAAAAGGGCTTTCATCTTGCAATGGACAACTTGTCATGGATTATTTTGCAATGTGAAAAGCTTTTATCTTGCAATGGATAACTTGTAATAGATTATCTTGCAATGGACAAGGGATTTTATTTTACGATAGATAACTTGCAATGGATCATTTTGCAAAGGACAAGGACTTCCATCTTGTAATTGAGCAAAACTTTTATCTTGTAATGGTTAACTTCAGATGGATCATGTAGCAATGGACAAAGGTTTTTATCTTGCAATCAGTATATGGTAATGGAATCTTTAGAAATGGACGAGAGCTTCTATCCTACCATTTATATCTTGCAATTGATCTTCTTTAAATCGAATAGAGATTTTATGTTGACATTGATATCTTGTAACGAAAAAGGACTCTTATTTTTTCATTGATACTTTGAAATGGATTATCTTGCAATAGACCAGGGCTTTTATCTTGCAATTACTCGTCATCAACTTCTATTATTAGATGGTTGACATATCATGAGATGCACATCCACATCGACTTCACACGTGACCATATAGTTAGCTATTTACTTTATTTACCTCAGTCTAGTACACTAGGTCACTAATTTGGTGCGACCAATAAAGACCCAACTAATAAATGTAGTAATGATCTACAATACTAGCGTATTAACCATTACTGTGTGGCTAGGCAACAGCTCTACTAAGTGTGACTCAAGGCCAAAAATGTGGGGCACCCAGTACGGATTGAACTCAGTAGAGAAACAATGACCTGTAAGACTAATTTATCAACCATTATTCCAAGGTAAAACCCCATTACTTCACACTTTGTTGACATAATTTGAATTAATGAAATACTTTTCGAAATATGGTGTGGGCAAAAATGAAATTTTGGGGATATCATGCAGTGAAAATGTAACAGTACGATGTCGGCATTGTAACTATTGATGGATCTGCATTTATTGTTCTATGACCTGTCACATCTTTCGAAAAATTCCATTGAAATTTATTCGAAGCTTTTGACGATATTATGTGGCATGGACGTATGAGTACGATGTATGGGTTGAAACTGTTGAAGGATTCTTGCCAATTCTACAGGAGCATAGTGTTGAATATTTCACATTATTCCATTGAGATTCATTGAAAACTTTTGGCGATATTATGTGGTGTGGACGTATGAGTACGATGTATGGGTTGAAACTGTTGAAGGATCCTTACCAATTCTACAGTAGCATAGTGTTAAATATTTCACATTATTCCATTGAAATTCATTGAAAACTTTTGGCGATATTATGTGGTGTGGACGTATGAGTACGATGTATGGGTTGAAACTGTTGAAGGATTCTTGCCAATTCTACAGTAGCATAGTGTTAAATATTTCACATTATTCCATTGAAATTCATTGAAAACTTTTGGCGATATTATGTGGTGTGGACGTATGAGTACGATGTATGGGTTGAAACTGTTGAAGGATCCTTGCCAATTCTACAGGAGCATAGTGTTGAATATTTCACATTATTCCATTGAAATTCATTGAAAACTTTTGGCGATATTATGTGGTGTGGACGTATGAGTACGATGTATGGGTTGAAACTGTTGAAGGATCCTTACCAATTCTACAGTAGCATAGTGTTAAATATTTCACATTATTCCATTGAAATTCATTGAAAACTTTTGGCGATATTATGTGGTGTGGACGTATGAGTACGATGTATGGGTTGAAACTGTTGAAGGATTCTTGCCAATTCTACAGTAGCATAGTGTTAAATATTTCACATTATTCCATTGAAATTCATTGAAAACTTTTGGCGATATTATGTGGTGTGGACGTATGAGTACGATGTATGGGTTGAAACTGTTGAAGGATTCTTGCCAATTCTACAGTAGCATAGTGTTAAATATTTCACATTATTCCATTGAAATTCATTGAAAACTTTTGGCGATATTATGTGGTGTGGACGTATGAGTACGATGTATGGGTTGAAACTGTTGAAGGATCCTTACCAATTCTACAGTAGCATAGTGTTAAATATTTCACATTATTCCATTGAAATTCATTGAAAACTTTTGGCGATATTATGTGGTGTGGACGTATGAGTACGATGTATGGGTTGAAACTGTTGAAGGATTCTTGCCAATTCTACAGTAGCATAGTGTTAAATATTTCACATTATTCCATTGAAATTCATTGAAAACTTTTGGCGATATTATGTGGTGTGGACGTATGAGTACGATGTATGGGTTGAAACTGTTGAAGGATTCTTGCCAATTCTACAGTAGCATAGTGTTAAATATTTCACATTATTCCATTGAAATTCATTGAAAACTTTTGGCGATATTATGTGGTGTGGACGTATGAGTACGATGTATGGGTTGAAACTGTTGAAGGATTCTTGCCAATTCTACAGTAGCATAGTGTTAAATATTTCACATTATTCCATTGAAATTCATTGAAAACTTTTGGCGATATTATGTGGTGTGGACGTATGAGTACGATGTATGGGTTGAAACTGTTGAAGGATCCTTACCAATTCTACAGTAGCATAGTGTTAAATATTTCACATTATTCCATTGAAATTCATTGAAAACTTTTGGCGATATTATGTGGTGTGGACGTATGAGTACGATGTATGGGTTGAAACTGTTGAAGGATTCTTGCCAATTCTACAGTAGCATAGTGTTAAATATTTCACATTATTCCATTGAAATTCATTGAAAACTTTTGGCGATATTATGTGGTGTGGACGTATGAGTACGATGTATGGGTTGAAACTGTTGAAGGATCCTTGCCAATTCTACAGGAGCATAGTGTTGAATATTTCACATTATTCCATTGAAATTCATTGAAAACTTTTGGCGATATTATGTGGTGTGGACGTATGAGTACGATGTATGGGTTGAAACTGTTGAAGGATCCTTGCCAATTCTACAGTAGCATAGTGTTAAATATTTCACATTATTCCATTGAAATTCATTGAAAACTTTTGGCGATATTATGTGGTGTGGACGTATGAGTACGATGTATGGGTTGAAACTGTTGAAGGATCCTTGCCAATTCTACAGTAGCATAGTGTTAAATATTTCACATTATTCCATTGAAATTCATTGAAAACTTCTGGCGATATTATGTGGTGTGGACGTATGAGTACGATGTATGGGTTGAAACTGTTGAAGGATTCTTGCCAATTCTACAGTAGCATAGTGTTAAATATTTCACATTATTCCATTGAAATTCATTGAAAACTTTTGGCGATATTATGTGGTGTGGACGTATGAGTACGATGTATGGGTTGAAACTGTTGAAGGATCCTTACCAATTCTACAGTAGCATAGTGTTAAATATTTCACATTATTCCATTGAAATTCATTGAAAACTTTTGGCGATATTATGTGGTGTGGACGTATGAGTACGATGTATGGGTTGAAACTGTTGAAGGATCCTTACCAATTCTACAGTAGCATAGTGTTAAATATTTCACATTATTCCATTGAAATTCATTGAAAACTTATGGTGATATTATGTGGTGTGGACGTATGAGTACGATGTATGGGTTGAAACTGTTGAAGGATTCTTGCCAATTCTACAGTAGCATAGTGTTAAATATTTCACATTATTCCATTGAAATTCATTGAAAACTTTTGGCGATATTATGTGGTGTGGACGTATGAGTACGATGTATGGGTTGAAACTGTTGAAGGATCCTTGCCAATTCTACAGGAGCATAGTGTTGAATATTTCACATTATTCCATTGAAATTCATTGAAAACTTTTGGCGATATTATGTGGTGTGGACGTATGAGTACGATGTATGGGTTGAAACTGTTGAAGGATCCTTACCAATTCTACAGTAGCATAGTGTTAAATATTTCACATTATTCCATTAAAATTCATTGAAAACTTTTGGCGATATTATGTGGTGTGGACGTATGAGTACGATGTATGGGTTGAAACTGTTGAAGGATTCTTGCCAATTCTACAGTAGCATAGTGTTAAATATTTCACATTATTCCATTGAAATTCATTGAAAACTTTTGGCGATATTATGTGGTGTGGACGTATGAGTACGATGTATGGGTTGAAACTGTTGAAGGATCCTTGCCAATTCTACAGGAGCATAGTGTTGAATATTTCACATTATTCCATTGAAATTCATTGAAAACTTTTGGCGATATTATGTGGTGTGGACGTATGAGTACGATGTATGGGTTGAAACTGTTGAAGGATCCTTACCAATTCTACAGTAGCATAGTGTTGAATATTTCACATTATTCCATTGAAATTCATTGAAAACTTTTGGCGATATTATGTTGTGTAGATGTATGAGTACGATGTATGGGTTGAAACTGTTGAAGGATTCTTGCCAATTCTACAGTAGCATAGTGTTAAATATTTCACATTATTCCATTGAAATTCATTGAAAACTTTTGGCGATATTATGTGGTGTGGACGTATGAGTACGATGTATGGGTTGAAACTGTTGAAGGATTCTTGCCAATTCTACAGTAGCATAGTGTTAAATATTTCACATTATTCCATTGAAATTCATTGAAAACTTTTGGCGATATTATGTGGTGTGGACGTATGAGTACGATGTATGGGTTGAAACTGTTGAAGGATCCTTGCCAATTCTACAGGAGCATAGTGTTGAATATTTCACATTATTCCATTGAAATTCATTGAAAACTTTTGGCGATATTATGTGGTGTGGACGTATGAGTACGATGTATGGGTTGAAACTGTTGAAGGATCCTTACCAATTCTACAGTAGCATAGTGTTAAATATTTCACATTATTCCATTGAAATTCATTGAAAACTTTTGGCGATATCATGTGGTGTGGACGTATGAGTACGATGTATGGGTTGAAACTGTTGAAGGATCCTTACCAATTCTACAGTAGCATAGTGTTAAATATTTCACATTATTCCATTGAAATTCATTGAAAACTTTTGGCGATATTATGTGGTGTGGACGTATGAGTACGATGTATGGGTTGAAACTGTTGAAGGATCCTTGCCAATTCTACAGGAGCATAGTGTTGAATATTTCACATTATTCCATTGAAATTCATTGAAAACTTTTGGCGATATTATGTGGTGTGGACGTATGAGTACGATGTATGGGTTGAAACTGTTGAAGGATCCTTACCAATTCTACAGTAGCATAGTGTTGAATATTTCACATTATTCCATTGAAATTCATTGAAAACTTTTGGCGATATTATGTGGTGTGGACGTATGAGTACGATGTATGGGTTGAAACTGTTGAAGGATCCTTACCAATTCTACAGTAGCATAGTGTTAAATATTTCACATTATTCCATTGAAATTCATTGAAAACTTTTGGCGATATTATGTGGTGTGGACGTATGAGTACGATGTATGGGTTGAAACTGTTGAAGGATCCTTACCAATTCTACAGTAGCATAGTGTTGAATATTTCACATTATTCCATTGAAATTCATTGAAAACTTTTGGCGATATTATGTTGTGTAGATGTATGAGTACGATGTATGGGTTGAAACTGTTGAAGGATTCTTGCCAATTCTACAGTAGCATAGTGTTAAATATTTCACATTATTCCATTGAAATTCATTGAAAACTTTTGGCGATATTATGTGGTGTGGACGTATGAGTACGATGTATGGGTTGAAACTGTTGAAGGATTCTTGCCAATTCTACAGTAGCATAGTGTTAAATATTTCACATTATTCCATTGAAATTCATTGAAAACTTTTGGCGATATTATGTGGTGTGGACGTATGAGTACGATGTATGGGTTGAAACTGTTGAAGGATCCTTGCCAATTCTACAGGAGCATAGTGTTGAATATTTCACATTATTCCATTGAAATTCATTGAAAACTTTTGGCGATATTATGTGGTGTGGACGTATGAGTACGATGTATGGGTTGAAACTGTTGAAGGATCCTTACCAATTCTACAGTAGCATAGTGTTAAATATTTCACATTATTCCATTGAAATTCATTGAAAACTTTTGGCGATATCATGTGGTGTGGACGTATGAGTACGATGTATGGGTTGAAACTGTTGAAGGATCCTTACCAATTCTACAGTAGCATAGTGTTAAATATTTCACATTATTCCATTGAAATTCATTGAAAACTTTTGGCGATATTATGTGGTGTGGACGTATGAGTACGATGTATGGGTTGAAACTGTTGAAGGATCCTTACCAATTCTACAGTAGCATAGTGTTAAATATTTCACATTATTCCATTGAAATTCATTGAAAACTTTTGGCGATATCATGTGGTGTGGACGTATGAGTACGATGTATGGGTTGAAACTGTTGAAGGATCCTTACCAATTCTACAGTAGCATAGTGTTAAATATTTCACATTATTCCATTGAAATTCATTGAAAACTTTTGGCGATATTATGTGGTGTGGACGTATGAGTACGATGTATGGGTTGAAACTGTTGAAGGATCCTTGCCAATTCTACAGTAGCATAGTGTTAAATATTTCACATTATTCCATTGAAATTCATTGAAAACTTTTGGCGATATTATGTGGTGTGGACGTATGAGTATGATGTATGGGTTGAAACTGTTGAAGGATTCTTGCCAATTCTACAGGAGAATAGTGTTAAATATTTCACATTATTCCATTGAAATTCATTGAAAACTTTTGGCGATATCATGTGATGTGCACGTATGAGTACGATGTATGGGTTGAAACTGTTGAAGGATCCTTACCAATTCTACAGTAGCATAGTGTTAAATATTTCACATTATTCCATTGAAATTCATTGAAAACTTTTGGCGATATCATGTGGTGTGGACGTATGAGTACGATGTATGGGTTGAAACTGTTGAAGGATCCTTGCCAATTCTACAGTAGCATACTGTTAAATATTTCACATTATTCCATTGAAATTCATTGAAAACTTTTGGCGATATTATGTGGTGTGGACGTATGAGTACGATGTATGGGTTGAAACTGTTGAAGGATCCTTGCCAATTCTACAGGAGCAAAGTGTTGAATATTTCACAAAATTCCATTGAAATTCATTGAAAACTTTTGGCGATATCATGTGGTGTGGACGTATGAGTACGATGTATGGGTTGAAACTGTTGAAGGATCCTTACCAATTCTACAGTAGCATAGTGTTAAATATTTCACATTATTCCATTGAAATTCATTGAAAACTTTTGGCGATATCATGTGGTGTGGACGTATGAGTACGATGTATGGGTTGAAACTGTTGAAGGATCCTTACCAATTCTACAGTAGCATAGTGTTAAATATTTCACATTATTCCATTGAAATTCATTGAAAACTTTTGGCGATATTATGTGGTGTGGACGTATGAGTACGATGTATGGGTTGAAACTGTTGAAGGATCCTTGCCAATTCTACAGTAGCATAGTGTTAAATATTTCACATTATTCCATTGAAATTCATTGAAAACTTTCGGCGATATTATGTGGTGTGGACGTATGAGTACGATGTATGGGTTGAAACTGTTGAAGGATTCTTGCCAATTCTACAGGAGAATAGTGTTAAATATTTCACATTATTCCATTGAAATTCATTGAAAACTTTTGGCGATATCATGTGATGTGGACGTATGAGTACGATGTATGGGTTGAAACTGTTGAAGGATCCTTGCCAATTCTACAGTAGCATAGTGTTAAATATTTCACATTATTCCATTGAAATTCATTGAAAACTTTTGGCGATATTATGTGGTGTGGACGTATGAGTACGATGTATGGGTTGAAACTGTTGAAGGATCCTTGCCAATTCTACAGGAGCAAAGTGTTGAATATTTCACATTATTCCATTGAAATTCATTGAAAACTTTTGGCGATATTATGTGGTGTGGACGTATGAGTACGATGTATGGGTTGAAACTGTTGAAAGATCCTTACCAATTCTACAGTAGCATAGTGTTAAATATTTCACATTATTCCATTGAAATTCATTGAAAACTTTTGGCGATATTATGTGGTGTGGACGTATGAGTACGATGTATGGGTTGAAACTGTTGAAGGATTCTTGCCAATTCTACAGTAGCATAGTGTTAAATATTTCACATTATTCCATTGAAATTCATTGAAAACTTTTGGCGATATTATGTGGTGTGGACGTATGAGTACGATGTATGGGTTGAAACTGTTGAAGGATCCTTGCCAATTCTACAGTAGCATAGTGTTAAATATTTCACATTATTCCATTGAAATTCATTGAAAACTTTTGGCGATATTATGTGGTGTGGACGTATGAGTACGATGTATGGGTTGAAACTGTTGAAGGATCCTTGCCAATTCTACAGTAGCATAGTGTTGAATATTTCACATTATTCCATTGAAATTCATTGAAAACTTTTGGCGATATTATGTTGTGTAGATGTATGAGTACGATGTATGGGTTGAAACTGTTGAAGGATCCTTACCAATTCTACAGGAGCATAGTGTTAAATATTTCACATTATTCCATTGAAATTCATTGAAAACTTTTGGCGATATTATGTGGTGTGGACGTATGAGTACGATGTATGGGTTGAAACTGTTGAAGGATTCTTGCCAATTCTACAGGAGCATAGTGTTAAATATTTCACATTATTCCATTGAAATTCATTGAAAACTTTTGGCGATATTATGTGGTGTGGACGTATGAGTACGATGTATGGGTTGAAACTGTTGAAGGATTCTTGCCAATTCTACAGGAGCATAGTGTTAAATATTTCACATTATTCCATTGAAATTCATTGAAAACTTTTGGCGATATTATGTTGTGTGGACGTATGAGTACGATGTATGGGTTGAAACTGTTGAAGGATTCTTGCCAATTCTACAGTAGCATAGTGTTAAATATTTCACATTATTCCATTGAAATTCATTGAAAACTTTTGGCGATATTATGTGGTGTGGACGTATGAGTACGATGTATGGGTTGAAACTGTTGAAGGATCCTTGCCAATTCTACAGTAGCATAGTATTAAATATTTCACATTATTCCATTGAAATTCATTGAAAACTTTTGGCGATATTATGTGGTGTGGACGTATGAGTACGATGTATGGGTTGAAACTGTTGAAGGATTCTTGCCAATTCTACAGTAGCATAGTGTTAAATATTTCACATTATTCCATTGAAATTCATTGAAAACTTTTGGCGATATTATGTGGTGTGGACGTATGAGTACGATGTATGGGTTGAAACTGTTGAAGGATCCTCGCCAATTCTACAGTAGCATAGTGTTAAATATTTCACATTATTCCATTGAAATTCATTGAAAACTTTTGGCGATATTATGTGGTGTGGACGTATGAGTACGATGTATGGGTTGAAACTGTTGAAGGATTCTTGCCAATTCTACAGGAGCATAGTGTTGAATATTTCACATTATTCCATTGAAATTCATTGAAAACTTTTGGCGATATTATGTGGTGTGGACGTATGAGTACGATGTATGGGTTGAAACTGTTGAAGGATTCTTGCCAATTCTACAGGAGAATAGTGTTAAATATTTCACATTATTCCATTAAAATTCATTGAAAACTTTTGGCGATATCATGTGGTGTGGACGTATGAGTACGATGTATGGGTTGAAACTGTTGAAGGATCCTTACCAATTCTACAGTAGCATAGTGTTAAATATTTCACATTATTCCATTGAAATTCATTGAAAACTTTTGGCGATATTATGTGGTGTGGACGTATGAGTACGATGTATGGGTTGAAACTGTTGAAGGATCCTTGCCAATTCTACAGTAGCATAGTGTTAAATATTTCACATTATTCCATTGAAATTCATTGAAAACTTTTGGCGATATTATGTGGTGTGGACGTATGAGTACGATGTATGGGTTGAAACTGTTGAAGGATTCTTGCCAATTCTACAGGAGAATAGTGTTAAATATTTCACATTATTCCATTGAAATTCATTGAAAACTTTTGGCGATATTATGTGGTGTGGACGTATGAGTACGATGTATGGGTTGAAACTGTTGAAGGATTCTTGCCAATTCTACAGTAGCATAGTGTTAAATATTTCACATTATTCCATTGAAATTCATTGAAAACTTTTGGCGATATTATGTGGTGTGGACGTATGAGTACGATGTATGGGTTGAAACTGTTGAAGGATCCTCGCCAATTCTACAGTAGCATAGTGTTAAATATTTCACATTATTCCATTGAAATTCATTGAAAACTTTTGGCGATATTATGTGGTGTGGACGTATGAGTACGATGTATGGGTTGAAACTGTTGAAGGATTCTTGCCAATTCTACAGTAGCATAGTGTTAAATATTTCACATTATTCCATTGAAATTCATTGAAAACTTTTGGCGATATTATGTGGTGTGGACGTATGAGTACGATGTATGGGTTGAAACTGTTGAAGGATTCTTGCCAATTCTACAGTAGCATAGTGTTAAATATTTCACATTATTCCATTGAAATTCATTGAAAACTTTTGGCGATATTATGTGGTGTGGACGTATGAGTACGATGTATGGGTTGAAACTGTTGAAGGATTCTTGCCAATTCTACAGGAGCATAGTGTTGAATATTTCACATTATTCCATTGAAATTCATTGAAAACTTTTGGCGATATTATGTGGTGTGGACGTATGAGTACGATGTATGGGTTGAAACTGTTGAAGGATTCTTGCCAATTCTACAGGAGAATAGTGTTAAATATTTCACATTATTCCATTGAAATTCATTGAAAACTTTTGGCGATATCATGTGGTGTGGACGTATGAGTACGATGTATGGGTTGAAACTGTTGAAGGATCCTTACCAATTCTACAGTAGCATAGTGTTAAATATTTCACATTATTCCATTGAAATTCATTGAAAACTTTTGGCGATATTATGTGGTGTGGACGTATGAGTACGATGTATGGGTTGAAACTGTTGAAGGATCCTTGCCAATTCTACAGTAGCATAGTGTTAAATATTTCACATTATTCCATTGAAATTCATTGAAAACTTTTGGCGATATTATGTGGTGTGGACGTATGAGTACAATGTATGGGTTGAAACTGTTGAAGGATTCTTGCCAATTCTACAGTTGCATAGTGTTAAATATTTCACATTATTCCATTGAAATTCATTGAAAACTTTTGGCGATATTATGTGGTGTGGACGTATGAGTACGATGTATGGGTTGAAACTGTTGAAGGATTCTTACCAATTCTACAGTAGCATAGTGTTAAATATTTCACATTATTCCATTGAAATTCATTGAAAACTTTTGGCGATATTATGTGGTGTGGACGTATGAGTACGATGTATGGGTTGAAACTGTTGAAGGATCCTTGCCAATTCTACAGTAGCATAGTGTTAAATATTTCACATTATTCCATTGAAATTCATTGAAAACTTTTGGCGATATTATGTGGTGTGGACGTATGAGTACGATGTATGGGTTGAAACTGTTGAAGGATCCTCGCCAATTCTACAGTAGCATAGTGTTAAATATTTCACATTATTCCATTGAAATTCATTGAAAACTTTTGGCGATATTATGTGGTGTGGACGTATGAGTACGATGTATGGGTTGAAACTGTTGAAGGATTCTTGCCAATTCTACAGTAGCATAGTGTTAAATATTTCACATTATTCCATTGAAATTCATTGAAAACTTTTGGCGATATTATGTGGTGTGGACGTATGAGTACGATGTATGGGTTGAAACTGTTGAAGGATTCTTGCCAATTCTACAGTAGCATAGTGTTAAATATTTCACATTATTCCATTGAAATTCATTGAAAACTTTTGGCGATATTATGTGGTGTGGACGTATGAGTACGATGTATGGGTTGAAACTGTTGAAGGATTCTTGCCAATTCTACAGGAGCATAGTGTTGAATATTTCACATTATTCCATTGAAATTCATTGAAAACTTTTGGCGATATTATGTGGTGTGGACGTATGAGTACGATGTATGGGTTGAAACTGTTGAAGGATTCTTGCCAATTCTACAGGAGAATAGTGTTAAATATTTCACATTATTCCATTGAAATTCATTGAAAACTTTTGGCGATATCATGTGGTGTGGACGTATGAGTACGATGTATGGGTTGAAACTGTTGAAGGATCCTTACCAATTCTACAGTAGCATAGTGTTAAATATTTCACATTATTCCATTGAAATTCATTGAAAACTTTTGGCGATATTATGTGGTGTGGACGTATGAGTACGATGTATGGGTTGAAACTGTTGAAGGATCCTTGCCAATTCTACAGTAGCATAGTGTTAAATATTTCACATTATTCCATTGAAATTCATTGAAAACTTTTGGCGATATTATGTGGTGTGGACGTATGAGTACAATGTATGGGTTGAAACTGTTGAAGGATTCTTGCCAATTCTACAGTTGCATAGTGTTAAATATTTCACATTATTCCATTGAAATTCATTGAAAACTTTTGGCGATATTATGTGGTGTGGACGTATGAGTACGATGTATGGGTTGAAACTGTTGAAGGATTCTTACCAATTCTACAGTAGCATAGTGTTAAATATTTCACATTATTCCATTGAAATTCATTGAAAACTTTTGGCGATATTATGTGGTGTGGACGTATGAGTACGATGTATGGGTTGAAACTGTTGAAGGATCCTTGCCAATTCTACAGTAGCATAGTGTTAAATATTTCACATTATTCCATTGAAATTCATTGAAAACTTTTGGCGATATTATGTGGTGTGGACGTATGAGTACAATGTATGGGTTGAAACTGTTGAAGGATTCTTGCCAATTCTACAGTAGCATAGTGTTAAATATTTCACATTATTCCATTGAAATTCATTGAAAACTTTTGGCGATATCATGTGGTGTGGACGTATGAGTACGATGTATGGGTTGAAACTGTTGAAGGATCCTTACCAATTCTACAGTAGCATAGTGTTAAATATTTCACATTATTCCATTGAAATTCATTGAAAACTTTTGGCGATATTATGTGGTGTGGACGTATGAGTACGATGTATGGGTTGAAACTGTTGAAGGATCCTTGCCAATTCTACAGTAGCATAGTGTTAAATATTTCACATTATTCCATTGAAATTCATTGAAAACTTTTGGCGATATTATGTGGTGTGGACGTATGAGTACGATATATGGGTTGAAACTGTTGAAGGATTCTTGCCAATTCTACAGTAGCATAGTGTTAAATATTTCACATTATTCCATTGAAATTCATTGAAAACTTTTGGCGATATTATGTGGTGTGGACGTATGAGTACGATGTATGGGTTGAAACTGTTGAAGGATCCTTGCCAATTCTACAGTAGCATAGTGTTAAATATTTCACATTATTCCATTGAAATTCATTGAAAACTTTTGGCGATATCATGTGGTGTGGACGTATGAGTACGATGTATGGGTTGAAACTGTTGAAGGATCCTTGCCAATTCTACAGGAGCATAGTGTTAAATATTTCACATTATTCCATTGAAATTCATTGAAAACTTTTGGCGATATTATGTGGTGTGGACGTATGAGTACGATGTATGGGTTGAAACTGTTGAAGGATCCTTGCCAATTCTACAGTAGCATAGTGTTAAATATTTCACATTATTCCATTGAAATTCATTGAAAACTTTTGGCGATATCATGTGGTGTGGACGTATGAGTACGATGTATGGGTTGAAACTGTTGAAGGATTCTTGCCAATTCTACAGGAGCATAGTGTTAAATATTTCACATTATTCCATTGAAATTCATTGAAAACTTTTGGCGATATCATGTGGTGTGGACGTATGAGTACGATGTATGGGTTGAAACTGTTGAAGGATCCTTACCAATTCTACAGTAGCATAGTGTTAAATATTTCACATTATTCCATTGAAATTCATTGAAAACTTTTGGCGATATTATGTGGTGTGGACGTATGAGTACGATGTATGGGTTGAAACTGTTGAAGGATTCTTGCCAATTCTACAGTAGCATAGTGTTAAATATTTCACATTATTCCATTGAAATTCATTGAAAACTTTTGGCGATATCATGTGATGTGGACGTATGAGTACGATGTATGGGTTGAAACTGTTGAAGGATCCTTACCAATTCTACAGTAGCATAGTGTTAAATATTTCACATTATTCCATTGAAATTCATTGAAAACTTTTGGCGATATCATGTGGTGTGGACGTATGAGTACGATGTATGGGTTGAAACTGTTGAAGGATCCTCACTAATTCTACAGTAGCATAGTGTTAAATATTTCACATTATTCCATTGAAATTCATTGAAAACTTTTGGCGATATTATGTGGTGTGGACGTATGAGTACGATGTATGGGTTGAAACTGTTTAAGGATCCTTGCCAATTCTACAGGAGAATAGTGTTAAATATTTCACATTATTCCATTGAAATTCATTGAAAACTTTTGGCGATATTATGTGGTGTGGACGTATGAGTACGATGTATGGGTTGAAACTGTTGAAGGATTCTTGCCAATTCTACAGTAGCATAGTGTTAAATATTTCACATTATTCCATTGAAATTCATTGAAAACTTTTGGCGATATTATGTGGTGTGGACGTATGAGTACGATGTATGGGTTGAAACTGTTGAAGGATCCTTGCCAATTCTACAGTAGCATAGTGTTAAATATTTCACATTATTCCATTGAAATTCATTGAAAACTTTTGGCGATATTATGTGGTCTGGACGTATGAGTACGATGTATGGGTTGAAACTGTTGAAGGATTCTTGCCAATTCTACAGTAGCATAGTGTTAAATATTTCACATTATTCCATTGAAATTCATTGAAAACTTTTGGCGATATTATGTGGTCTGGACGTATGAGTACGATGTATGGGTTGAAACTGTTGAAGGATTCTTGCCAATTCTACAGTAGCATAGTGTTAAATATTTCACATTATTCCATTGAAATTCATTGAAAACTTTTGGCGATATTATGTGGTGTGGACGTATGAGTACGATGTATGGGTTGAAACTGTTGAAGGATTCTTGCCAATTCTACAGTAGCATAGTGTTAAATATTTCACATTATTCCATTGAAATTCATTGAAAACTTTTGGCGATATCATGTGGTGTGGACGTATGAGTACGATGTATGGGTTGAAACTGTTGAAGGATCCTTACCAATTCTACAGTAGCATAGTGTTAAATATTTCACATTATTCCATTGAAATTCATTGAAAACTTTTGGCGATATTATGTGGTGTGGACGTATGAGTACGATGTATGGGTTGAAACTGTTGAAGGATCCTTGCCAATTCTACAGTAGCATAGTGTTAAATATTTCACATTATTCCATTGAAATTCATTGAAAACTTTTGGCGATATTATGTGGTGTGGACGTATGAGTACGATGTATGGGTTGAAACTGTTGAAGGATTCTTGCCAATTCTACAGTAGCATAGTGTTAAATATTTCACATTATTCCATTGAAATTCATTGAAAACTTTTGGCGATATCATGTGGTGTGGACGTATGAGTACGATGTATGGGTTGAAACTGTTGAAGGATCCTTACCAATTCTACAGTAGCATTGTGTTAAATATTTCACATTATTCCATTGAAATTCATTGAAAACTTTTGGCGATATCATGTGGTGTGGACGTATGAGTACGATGTATGGGTTGAAACTGTTGAAGGATTCTTGCCAATTCTACAGTAGCATAGTGTTAAATATTTCACATTATTCCATTGAAATTCATTGAAAACTTTTGGCGATATTATGTGGTGTGGACGTATGAGTACGATGTATGGGTTGAAACTGTTGAAGGATCCTTGCCAATTCTACAGTAGCATAGTGTTAAATATTTCACATTATTCCATTGAAATTCATTGAAAACTTTTGGCGATATTATGTGGTGTGGACGTATGAGTACGATGTATGGGTTGAAACTGTTGAAGGATTCTTGCCAATTCTACAGTAGCATAGTGTTAAATATTTCACATTATTCCATTGAAATTCATTGAAAACTTTTGGCGATATCATGTGGTGTGGACGTATGAGTACGATGTATGGGTTGAAACTGTTGAAGGATCCTTGCCAATTCTACAGTAGCATAGTGTTAAATATTTCACATTATTCCATTGAAATTCATTGAAAACTTTTGGCGATATCATGTGGTGTGGACGTATGAGTACGATGTATGGGTTGAAACTGTTGAAGGATCCTTACCAATTCTACAGTAGCATTGTGTTAAATATTTCACATTATTCCATTGAAATTCATTGAAAACTTTTGGCGATATTATGTGGTGTGGACGTATGAGTACGATGTATGGGTTGAAACTGTTGAAGGATCCTTGCCAATTCTACAGTAGCATAGTGTTAAATATTTCACATTATTCCATTGAAATTCATTGAAAACTTTTGGCGATATTATGTGGTGTGGACGTATGAGTACGATGTATGGGTTGAAACTGTTGAAGGATTCTTGCCAATTCTACAGTAGCATAGTGTTAAATATTTCACATTATTCCATTGAAATTCATTGAAAACTTTTGGCGATATCATGTGGTGTGGACGTATGAGTACGATGTATGGGTTGAAACTGTTGAAGGATCCTTGCCAATTCTACAGTAGCATAGTGTTAAATATTTCACATTATTCCATTGAAATTCATTGAAAACTTTTGGCGATATTATGTGGTGTGGACGTATGAGTACGATGTATGGGTTGAAACTGTTGAAGGATTCTTGCCAATTCTACAGTAGCATAGTGTTAAATATTTCACATTATTCCATTGAAATTCATTGAAAACTTTTGGCGATATCATGTGGTGTGGACGTATGAGTACGATGTATGGGTTGAAACTGTTGAAGGATCCTTACCAATTCTACAGTAGCATTGTGTTAAATATTTCACATTATTCCATTGAAATTCATTGAAAACTTTTGGCGATATTATGTGGTGTGGACGTATGAGTACGATGTATGGGTTGAAACTGTTGAAGGATCCTTGCCAATTCTACAGTAGCATAGTGTTAAATATTTCACATTATTCCATTGAAATTCATTGAAAACTTTTGGCGATATTATGTGGTGTGGACGTATGAGTACGATGTATGGGTTGAAACTGTTGAAGGATTCTTGCCAATTCTACAGTAGCATAGTGTTAAATATTTCACATTATTCCATTGAAATTCATTGAAAACTTTTGGCGATATCATGTGGTGTGGACGTATGAGTACGATGTATGGGTTGAAACTGTTGAAGGATCCTTGCCAATTCTACAGTAGCATAGTGTTAAATATTTCACATTATTCCATTGAAATTCATTGAAAACTTTTGGCGATATCATGTGGTGTGGACGTATGAGTACGATGTATGGGTTGAAACTGTTGAAGGATCCTTACCAATTCTACAGTAGCATTGTGTTAAATATTTCACATTATTCCATTGAAATTCATTGAAAACTTTTGGCGATATTATGTGGTGTGGACGTATGAGTACGATGTATGGGTTGAAACTGTTGAAGGATTCTTGCCAATTCTACAGTAGCATAGTGTTAAATATTTCACATTATTCCATTGAAATTCATTGAAAACTTTTGGCGATATCATGTGGTGTGGACGTATGAGTACGATGTATGGGTTGAAACTGTTGAAGGATCCTTACCAATTCTACAGTAGCATAGTGTTAAATATTTCACATTATTCCATTGAAATTCATTGAAAACTTTTGGCGATATTATGTGGTGTGGACGTATGAGTACGATGTATGGGTTGAAACTGTTGAAGGATCCTTGCCAATTCTACAGTAGCATAGTGTTAAATATTTCACATTATTCCATTGAAATTCATTGAAAACTTTTGGCGATATTATGTGGTGTGGACGTATGAGTACGATGTATGGGTTGAAACTGTTGAAGGATTCTTGCCAATTCTACAGTAGCATAGTGTTAAATATTTCACATTATTCCATTGAAATTCATTGAAAACTTTTGGCGATATTATGTGGTGTGGACGTATGAGTACGATGTATGGGTTGAAACTGTTGAAGGATTCTTGCCAATTCTACAGTAGCATAGTGTTAAATATTTCACATTATTCCATTGAAATTCATTGAAAACTTTTGGCGATATTATGTGGTGTGGACGTATGAGTACGATGTATGGGTTGAAACTGTTGAAGGATTCTTGCCAATTCTACAGTAGCATAGTGTTAAATATTTCACATTATTCCATTGAAATTCATTGAAAACTTTTGGCGATATTATGTGGTGTGGACGTATGAGTACGATGTATGGGTTGAAACTGTTGAAGGATTCTTGCCAATTCTACAGTAGCATAGTGTTAAATATTTCACATTATTCCATTGAAATTCATTGAAAACTTTTGGCGATATTATGTGGTGTGGACGTATGAGTACGATGTATGGGTTGAAACTGTTGAAGGATTCTTGCCAATTCTACAGTAGCATAGTGTTAAATATTTCACATTATTCCATTGAAATTCATTGAAAACTTTTGGCGATATTATGTGGTGTGGACGTATGAGTACGATGTATGGGTTGAAACTGTTGAAGGATCCTTGCCAATTCTACAGGAGCATAGTGTTGAATATTTCACATTATTCCATTGAAATTCATTGAAAACTTTTGGCGATATCATGTGGTGTGGACGTATGAGTACGATGTATGGGTTGAAACTGTTGAAGGATCCTTGCCAATTCTACAGTAGCATAGTGTTAAATATTTCACATTATTCCATTGAAATTCATTGAAAACTTTTGGCGATATTATGTGGTGTGGACGTATGAGTACGATGTATGGGTTGAAACTGTTGAAGGATCCTTGCCAATTCTACAGGAGAATAGTGTTAAATATTTCACATTATTCCATTGAAATTCATTGAAAACTTTTGGCGATATTATGTGGTGTGGACGTATGAGTACGATGTATGGGTTGAAACTGTTGAAGGATTCTTGCCAATTCTACAGTAGCATAGTGTTAAATATTTCACATTATTCCATTGAAATTCATTGAAAACTTTTGGCGATATTATGTGGTGTGGACGTATGAGTACGATGTATGGGTTGAAACTGTTGAAGGATCCTTGCCAATTCTACAGGAGCATAGTGTTGAATATTTCACATTATTCCATTGAAATTCATTGAAAACTTTTGGCGATATTATGTGGTGTGGACGTATGAGTACGATGTATGGGTTGAAACTGTTTAAGGATCCTTACCAATTCTACAGTAGCATAGTGTTAAATATTTCACATTATTCCATTGAAATTCATTGAAAACTTTTGGTGATATTATGTGGTGTGGACGTATGAGTACGATATATGGGTTGAAACTGTTGAAGGATTCTTGCCAATTCTACAGTAGCATAGTGTTAAATATTTCACATTATTCCATTGAAATTCATTGAAAACTTTTGGCGATATTATGTGGTGTGGACGTATGAGTACGATGTATGGGTTGAAACTGTTGAAGGATCCTTGCCAATTCTACAGTAGCATAGTGTTAAATATTTCACATTATTCCATTGAAATTCATTGAAAACTTTTGGCGATATTATGTGGTGTGGACGTATGAGTACGATGTATGGGTTGAAACTGTTGAAGGATCCTTGCCAATTCTACAGTAGCATAGTGTTAAATATTTCACATTATTCCATTGAAATTCATTGAAAACTTTTGGCGATATTATGTGGTGTGGACGTATGAGTACGATGTATGGGTTGAAACTGTTGAAGGATCCTTGCCAATTCTACAGGAGCATAGTGTTAAATATTTCACATTATTCCATTGAAATTCATTGAAAACTTTTGGCGATATTATGTGGTGTGGACGTATGAGTACGATGTATGGGTTGAAACTGTTGAAGGATCCTTGCCAATTCTACAGTAGCATAGTGTTAAATATTTCACATTATTCCATTGAAATTCATTGAAAACTTTTGGCGATATTATGTGGTGTGGACGTATGAGTACGATGTATGGGTTGAAACTGTTGAAGGATCCTTGCCAATTCTACAGGAGCATAGTGTTAAATATTTCACATTATTCCATTGAAATTCATTGAAAACTTTTGGCGATATTATGTGGTGTGGACGTATGAGTACGATGTATGGGTTGAAACTGTTGAAGGATCCTTGCCAATTCTACAGGAGCATAGTGTTGAATATTTCACATTATTCCATTGAAATTCATTGAAAACTTTTGGCGATATTATGTGGTGTGGACGTATGAGTACGATGTATGGGTTGAAACTGTTGAAAGATCCTTACCAATTCTACAGTAGCATAGTGTTAAATATTTCACATTATTCCATTGAAATTCATTGAAAACTTTTGGCGATATCATGTGGTGTGGACGTATGAGTACGATGTATGGGTTGAAACTGTTGAAGGATTCTTGCCAATTCTACAGGAGCATAGTGTTAAATATTTCACATTATTCCATTGAAATTCATTGAAAACTTTTGGCGATATCATGTGGTGTGGACGTATGAGTACGATGTATGGGTTGAAACTGTTGAAGGATCCTTGCCAATTCTACAGTAGCATAGTGTTAAATATTTCACATTATTCCATTGAAATTCATTGAAAACTTTTGGCGATATTATGTGGTGTGGACGTATGAGTACGATGTATGGGTTGAAACTGTTGAAGGATCCTTGCCAATTCTACAGTAGCATAGTGTTAAATATTTCACATTATTCCATTGAAATTCATTGAAAACTTTTGGCGATATCATGTGGTGTGGACGTATGAGTACGATGTATGGGTTGAAACTGTTGAAGGATCCTTGCAAATTCTACAGGAGCATAGTGTTAAATATTTCACATTATTCCATTGAAATTCATTGAAAACTTTTGGCGATATTATGTGGTGTGGACGTATGAGTACGATGTATGGGTTGAAACTGTTGAAGGATTCTTGCCAATTCTACAGTAGCATAGTGTTAAATATTTCACATTATTCCATTGAAATTCATTGAAAACTTTTGGCGATATCATGTGGTGTGGACGTATGAGTACGATGTATGGGTTGAAACTGTTGAAGGATTCTTGCCAATTCTACAGGAGCATAGTGTTAAATATTTCACATTATTCCATTGAAATTCATTGAAAACTTTTGGCGATATCATGTGGTGTGGACGTATGAGTACGATGTATGGGTTGAAACTGTTGAAGGATCCTTACCAATTCTACAGTAGCATAGTGTTAAATATTTCACATTATTCCATTGAAATTCATTGAAAACTTTTGGCGATATTATGTGGTGTGGACGTATGAGTACGATGTATGGGTTGAAACTGTTGAAGGATTCTTGCCAATTCTACAGGAGAATAGTGTTAAATATTTCACATTATTCCATTGAAATTCATTGAAAACTTTTGGCGATATTATGTGGTGTGGACGTATGAGTACGATGTATGGGTTGAAACTGTTGAAGGATCCTTGCCAATTCTACAGGAGCATAGTGTTGAATATTTCACATTATTCCATTGAAATTCATTGAAAACTTTTGGCGATATTATGTGGTGTGGACGTATGAGTACGATGTATGGGTTGAAACTGTTGAAGGATCCTTACCAATTCTACAGTAGCATAGTGTTAAATATTTCACATTATTCCATTGAAATTCATTGAAAACTTTTGGCGATATTATGTGGTGTGGACGTATGAGTACCATGTATGGGTTGAAACTGTTTAAGGATCCTTGCCAATTCTACAGGAGAATAGTGTTAAATATTTCACATTATTCCATTGAAATTCATTGAAAACTTTTGGCGATATTATGTGGTGTGGACGTATGAGTACGATGTATGGGTTGAAACTGTTGAAGGATCCTCGCCAATTCTACAGTAGCATAGTGTTAAATATTTCACATTATTCCATTGAAATTCATTGAAAACTTTTGGCGATATTATGTGGTGTGGACGTATGAGTACGATGTATGGGTTGAAACTGTTGAAGGATTCTTGCCAATTCTACAGTAGCATAGTGTTAAATATTTCACATTATTCCATTGAAATTCATTGAAAACTTTTGGCGATATTATGTGGTGTGGACGTATGAGTACGATGTATGGGTTGAAACTGTTGAAGGATTCTTGCCAATTCTACAGTAGCATAGTGTTAAATATTTCACATTATTCCATTGAAATTCATTGAAAACTTTTGGCGATATTATGTGGTGTGGACGTATGAGTACGATGTATGGGTTGAAACTGTTGAAGGATTCTTGCCAATTCTACAGGAGCATAGTGTTGAATATTTCACATTATTCCATTGAAATTCATTGAAAACTTTTGGCGATATTATGTGGTGTGGACGTATGAGTACGATGTATGGGTTGAAACTGTTGAAGGATTCTTGCCAATTCTACAGGAGAATAGTGTTAAATATTTCACATTATTCCATTGAAATTCATTGAAAACTTTTGGCGATATCATGTGGTGTGGACGTATGAGTACGATGTATGGGTTGAAACTGTTGAAGGATCCTTACCAATTCTACAGTAGCATAGTGTTAAATATTTCACATTATTCCATTGAAATTCATTGAAAACTTTTGGCGATATTATGTGGTGTGGACGTATGAGTACGATGTATGGGTTGAAACTGTTGAAGGATCCTTGCCAATTCTACAGTAGCATAGTGTTAAATATTTCACATTATTCCATTGAAATTCATTGAAAACTTTTGGCGATATTATGTGGTGTGGACGTATGAGTACAATGTATGGGTTGAAACTGTTGAAGGATTCTTGCCAATTCTACAGTTGCATAGTGTTAAATATTTCACATTATTCCATTGAAATTCATTGAAAACTTTTGGCGATATTATGTGGTGTGGACGTATGAGTACGATGTATGGGTTGAAACTGTTGAAGGATTCTTACCAATTCTACAGTAGCATAGTGTTAAATATTTCACATTATTCCATTGAAATTCATTGAAAACTTTTGGCGATATTATGTGGTGTGGACGTATGAGTACGATGTATGGGTTGAAACTGTTGAAGGATCCTTGCCAATTCTACAGTAGCATAGTGTTAAATATTTCACATTATTCCATTGAAATTCATTGAAAACTTTTGGCGATATTATGTGGTGTGGACGTATGAGTACGATGTATGGGTTGAAACTGTTGAAGGATCCTCGCCAATTCTACAGTAGCATAGTGTTAAATATTTCACATTATTCCATTGAAATTCATTGAAAACTTTTGGCGATATTATGTGGTGTGGACGTATGAGTACGATGTATGGGTTGAAACTGTTGAAGGATTCTTGCCAATTCTACAGTAGCATAGTGTTAAATATTTCACATTATTCCATTGAAATTCATTGAAAACTTTTGGCGATATTATGTGGTGTGGACGTATGAGTACGATGTATGGGTTGAAACTGTTGAAGGATTCTTGCCAATTCTACAGTAGCATAGTGTTAAATATTTCACATTATTCCATTGAAATTCATTGAAAACTTTTGGCGATATTATGTGGTGTGGACGTATGAGTACGATGTATGGGTTGAAACTGTTGAAGGATTCTTGCCAATTCTACAGGAGCATAGTGTTGAATATTTCACATTATTCCATTGAAATTCATTGAAAACTTTTGGCGATATTATGTGGTGTGGACGTATGAGTACGATGTATGGGTTGAAACTGTTGAAGGATTCTTGCCAATTCTACAGGAGAATAGTGTTAAATATTTCACATTATTCCATTGAAATTCATTGAAAACTTTTGGCGATATCATGTGGTGTGGACGTATGAGTACGATGTATGGGTTGAAACTGTTGAAGGATCCTTACCAATTCTACAGTAGCATAGTGTTAAATATTTCACATTATTCCATTGAAATTCATTGAAAACTTTTGGCGATATTATGTGGTGTGGACGTATGAGTACGATGTATGGGTTGAAACTGTTGAAGGATCCTTGCCAATTCTACAGTAGCATAGTGTTAAATATTTCACATTATTCCATTGAAATTCATTGAAAACTTTTGGCGATATTATGTGGTGTGGACGTATGAGTACAATGTATGGGTTGAAACTGTTGAAGGATTCTTGCCAATTCTACAGTTGCATAGTGTTAAATATTTCACATTATTCCATTGAAATTCATTGAAAACTTTTGGCGATATTATGTGGTGTGGACGTATGAGTACGATGTATGGGTTGAAACTGTTGAAGGATTCTTACCAATTCTACAGTAGCATAGTGTTAAATATTTCACATTATTCCATTGAAATTCATTGAAAACTTTTGGCGATATTATGTGGTGTGGACGTATGAGTACGATGTATGGGTTGAAACTGTTGAAGGATCCTTGCCAATTCTACAGTAGCATAGTGTTAAATATTTCACATTATTCCATTAAAATTCATTGAAAACTTTTGGCGATATTATGTGGTGTGGACGTATGAGTACGATGTATGGGTTGAAACTGTTGAAGGATTCTTGCCAATTCTACAGTAGCATAGTGTTAAATATTTCACATTATTCCATTGAAATTCATTGAAAACTTTTGGCGATATCATGTGGTGTGGACGTATGAGTACGATGTATGGGTTGAAACTGTTGAAGGATCCTTACCAATTCTACAGTAGCATAGTGTTAAATATTTCACATTATTCCATTGAAATTCATTGAAAACTTTTGGCGATATCATGTGGTGTGGACGTATGAGTACGATGTATGGGTTGAAACTGTTGAAGGATCCTCACTAATTCTACAGTAGCATAGTGTTAAATATTTCACATTATTCCATTGAAATTCATTGAAAACTTTTGGCGATATTATGTGGTGTGGACGTATGAGTACGATGTATGGGTTGAAACTGTTTAAGGATCCTTGCCAATTCTACAGGAGAATAGTGTTAAATATTTCACATTATTCCATTGAAATTCATTGAAAACTTTTGGCGATATTATGTGGTGTGGACGTATGAGTACGATGTATGGGTTGAAACTGTTGAAGGATTCTTGCCAATTCTACAGTAGCATAGTGTTAAATATTTCACATTATTCCATTGAAATTCATTGAAAACTTTTGGCGATATTATGTGGTGTGGACGTATGAGTACGATGTATGGGTTGAAACTGTTGAAGGATCCTTGCCAATTCTACAGTAGCATAGTGTTAAATATTTCACATTATTCCATTGAAATTCATTGAAAACTTTTGGCGATATTATGTGGTGTGGACGTATGAGTACGATGTATGGGTTGAAACTGTTGAAGGATTCTTGCCAATTCTACAGTAGCATAGTGTTAAATATTTCACATTATTCCATTGAAATTCATTGAAAACTTTTGGCGATATTATGTGGTCTGGACGTATGAGTACGATGTATGGGTTGAAACTGTTGAAGGATTCTTGCCAATTCTACAGTAGCATAGTGTTAAATATTTCACATTATTCCATTGAAATTCATTGAAAACTTTTGGCGATATTATGTGGTGTGGACGTATGAGTACGATGTATGGGTTGAAACTGTTGAAGGATTCTTGCCAATTCTACAGTAGCATAGTGTTAAATATTTCACATTATTCCATTGAAATTCATTGAAAACTTTTGGCGATATCATGTGGTGTGGACGTATGAGTACGATGTATGGGTTGAAACTGTTGAAGGATCCTTACCAATTCTACAGTAGCATAGTGTTAAATATTTCACATTATTCCATTGAAATTCATTGAAAACTTTTGGCGATATTATGTGGTGTGGACGTATGAGTACGATGTATGGGTTGAAACTGTTGAAGGATCCTTGCCAATTCTACAGTAGCATAGTGTTAAATATTTCACATTATTCCATTGAAATTCATTGAAAACTTTTGGCGATATTATGTGGTGTGGACGTATGAGTACGATGTATGGGTTGAAACTGTTGAAGGATTCTTGCCAATTCTACAGTAGCATAGTGTTAAATATTTCACATTATTCCATTGAAATTCATTGAAAACTTTTGGCGATATTATGTGGTGTGGACGTATGAGTACGATGTATGGGTTGAAACTGTTGAAGGATCCTTGCCAATTCTACAGTAGCATAGTGTTAAATATTTCACATTATTCCATTGAAATTCATTGAAAACTTTTGGCGATATTATGTGGTGTGGACGTATGAGTACGATGTATGGGTTGAAACTGTTGAAGGATCCTTGCCAATTCTACAGTAGCATAGTGTTAAATATTTCACATTATTCCATTGAAATTCATTGAAAACTTTTGGCGATATCATGTGGTGTGGACGTATGAGTACGATGTATGGGTTGAAACTGTTGAAGGATCCTTACCAATTCTACAGTAGCATTGTGTTAAATATTTCACATTATTCCATTGAAATTCATTGAAAACTTTTGGCGATATTATGTGGTGTGGACGTATGAGTACGATGTATGGGTTGAAACTGTTGAAGGATTCTTGCCAATTCTACAGTAGCATAGTGTTAAATATTTCACATTATTCCATTGAAATTCATTGAAAACTTTTGGCGATATCATGTGGTGTGGACGTATGAGTACGATGTATGGGTTGAAACTGTTGAAGGATCCTTACCAATTCTACAGTAGCATAGTGTTAAATATTTCACATTATTCCATTGAAATTCATTGAAAACTTTTGGCGATATTATGTGGTGTGGACGTATGAGTACGATGTATGGGTTGAAACTGTTGAAGGATCCTTGCCAATTCTACAGTAGCATAGTGTTAAATATTTCACATTATTCCATTGAAATTCATTGAAAACTTTTGGCGATATTATGTGGTGTGGACGTATGAGTACGATGTATGGGTTGAAACTGTTGAAGGATTCTTGCCAATTCTACAGTAGCATAGTGTTAAATATTTCACATTATTCCATTGAAATTCATTGAAAACTTTTGGCGATATTATGTGGTGTGGACGTATGAGTACGATGTATGGGTTGAAACTGTTGAAGGATTCTTGCCAATTCTACAGTAGCATAGTGTTAAATATTTCACATTATTCCATTGAAATTCATTGAAAACTTTTGGCGATATTATGTGGTGTGGACGTATGAGTACGATGTATGGGTTGAAACTGTTGAAGGATTCTTGCCAATTCTACAGTAGCATAGTGTTAAATATTTCACATTATTCCATTGAAATTCATTGAAAACTTTTGGCGATATTATGTGGTGTGGACGTATGAGTACGATGTATGGGTTGAAACTGTTGAAGGATTCTTGCCAATTCTACAGTAGCATAGTGTTAAATATTTCACATTATTCCATTGAAATTCATTGAAAACTTTTGGCGATATTATGTGGTGTGGACGTATGAGTACGATGTATGGGTTGAAACTGTTGAAGGATTCTTGCCAATTCTACAGTAGCATAGTGTTAAATATTTCACATTATTCCATTGAAATTCATTGAAAACTTTTGGCGATATTATGTGGTGTGGACGTATGAGTACGATGTATGGGTTGAAACTGTTGAAGGATCCTTGCCAATTCTACAGGAGCATAGTGTTGAATATTTCACATTATTCCATTGAAATTCATTGAAAACTTTTGGCGATATCATGTGGTGTGGACGTATGAGTACGATGTATGGGTTGAAACTGTTGAAGGATCCTTGCCAATTCTACAGTAGCATAGTGTTAAATATTTCACATTATTCCATTGAAATTCATTGAAAACTTTTGGCGATATTATGTGGTGTGGACGTATGAGTACGATGTATGGGTTGAAACTGTTGAAGGATCCTTGCCAATTCTACAGGAGAATAGTGTTAAATATTTCACATTATTCCATTGAAATTCATTGAAAACTTTTGGCGATATTATGTGGTGTGGACGTATGAGTACGATGTATGGGTTGAAACTGTTGAAGGATTCTTGCCAATTCTACAGTAGCATAGTGTTAAATATTTCACATTATTCCATTGAAATTCATTGAAAACTTTTGGCGATATTATGTGGTGTGGACGTATGAGTACGATGTATGGGTTGAAACTGTTGAAGGATCCTTGCCAATTCTACAGGAGCATAGTGTTGAATATTTCACATTATTCCATTGAAATTCATTGAAAACTTTTGGCGATATTATGTGGTGTGGACGTATGAGTACGATGTATGGGTTGAAACTGTTTAAGGATCCTTACCAATTCTACAGTAGCATAGTGTTAAATATTTCACATTATTCCATTGAAATTCATTGAAAACTTTTGGTGATATTATGTGGTGTGGACGTATGAGTACGATATATGGGTTGAAACTGTTGAAGGATTCTTGCCAATTCTACAGTAGCATAGTGTTAAATATTTCACATTATTCCATTGAAATTCATTGAAAACTTTTGGCGATATTATGTGGTGTGGACGTATGAGTACGATGTATGGGTTGAAACTGTTGAAGGATCCTTGCCAATTCTACAGTAGCATAGTGTTAAATATTTCACATTATTCCATTGAAATTCATTGAAAACTTTTGGCGATATTATGTGGTGTGGACGTATGAGTACGATGTATGGGTTGAAACTGTTGAAGGATCCTTGCCAATTCTACAGTAGCATAGTGTTAAATATTTCACATTATTCCATTGAAATTCATTGAAAACTTTTGGCGATATTATGTGGTGTGGACGTATGAGTACGATGTATGGGTTGAAACTGTTGAAGGATCCTTGCCAATTCTACAGGAGCATAGTGTTAAATATTTCACATTATTCCATTGAAATTCATTGAAAACTTTTGGCGATATTATGTGGTGTGGACGTATGAGTACGATGTATGGGTTGAAACTGTTGAAGGATCCTTGCCAATTCTACAGTAGCATAGTGTTAAATATTTCACATTATTCCATTGAAATTCATTGAAAACTTTTGGCGATATTATGTGGTGTGGACGTATGAGTACGATGTATGGGTTGAAACTGTTGAAGGATCCTTGCCAATTCTACAGGAGCATAGTGTTAAATATTTCACATTATTCCATTGAAATTCATTGAAAACTTTTGGCGATATTATGTGGTGTGGACGTATGAGTACGATGTATGGGTTGAAACTGTTGAAGGATCCTTGCCAATTCTACAGGAGCATAGTGTTGAATATTTCACATTATTCCATTGAAATTCATTGAAAACTTTTGGCGATATTATGTGGTGTGGACGTATGAGTACGATGTATGGGTTGAAACTGTTGAAAGATCCTTACCAATTCTACAGTAGCATAGTGTTAAATATTTCACATTATTCCATTGAAATTCATTGAAAACTTTTGGCGATATCATGTGGTGTGGACGTATGAGTACGATGTATGGGTTGAAACTGTTGAAGGATTCTTGCCAATTCTACAGGAGCATAGTGTTAAATATTTCACATTATTCCATTGAAATTCATTGAAAACTTTTGGCGATATCATGTGGTGTGGACGTATGAGTACGATGTATGGGTTGAAACTGTTGAAGGATCCTTGCCAATTCTACAGTAGCATAGTGTTAAATATTTCACATTATTCCATTGAAATTCATTGAAAACTTTTGGCGATATTATGTGGTGTGGACGTATGAGTACGATGTATGGGTTGAAACTGTTGAAGGATCCTTGCCAATTCTACAGTAGCATAGTGTTAAATATTTCACATTATTCCATTGAAATTCATTGAAAACTTTTGGCGATATCATGTGGTGTGGACGTATGAGTACGATGTATGGGTTGAAACTGTTGAAGGATCCTTGCAAATTCTACAGGAGCATAGTGTTAAATATTTCACATTATTCCATTGAAATTCATTGAAAACTTTTGGCGATATTATGTGGTGTGGACGTATGAGTACGATGTATGGGTTGAAACTGTTGAAGGATCCTTGCCAATTCTACAGTAGCATAGTGTTAAATATTTCACATTATTCCATTGAAATTCATTGAAAACTTTTGGCGATATCATGTGGTGTGGACGTATGAGTACGATGTATGGGTTGAAACTGTTGAAGGATTCTTGCCAATTCTACAGGAGCATAGTGTTAAATATTTCACATTATTCCATTGAAATTCATTGAAAACTTTTGGCGATATCATGTGGTGTGGACGTATGAGTACGATGTATGGGTTGAAACTGTTGAAGGATCCTTACCAATTCTACAGTAGCATAGTGTTAAATATTTCACATTATTCCATTGAAATTCATTGAAAACTTTTGGCGATATTATGTGGTGTGGACGTATGAGTACGATGTATGGGTTGAAACTGTTGAAGGATTCTTGCCAATTCTACAGGAGAATAGTGTTAAATATTTCACATTATTCCATTGAAATTCATTGAAAACTTTTGGCGATATTATGTGGTGTGGACGTATGAGTACGATGTATGGGTTGAAACTGTTGAAGGATCCTTGCCAATTCTACAGGAGCATAGTGTTGAATATTTCACATTATTCCATTGAAATTCATTGAAAACTTTTGGCGATATTATGTGGTGTGGACGTATGAGTACGATGTATGGGTTGAAACTGTTGAAGGATCCTTACCAATTCTACAGTAGCATAGTGTTAAATATTTCACATTATTCCATTGAAATTCATTGAAAACTTTTGGCGATATTATGTGGTGTGGACGTATGAGTACCATGTATGGGTTGAAACTGTTTAAGGATCCTTGCCAATTCTACAGGAGAATAGTGTTAAATATTTCACATTATTCCATTGAAATTCATTGAAAACTTTTGGCGATATTATGTGGTGTGGACGTATGAGTACGATGTATGGGTTGAAACTGTTGAAGGATCCTTACCAATTCTACAGTAGCATAGTGTTAAATATTTCACATTATTCCATTGAAATTCATTGAAAACTTTTGGCGATATTATGTGGTGTGGACGTATGAGTACGATGTATGGGTTGAAACTGTTGAAGGATCCTTGCCAATTCTACAGTAGCATAGTGTTAAATATTTCACATTATTCCATTGAAATTCATTGAAAACTTTTGGCGATATCATGTGGCATGGACGTATGAGTACGATGTATGGGTTGAAACTGTTGAAGGATCCTTGCCAATTCTACAGGAGAATAGTGTTAAATATTTCACATTATTCCATTGAAATTCATTGAAAACTTTTGGCGATATCATGTGGTGTGGACGTATGAGTACGATGTATGGGTTGAAACTGTTGAAGGATCCTTGCCAATTCTACAGGAGAATAGTGTTAAATATTTCACATTATTCCATTGAAATTCATTGAAAACTTTTGGCGATATCATGTGGTGTGGACGTATGAGTACGATGTATGGGTTGAAACTGTTGAAGGATCCTTACCAATTCTACAGTAGCATAGTGTTAAATATTTCACATTATTCCATTGAAATTCATTGAAAACTTTTGGCGATATTATGTGGTGTGGACGTATGAGTACGATGTATGGGTTGAAATTGTTGAAGGATTCTTGCCAATTCTACAGGAGAATAGTGTTAAATATTTCACAAAATTCCATTGAAGTTCATTGAAAACTTTTGGCGATATTATGTTGTGTAGATGTATGAGTACGATGTATGGGTTAAAACTGTTGAAGGATTCTTGCCAATTCTACAGTAGCATAGTGTTAAATATTTCACATTATTCCATTGAGATTCATTGAAAACTTTTGGCGATATCATGTGGTGTGGGCGTATGAGTACGATGTGGGTGTTGTAACCTTTGATGGATCCTTGCTAATTCTTCAGTTGCTTACATCGGGGGCTCTTGGAGATATCTAGAGGAAGGTCATGCGCCTATACTTAAAAGGGTGAAAGTAAGGGGAAAATATCTTCGAATCAAAAGAGAATTTCTGGATCCATCCCCAAATTTGACGAATTTTTCCTCACTCTACTGCCTATTTTTCCAGAAAACTTTATTGAAAATTATCCTTTCGAGATATCGTGTGGACAGACAGACTGACTGATGGACGAACATGACCGAATACATACACATCTTCAACTTTGTTGTCAAAGATAAATAATTAAAATAATCGTCCCGGACTCCAGAAACAATGGAAGAAGGCAGAAGAATCAATCAGCCAACCTATTTAGAGTTGATATAATCACTGCCTACATTCTACCCGTAAGAATATCTATACAAGTACAAATCTGTATTTGTTGGATAAAAAGGTTCAGTTGGGAAAAGGGTTAATAAAGTTTTTTTCGATTTCAACTTGTTGATTTCGAGAACTGGATATAGAGAAACAACAGTCAAAATTTCTTTGTCTTTTAACCTCGCAATTCGAATAAAGGAACATTTTTTCTTTCAATCGTCGGACGGAAGTCCATTAGAACAGTTGTTTCGAAACTTTAAAAACTCAAGGACCACTTCTAAATAAAAGAAATATTCTGGTAGAACCCTACATTAAGTATTTGGTCTTTAGACTGTAATTAATGAATTTCAGCTCGTTGATGCTTTCTTTTGGCTCATTGAGAATTTCATATCTGGTTTCCAGTTCCAGCTTGAAAGGTCGAGTAAGCTCTTTTTGTACTCCAAGTGGTTGTACTTCGGTGCAGAATATTTTCCCGTCTTCTTCATGGGTGTTAATTTGAATTTTACATCGTATCGTTCTGTGGTCACTTCCTACGTTCACTCGATTCAGGACCTGAATATCATTGATTGTGTCAATTTTGTCTATGGCTATAGGCTGGTCATCTTGTAAGAATACTAGACAATTGCTGGACACCACCATTCACAATGTGTATACCCAGAAATCATTTGAGAAAACCGTGGCCGGCAAAAATATGAGACTAAACAAGTTCAGCGAGTATTGGGAAAGGTCTATGTCTAACGACCAGCCCTAAAAGGCTGCTACTGCTGCTGCTGCTGCTGATGATGATGATGATAAATTATTGAAATACGATAATAAGCAATTTTAGACCTTCAAAGACCACCTTTATCTTAAACGGATCACATTGATTCGAATGCTAGCACATGATTTGTGAACAATAATAGCTTTACAATGGATGATGTTGTGTCTCTGCCACAAGATTCGCTATGTCAGGTTCAGAGGGAACACTGCTTTAAATCACCTAACATTATTTGACGGACCCTTAGTTTCGAAATCACTGCATCAAAACCTTCCAGAAATGTGTTTTTTTTTAGAGAAGTATCTTTCGAAGGTGTAAGAAGGGTGTTCCATTTACAATGGAACTATACTGATAAAGTGGGTACGGACTCCCCGCCACTTTCAAGAGAGCATGGCTTACATGAATAATCCTTTCTTCCGTTTACATGAATTATCACCCCCTTCTTACGGTTACTTTCTCCAGTTAGTGCCATTATTTAAAAATAGATAAATTCACATTTAGGGTTGGGGTTGGGGCTGGGATTAGGAATGAAGTTTAGGTTTGTTTGGGGTTAATGGCAGGCCGTGCCTCGGCAAAGTGATTTCAAGATTGACGTAGGGTAAACGGATGATGTATTGAAGAATTTGAACTTACTTATTTCTATATCGTCTTGTTCAGGGGCATTTGTTTGAACAGCTATTTTCGGAAGTAACACCTGAAAGAAAATATATATATATATATGTACTGATGATTCCAAAAATTGGGTATCACGCAGAAATAAAATGGAGCTCGATCTCAGAGGTCAATGACAAACCCAATAACCACACGTGTACTGTGGCATAACCTCAATGGGCGGAGATGAAACCCAACGACCAGTCAGCTACCGCAGTACGAAATAGTACCAGTATGTCTCAGCTTCTTCTTGCCTGTTGAACAACATTACTGACACAGAAAATCGTCGTAGTAATAGCAAAAGATAGAAATATATAAAATCCTTATGAGCTGTTCCATGGGAACGGTAGAGAGAAGAGGGAGAGATACAGGCTTGACCTGGGTCAACAATGGTTGTACTGGTCACCTCCAAGGTCCAGAGATAAGTATTCAAGGTTGAAAATCCAAGCAAAACAACACGGAAGAAAACAGGGAAGAATTCTCTTGTCTGAGAGGAACATAAACGTTCTGGCTAAAGATGAACTGATTGCTGGAGACTTCAACGATAGGGTCGGCATGGATACTTGCAAAATGGCTGCGTGTCATCGGCTCAAATGGAATAGGGGGTGCTACTCTAATGGCTAGCCTTTGCTCGCATTGCTTGAGAAAAGAGCTAGCCATCACTAATAACATCTGCAATTACAAGGTGAAGCACAGGGCCCCATGGTGCAACTCAAGTGAAAATTTTGATATGTAGTAGACGATGCCATCACAGGGAAGAGAGATAGAAGTGATATCTTCGATTCACGAGAGGATCTGATCGTTTTAATCACTACCAGATGATCAGATCTACTATTGCTTTCTCAAAACAGAAACAAGCGCAGTAAATTAGATATGTAACAACCAAAGAAACTGGTGAGCAATGAGCTAAACAACAATGAAACTAAACATGATCTAAAGTCAGAATTGGAGACCGTTCTTACCAAGTAGGAAAAACCTAAATGTAACTTTACAAGCAATCTATAAAGCAGGTCATTGCTAAGATACATTGTTTACGACACAGCCTATGAGATGCTTGGAAAAGACAAGAGAGAACACCAGGATTGGTTCGATGAAAAGGAGGAAACGTTTCTTATTGAGAACGGGGATTCTGCATGCACCAAAGAATTACAGAAAATTACAAGAGCCAAAAAAACAAGTTACCTGGATGAGACAGCTCCAACTATATACGAAGGAGATGAAGTCTGACTGGTTGGAAAATAGAACGATCGAATTACAACGAGCAGGAGGCATAAATGAAATGATTCTATAATGGTTTGACAGACGTCGATGGGCCAAAGAGGCCTCACGCAGACTTCATCAGTCAACAGGAGAAAAGATCCTCGAAAGATTTGCAGATCTTTTACATCAGCTACTAATTGTCCGTGGGGACTTTGACGAGGCTGCATTTAACAGAGTACAACGACATTCCACCCCAATATCTCTCGTAGTGCAGACAAAAATTGACGATCTTGTGGCTGCAACGGCAGCCACTTTAGAAAGGAAAGTTCCTGTGAAGGGTCGAATACCAGCAGGAATCTAGAAGCATGGTGGGTTAGAATTGAGTGCCTGTACCCACACGTTCAGTTCTTTGGGAGGGGAGTCTTGAAAAGACTCCAAAATTGTTCCCATATTCCAAAAAGGAAGCAACGTGGATTGTGGGAATTATTGCTGCATATCCCTGCTCACAATTATCGGAGAGATTATCTCCCTCTCCGTAGGATAGACGAAAATTTAACCCCTGATACTACCAGATAACCCAATGAGGGTTCAGAAGTGGTCAATGCACTATGGATATAATAGTGTGTCTTTGCCAAAGACAAGAAACATGTATCGAGCTCAATATGCCGCTCTTTGTTGACATCATAGACTTGACTAAAGCGTCTGATACTGTCTACCACCGAGGACTATGGCAAGTTTTCGAGAAATATAGCTGTGATGAGAAATTCATGAACCTGACCAAAGCGTTTCTCATAAACATGCATTCACATGTATTGATAGCAACTCTTGCTTAAAAGACTTCCCTGTTTCAAATGGAGTCAAAAAGAAATATGTGCTGGTGCAACTGCTCCATATACATTACTGCCAAATTAAAAGTGGTAAGGAGCCTACGTACAAACCCTAATGATGCTGAACTTAGATAGATATATTCCACTACGATGCCTGAAGAAAAACATCACAGGTCATAGTCAGAGGTATGCATTTCACAGATGATTGTGTTCTGGTGGCACACCAGTGCTGAAGTTATTTATAGATGGATTCTCTGATGATCCCGAACTATTTAGCTTGGATATGAACATAAAGGAACAGAATGTCTCGAAAGTCAGTGAAATATCCCACAGGCACCCTTCGTACTCAAGATTTACAATGGCTGTCTTGAAATATGTAAAAACTCCAGTCAACTTGTTAAGTTAGACACGGAAATCACCTACAGGCTCGGAAAGGATAATGCAGCATTTAGTAAGCATCAGGGGTCAGAGAAAAAAGTTATGTATCAATACCTGTCAAATGCAAAGTACGTCAATCAATCCCACGTGAGACATGGCCGATATATAGCTCACGTGTGAGAGACTCTATGCATTCAAGATGAGCCTCCCGAGAGAAATCATGAATATCTCATAGAAAGATAAAATGCTATGTGGAGGGATGTTGAGAAGCTAGTTCCGAATCAATGGAGGGTCTTTTCCAGAAAAGTAAACCTGAGACAGGCCGTGTTGAGCAGATGGATACAAATAGACTGCCTAGACAACTACTGTACTCAAAACTAATCAGTGATGAAAGAAATCAAGGAAGACCCAGGTTAAGGCCTAAAGATACATAACAAAGGAACATGGATGGAAGGGACATCAACCCAAAAGGCTGGCAACAACCGGGAAGAGTGTTCCGGACAAACAAGTTTACCGCCCAGGGAAGATATCGTCGACACGACGGACAACCAATCAAGATGATAATTCAAATTTTAAGCCGAGTTTCCATACTAATATTGGAGCCTTTTGTTTGTTTGTACGTTTATTTATCCATGCCCCCTCTACGCCTAGCGACCGTATATCCTGTGCAAGGTCAACTTATCATATATGCTATATGGGGTTGCAATTGGAGGTTATTTGAGGTCAACAGGGGTCATATTCACACAAATTTGTTGTGGGCAAGAATTTTGCACCACAGATGACGAAATTTAGCGTATAGATACATCCTCTCTCGTTGATTTCAGAGTTCATTCAAGGCAACCAGAAATAATTTCTGGTCATTTAAAAATAATGTCCAAGTTTCCGGCCACTGTCTTGCACCTATGAAACTAAAATCAGTCATAGGGGTCAATATTTTAATGGAGAAGGTCATATGCAATGTTGACCTCTGAGGTCATTTGAGGTCATTTCTATCCAATTTTCCAAGTTGTACGCTGCAATCATACACCGATAGACCTTGGGCTGAATCCTCTCATGGGGAACGTAATTAGCTATTTAGAGTTGACTTCAGAGGTCATTTGATGACACCTATGGTCATTTCTGAATAATTTTCATATTCGACGGGACAAAATTTTAAGCTAAGGATATGGAAAACAGGTAAATGGGTTCATCTCATATAAAAAATAACAGGCTAAGCGCAGTTGACCTGAGTGGTCATTTAAGGTCACCAGAGATCATTTCTGGCCATTCGTACTCATTTTCCCAAGTTTTTAGTAATTATTTCGCCCCTATGGAACTGACATTTGTTATAGAGATGATTCTTTCCTGATCGGAGGTCAATGCTAGATGGTCCAGATAAGTCATTTGGGGTTAACTGACATCATTTCTGGCCATTTCTAGCCAATTTTACAATTTATTAGCCACAATTTTGGACATATATAATGGCAATTAATGGCAATATATATATATATATATATATATATATATATATCACGTACAAACGTTTCTCCGGGCAACGCCTAGAATCCCTGCAAGTAAGAATATGTTTCCTCATTTCTCATTTTTAAATCTAAATTCAGATACGAAATATCTCAATTGACATAACTCATGAGGAGTAACCGGAATACTTCGAAGCCGTACTTTCGTACGACGGATGGAAACTTATTCTACATGACATTTATGGCAGGCTGCTCGATACATCATAAAGTCTGACCCCTTCGAAACATGCACCTTTTTGAACAGGCGGGTATGCCCTGATTCACTTAATTTTTGCAGTTTGTTAAATAAAACATATCTCTACGTGGGGGCGTTGTCTGTCGTGGAACAAAATGTGGAAAGGTTCAGCTGACTCCTGTCGTTGTATATCGCCAAATTATATCGTTTCTTTGTGAAACGGTAGCACATGCTTTGCAGCCCTGTACCGATCCGTGGCCCAGTGGTTGGGGACAACTGTTCTAATGTACTGAGAGGATCAAATACTCACCATTGATAAGCAGAAAAGGAAAATCTTGATTTGAATCATGTTTACTGGGTGTGGCTTATCTGAAACAGAAAAGAAATTATGTTAAAGAGTTTTCGGTTAATACTGTCCGGTCGATTCATTCTACGACCTTGTCAAGGAATAATTATATCTGTTAAGAAAGGGAACTTTTTTCTCATCTTTTGTGAGTCTGGTTGGACATATATATATATATATATGATGAGGCCCTAAGAGGGCAGAAACATGAGCTAGTTTGTGTAGCGAATCCACAATCTACTATATATATATATATATATATATATATATATATATATATATATATATAGCACGTACAAGCCGTACCAGTAGAGCCAGAGGACTGAAAATTCAAACATTTACCCCTTATCATGTCTAGAGAAAACCTTTCTTTTTTTTGCTGAAGTTTCTCCAATTCAACCCCTCGGAAGCTGTTCAATTTGCAATGTAAGTTTATGCTAAATTGATTATTTATTTTGTGTCTGACATCATTCACACCCGTTTTGTTTTTGTTTTTCTACTGACTAGGCCTGTTTTTGTTACCGCTCAATTCAGTCAAAGATCTAAATAGGAAGGTGATCTGCTTCATTTGGCCAGAAAATTGTAGATCCCATTGACTTTCGTGAAACAAATTACGGATGGTTTGAAAGCATAAAATGGACGACAATTACAACATGTAACTGTTATCATTTTTTATGCCATTGGTACCCTTATCAAAAATAATTATACCCTGATTAACTCACACGAGTGTCTTAATCCTGGTTGGTAGAGTCAAAACGTTTTGGCCGTTGTTCTCACCGACCCTCTTCGGGTGTCTGTTGTAGATAGTGACTTGGGAATTACGAACCATGTGGCCTGAATAAAGTGTTGGATAAGAGTACTTATAAGAGTAACCTACTCTTGATCCTGAGTTCAATCCCTGGGATGGGTAGTGCGGAAAACTCGTGTATTTTGGTTCAGTGAAAGAGACAGTCAAAGAACAAATTAACAAAGATGACTTAACAGATACGAGATATCCTCTGGCATGGACAGTGGAAATGAAACAACGTACATCCGTCGATTGAATAAAGGGTTCGACAGTGGTAGAGGAAATGAGCAGACCACGGTACAAATGGTCCTAGATTGCTTAGCTGGTATTTTTTTGTTTTACAAAAACAAAATAGCAAAGGAAGGCCTTAAAACTGAGTCCAGCCAATAGGAATAGAGAAATGCCAAAAAAGAGCGAATGAATTTAAATTATAAGAGCATATTTTAACATAAAAATGAAGTATGAAAATCTACCTTTACTGGGATGCTGATATGAAGCAAAATCGGTATTAAAAGTGTTCATTTTAATGGAGGAAATCATTTTAAATAATAAGGGACTATTGTTTGGAAACACTCCTGGAAATCTTAATTCATTTGTAATTATAAACAATTCAGTTGGACTAATACCTCAAAATCAAGGACGAATATCTACTGCCTTTTCTAATTCTTATGTTTTCTATATTGTTTAATGGTTTTATTATTATATTAATTGTTTCAAGTAAATTAGTTAATAATTTAAGGACATAATGAGCTTATATGCAAATTTATTTCTTGTTTGTTTGTCGCAGGTGCATCTTTAATGTTAATTTACCTTCCTATAATGAAATAACAATGAAGAATACGTCATAGAAACTCTCAAGACTTGACGTCCGATCACCCTTTAAAATAGCCTGAGTTCACTTGAGACTTTGAAAAAATGTTAAAATTAGGAGACTTGAATCACCCAATAAAATAACTTCAGGCTTTTTAGTGCTGATTTGGACATACATAACAGCCATCTTTAACGGGTGTATGCTAGTTGAACTATTATTTGTCAGATTTCTGTTTGTATATAACTGAGTTATATATAACGCACGTCCGGTGTTGATATACAATGTAAGTAGTATGCTAAACTCTACCATTATTTTGTGTCTGGCTGCGTTCACGCTTACCTAAACATATCAGCTAGAACACACTATGGCCATTGAATTTTCTTACTAATGGGACCCCGGATCAGGTTTTCACGTATTACATTTTGTAAATACAATTGAAGCGGCAGTAGTAGTGCTGACTGAGCAGTTGCGCTCTTTCCGAGAATAATCATCCATCTATGTATCCCAGTCTGCTAATATCAATCTATCTAAAGCAGTCAATATCTATCTATCTAACTCAGTCTATCTATGTATATATCCCAGTATGTTCAGATATATCTATCCGTTCAGATCTATCGATTTACCTCAGTCTATTAAGATCTATCTATCTCAGTCCGTTCAGTTCTCTTTATTTAGCTAGCTAGCTATATCAGTCTATTCTGTTCAATCTACCTATCTTTCAGTTTATTCCAGTCTGTTCAGTTCTATCTATATATCTCTGTTCAGATCAATCAGCCTGTTCAGTCCAGTTCTATCGATCTTAGTCTGTCAATATCTATCTATCTGTCTGTCAATCTATCTGTCTGTCGGTTGTTATACCTATCTCTCTGTTCAGATCTATCTAGCTATCTTTCTATCGATTTATCTATACTGGTCTGTTCAGTTCTATCCATCTATCTATCAATATATCCCAGTCTGTTAAGATCAATTCACCTAACTCATTCTGTTAAGATCTATCTATCTAAAACGGTCAAGATCTATCTGTCTATATATATCTATCAAGCAATCTCAGTTCGATTCTATCAATCTATCCATCTCAGTCAGTTCGATTCTATCCATGTATCTATCTATCTATCTATCTCAGTCTGTTCAGTTCTATCTATGTATCTATCTCAGTCTGCTGGGTCCTATCTATCTGTCTATCAATATATCTCAGTCTGTTTGGTTCTGTCCATCTATCAATCCATCTATCTATTTATCTATCTCAGTCTGTTTGATCATATCTCTCTATGTATCTATCAATCCGTTCAGACAAATATAGCAGGAGAGAGGAATCGACCAAAAAAAGCAAAAAGATTTACAAAATAGCAATGGTGGCAAATTGACGAAAATCAATAGAAGTTCGTGTTCAATGTTCTTTATATCCCACTAAATAGCAGACTCTATGTATAGGGCTAAGATGAACTCTATTTTGTCTCTGTATACAACGGGGGTCGCCCCTCCCCTAAGGTGCATGCTTTGGTGAAGCATCTGGAGATTCGGGGATGCCCAGTCATCAGAAGCCCCATTTTGGCCTCACTCATGTAGTCCACAGAAAAGCGGAGAGCAATACTTCTGGCATCAGCTTGATAGCGGGAACTGCCGGAAGAACGTCAAATTAAAAGGTTCCACTCTTTGGTTTGAAATCAGAGTTGTACTGGCAGCCTTCCGAAGGCTAGAGCCCAGTCTGCCCTGCCAATTTACCTATAGCTGTGAGAATTTTGTCCTATGAAGTTTTTCACACTCTTCGATAGTACGTTACTATATCACGTGTACTTTGTATTTTCGATTGTTGAAGAGACATTTTTTATTGAAAATTAATACTTATGTTTTCCCTGTGTAAGACTTATTGGTAAATGAAGCCCTCTGTCCCATAGAGTTCCAATTCGCCCGTGGTCAGAGGCGTGGAATTGAGGTATCCCATGAAAAGAAAAACAAAAAAAAAAAACAGCTTGCTCTCTTATTGGTGACCTCCGTGCGGTGGGGTTTCAGCTAATCTTACAAATGCAAAACAAAAAATCTCTCTACTCACTTTCGGGTCTGTTGGTTCTCTCTGGAGGATCAGTTCAGTTGAGTCTCGATAAAAAATCGTATAATAAACTTCTGTCAGTTTTCAAGACTTGCTTCAACTCATATAATCGACTCTGTCAATGGTTTTAATCTTGTTTATTGTATGCATTTCTCGAGTAAACGAAGAGTCGCTTATAAATGCTTTTGATTAATCTAGACGGAAGTAAACGAATCATTTCTATTCAGATATCGTCGATATACATTTTTTGATTAGTCAGTTAGTTGTGGTTACGTCAAACTGTGTGTCCAGCTGCTCCTGGTCACATTTCGAGATCTACATCCCTGAAAATTTGTTCACCTCCAGGCACTATCTATTTTCTCATAAAAGAACTTTTTGGGGTCCCCATGGTCATTCTGGGACTAGCATTGCCCAAATCTTGCGCTGGTATTTTTTAGATAATTTTTCAGTTGGTTTTAGGTAGGAGATATATTATTTATGGATAATTTTAGAGATTTTTTTTCAATATGTTTAGTCCAGGTACACACACAGACAACAGCAATTCGGATCTGAAATGAAATTTCAAAACGGCATATCTCATCTGATAAAATGTTGGTAGAGGAAGGTAGTTTATCAATACAAAGATAAAATGATTTTATTCGCTGCACCTGTCAATGTCTCATCCAAGGTTGTTGCGTTAGGGAGGGGGGTCCCAACCTGAGATCTACAAACTTCCCCATTCTATGATTATTTAGAGGCATTGTTCCCTCTAAGTCGTGAGTGTGTGAGCGCGCGCACACGTTTCGCAACCAGCGCACAGAGTAAACTAATGTGCACATGAAAGATTTCTAATTCCGTTGATAGCTCCAATTTAACTGCGCCCCCTACGAGAATAGAAGGTGGCATGGTTTAACGTAGGGAATCCTCACACATGGACGTGTTAGGTAGGAACTTCACTCAAATTTTCTCTTCAGTTCTTGTAACTATTGTTGCGTGGACATAGCACTTGGTTGTGGTCACAGGGCGAACCCGGGCCAGACTACTCAGATCAGCGACCGTCTGATCTTTGATGAATAAATGTGGATGATCAACTGACAATTCTGTAAATAGTTTACAAAGGCTTTAATGATAATAAAATTAAAGCTGATTCCCGTGTGTCGAATTCAATGGTTTACGCTTGATTTCATCACTTGAAAAGAATTTGCACAACATAAGATATTTGCGCACATTACCTACAAAGAAGGCAAGGGAACATAGAGAGGTTGTCCTACAGAAATATCATATAAAGACTAGCATAATACCCGTCAAAAATGACTGAGTTATTTATGCACGGATCGGCACTTTATTAAGTAGTTTATTTCAAATAACTTAAGAATTCTAGTCGGAGGCTCCATCCAAGTCGAGCTTTTTCAAAGAGTGATCGGATATAAAGTCCTGGGTCTTAACTATTATCAGCTTTTTAGCGTCCGTCGTTCTACATAATCCTACCCCAAGATTCACCAGACCTCTCTATCATGGGCGTCGCAGAGTCAGTACTTTCTGAATTTTCCTTGTACGTCATGCTATCTCATATTTTGCCGACCGCAGTTTCGCATATGATCTCTAGGGATCCACCTTGTGAATCCTGATGTCGAACGGTTTTCTGACATTATTACAATATAACCAGCCCATTTTTTTTAAAGTTATCTCTGAGACTTCTTTTTTCCATGATATATTGCAATCTCTCCATGAATGATTCTCCTTACTGCACGTCGCATAGTTCTCAGTTTGAGGGTCAGTTTTTTCGTTATTTTCCATCTTCCAGCTCCATAGGTGACTATCAGAAGGATTGTGCGATTTTCTTGTTCTTGAACGAAGAGCTTGTCATCCTAGATTGATCCTTTGGATGATTTTGTTTTCTGTTGAGGATTTCTTTGAGATTCGTTGTCCTTGGCAAAATATTGTCAGCTGTTCTAAACCGACACCAAACATTACTTCCAGTCACTTACACATTCACTCTGTTATCATAACAACGAAAGATACGTCACGGAAACTCTGATGATTTGGGACTATCACTTGTTACAACCATTTATAGTTTTATTGGCTATATTAATGTATTTCACGTAGACCAATCCATAATAACTTTTGGGTTATAATAGGACTCTGACTAGACAGACAATTATAAAAGCAAAAAACATTATTTGAAAATATGGCTTTTATATCAGTAGATATTTAATAAGAATAAGTAAGTTTTTCATAATCTCTGAAATGAAACGTACTCAACATTAGTTTGTTTTTGTTTTTTTGCTGGTCTGGCTGTTTATTTATGTATGTTCCAAGGGCTGGCTGCACCGATGGATCTACAGGGCTGAAAATTGAAACATTTACTGCTTATGTTTCTAGAAATCCCCAAATCGTTTTTTTAAGTGGAAGGGTTCAATTTACAGTGAGATCGAGCTGAATTTGTTACTTAGTCTCTGTCCAGTTGCGCTCAAGAGGTGAGAGAAGTACCTTGTCTATTGCTTCAAATATCACCCTCAGATTGTCCGTGGTTCACCTCGGGTCAAGAATCCTTTTACACGTGACTAATTATCACACTAGTCGCTGGCCGTTCGTCACCCCACATCAGACATCACCGTCCAGACATTGTGTAAAGGGTCAGGACGAAGCAATGGAGCTTTGGTCAAAACGTCTCCGGAAACGAGTGTTGAGCTGACAAAAGTAAAAAGGAAATAAATACGAAAGAAATAGAACCACCAAATAACATCCATTACACTTGTTTAGAACACCCCCCCCCGCCCCAAGTGGGAGCTAAGTAAAAATTCAGGGGGTCGTGAGTGCAACTGAGAAAAAAAATTCAAATATTAGGTTCATTGAATATTTGTTGAAGCTGGTCTCAGGACAATTTCAGTCAAGATCTGATTTTGAGTGCAAAGATAAACGAGAGCATACTTTTTTTTTAACGAATTTATATTTTGAAACTGAGAAAAGTTAAATTTTATTATTTTCATAAAAAGGAAGATTATGAGGCTGTGACGTCTCAGCAAGATAACTCGTTGTGGCTTCCGACATTCGATCATCAGGAAACTGTTCCGATCTGCAGCTGAGAGCTAAAAATAATCGACCCCTTTTGTGAAAAATCACTCATTTTTCGAAGTGGGGTTTGATGCAGTTTTGGGTGTGATTAAATCACCCACTGACCCAAATTATTCACTATCTGAGAGATTCCCAAATTCGGAATTTCATTCCAACATCATTTTCCTGGAACCGTCCAAAGTTTCCTATGCCCATCTTACAATCTCATCAATTTCTCGCCTTTTACCCAGGCGGGACCAGTCTATGGACGCCAACCGGCCACATACCCTTCTGGCAAGAGGCAAAAACATGTGTCTATCCTGGCTTTATTGATCGAAATCATGACGATTATAGATCCCACTCCGACACCATACATCTGAACGGTTCTGGGATTTCTCGCTGTAAAGATGAGAACTACCAAAGATCAATCATGTCGATCAGACCTCTTACACCAGAGGTTGGGAAAGTGGGGTAAATTACCCCTGATGGAGTAAAAATGAAACCTTAGGGTGTAATTCGGGTAATCCAAATGCATTCCACTTAAGCTCATTCGTTTTTTTTTGTTTTTTTTTTTCAAATTCAAAATCATGAAGTGACTTGTACAAAATATGTAAAAGTGAGTTTTTAAAAAGTTATAAAAAAACAGAAGAGAGTGTTTTAAGAAGTCCTTTCTATATGCTACACTCTATAGAGCCACATGACGGCATCTGCTGACACGAAAGGTGCGCTGTAACGTTTCAGGTTTAGTAAATACTCCGTAGCAAAACAACAAGAGGAAAAGGTTATACAGCTGAGCAACCCTTAACTGAAATGCGTGTGACAAGAGGGGGATATTTTTTAATACATGTGATAGATTGGGGATGGGGAAATGCAATGTTGGAGGAGTTGTTCTCGAGGTTTCTTATCATCATCATCCTTTCAACGTCCGTCGTTGGACATAGACCTTCCCCAGGATTCGCCACACTTCTCTATCATGGGTGTCGCGGAGCCAGCACTTTCTGAATTTGTCTAGTTCATCTCTCCATCTTTCTTCTGTCAGACTCGGTTCCGCATGTGATCTCGGGGGATCCATGTCGTGAGTCGCGATGGCCATCGGTTGTCCGCCATTCTTGCAACATGGCCAGCCCACTGCCATTTGAAATTTTTAATGGATTCTATCAATGGGAGATAAACGTAGACTGTGTGCAAGAAATGACGTAACAAATTGGGTAAGAAAAGAGAAAGTGACTTGTGAAACGGATAAATAAATAAAAAAGTAGATAAGAATAGTTCATGGAGATTTTGAGGTGGGAAAACATTTAAAGAATAACAATCAAGAGAATAGATTACAATACACTGTATCTTTTTTTCATTTAAAAAAAGATGTATAAAAACTAATAAGCGTTGAATTGTAAGTAACAGTAAATGTAAAAGAAACTAACTCTTTGAGTTTTAACTGTTCTGTTTCATTGCTTGTTGTGTGAATATAATTTTACGTTTTTAAAGATTTAAAGAAAGGTAACTAAGCTTTTACTCTAGTCAAAATGAGTTATATATCTTGTTGGCTTTTGAAAGTTCCGGATTTTTGAATTTTTCGGTTTTCGGAGTTCCGAATAAGAGGTGCTCAACTGAATTGTTTGTGCTGCTTCCTGTCGTCACTAGCTCATATAAATTCATTATGATTGTTAATTAAAATATTATAGTTTCTTTTTGAATTTTTAGATGAGGGAATGTTATTAAGTAAGGTTTTGTGCAGATTTGTGTCCTCATCTTGATTCATTTCCTGAACACAACGTTTCGGCCGTTGTACTCTACGACTTTCTTCAGGTGATGAATGAGTGTATTTTC
>OY735214.1:2070000-2100000 GCA_963457665.1 Thysanoteuthis rhombus | reverse complement strand
GCAGAACTTACAGTGAACCATCCTCATCTATGTACCCTCGAACTACAATCTCAACAAGTTATGGCTGGAAAAAAGAAAAGAAAAAAAAAAAAAAAACATTTTCTAGCAAGAAATCTAGGGAGGATACAAAATTTGGAAGTGCATTTTTGGGTGAACCATCCTTCCGGTACTTCCATTATGGATTGTGGATCCATTGGTGAAGATGGTTCAGGTTTTCTGAAAACTAATTTTTGGATAGAATTTAGTTTTAATGGCTGAAAAGCAGCAAAAACTGGAAGTCAAGAGTTTCGCTACCAACCAAATATTCACTGAAAAAGTGACTTATGCTCTGAACTGCTATTCCTGTTCAACTTGAAATAAATATTGACTTGTTCAACACGAGTTATTTCATTCGTTATATTCATCTATTTATTCATATTTATGCATTTGCATCTTCACTCCAGTGGGTGTTGGTTGAGGATTAAGTAAGTCCGATTCCTCAAGATCCTACATAATCATGAAAAAAAAAAATCTGTGCAAGTACAACCAAAAACCCATTATGCAGTTAAAATGATTTATTAAGATACAAAAAAAATGAAATTATTTCTTGAGCCATTATTCGACTTCTTTATTGTTGTAAACTTTGCCTTGACAATCGAATTCATTCTTAAAGCTGGATTTCGTATAATGAGGTATGGAAAAAAAAAAAAGAATTTAAAAAGACACAAACAATGGATTAATTATATTGAATTATAAATTGCATTATATTATACAGAAACTCATTTGAAATGATCTCTTGTTATTACAGGGTTAATATATCAATCACTCAATTTAGTGCAGCAGCATCTTTTTCCTCTACTTGTTTATTCTATTTGCCTTGGACAAATTGAAGGATATATTAACTGTGTAATGATGGGAGATCATTTCAAATAAATCTCTATATGATATAATGCAATTTATAATTCATCCTATTGGGCCACAATATGTCCATTTTTTAAATACATGCTGTCGCCTTGAAAGAGACAAAAAAGACCAAGAGCAAACAAGACGAGAATTACGGTTGACAGCCTTTGCTTTTATTAAAAGAATTTTTCAAAATTTAAATCACCTGTCTTCCTGAGTGTGTACTTTTATTATGTTGTGTTCGAGTCTGCTCTTGGTTAAATGTCTCTTCATTAGAAGTGCCAGTCTCTTCCAACATCTCTTCCGAAGGGGGGCATTCATCTCAATAGTTTGTGTGTCATAAGTTTCAATCTGTCTCCAGAGTGAAGCCCAATAGAAAAAAAAAATTTTTGTATCTTTTCATTACCTCAAAAAGGGCCAGCATGAGGAGCCTCCAAAGCATGCATCACCCCTACCAACCCCTTAAGCAGACATGCATACACGGTTTCAACTCTTTGGGGAACGAATGGTGTTGGAACAGTGGGGAGACATTCTTCAGAGAGGAGTTCAGAGTCCAGTTCCAGCATCTGTGATAGCTCTCAAACTTTCTCACCAGTGGAATCTTATGATTCGTTCTAATGGGTCTGGATTACAAGAATGATGTGTCTGTAACAGCCAAAGCAAGTGAATGACCCTGTCCCATTGATAAATTATATGTTCCCAGGAGAAGTATTGGTAAGCCATAGAGCTAATGGTCTCCTTGCCATTATAGCAGTTTTAATCATTCTATGTTGCCTCTCAATCAGTCTATTAATTTGCAGATGACAGACTCAAAAAAAAAAAAAAAAAAAAAAAAAAAAACAGCCTATGGAACCTTATTGAGATAGACGATTCATAGGAGAGTTCACTTTCAAACAGAGTTCCTCTGTTACAACATGAAAGGAAACTTCAAAGTAGGGGATCCACGTGTTCTTAACTGTCGTTGTTGAATTTTTTTGCATTGGTGAGACTTCATTCCATCTGGTGGGTTTGTCAATGCATGTTAGAATCTATCTGGCTGGGGAAGAACCGGGACTCTCCTGAGAGGAAACAGGGTGTTAAGGGTCCAACAATATCAATATGCATTGTTTCAAATCGGATAGATGGTAGCACAAATGGAGCTGCTTTGGAGTTGATGTGGCAATTGATTTTACTCTCTTGACAAGGCACTGTAATCCGTGTGTGGATGTTCTTTTTCATGCCTGGCCAAAAATAACAGGACTTGATCAATTTCAATATAAATGTGGGTCCCGAGTGTGACATGTTGCAGGAAGTCCCATAAGTTGCTTTATAGGACTTCTGCGGAATGAACGGTCTGGGGAAAGGTGTTGAGATGTCACAAGGTCTTATCATCTGCAGAATATGCTTTCAATCCGCCCATATATGTTTCTATTTGTGTCATCGTTTCCTCTTCCACATCTCCTTGATTAAGTCTGATTTGGAGAAAACACTTGTTCAATAATTTTGCTGAGATACTTCTCTAATATTGGGCACTGGATATATGTCAGCTTTGGAAAATACATTCAAGTTCTAATAATCTCCACAGGCTCAGTGGTATCCAGGAGTGGACTTCAGTACCATGTGCACAGCAGACAACCAAGGTGAGTTGGATTGTCTAATGCCTGCTTGAAGCAGAGCTGTAAATTCTTATTTTATATTTGTCATTAGACATTTGACAAACTTTAAGGAAGGTAGGTGCATTGTCCCCTGGATCAATGGAATGTCTTACCTTAGATCAGGAACAGGTACATTGTTCCATATTAGGGGTGATAAGTGGATAGAATTCCTTGAAAAGAGGTCTCACAACTTCAGGTATGATGGCACTGTCATTAATCAAAATTCAATGTTCAGGTAGTCTGATCATTTAACCTGCCATTCTTGCAGTCCGGGAGGAGTCTCTAATGACATAGGAAGTTGACACTCAAAAGTAAGTTGACAGTGTCAACAACTATAATCGTCCATCTATATAAACAACATGGTCCTGGCATGTCAATGTAGATTGAGGCCTATCCATAACACTTGATGTCGTAAGATTTAAGCTAAGTCCATTACAATATTTAGATGGTAATATTGTTACAGTAGCACTTGATATCCTGCCCATTGGCCGAAGATAAGCGTGCTGAATAGCGGAAATTAAGGTCAAAGGATTGATTTTATATCCGGTGCCCACTGATAACAATAAACAAGATGTACAAATTCTGAAAAGCATCCTTGGGACACTTCAATGACAGGTGTTGACGAAAAACATCCTGACGAGCGTATTGACAAAAAGACTTGCAACTTCAGTATTCATGAAAGAAAAGCCAGAAAAACAGGGGTTTTCACCGGAAGAAACCGCATCCAGGTTGGTGGAGACATCAAAAAGTGTACGTGGATCTGCCAAACATGTGAGCATAGATCCCCAATAAGAAGGTAATGATCACTGTCTTTGGGGGAGACCAGATTCCCGGCGAGTGTAGATTGCAAGACACCAAGACAGCTCCTGTGTGCCCATCCATTGTCCTGAGTTTGACTCTCTCTCTATCTGTTCTACACAACGCGACTTGGAACAGTATCAATGAAAAAATGTCTATATTTTTATAAATCTGCATCCTGTCTTCATTTTTTAATGCTTTGAAGTCCCATGCCTTAATAACAAATGGACTGGCATCTGATCCAAGTAAGTCCACTAGAATATAGAATTAGTAATATTGTTACAGATACACTTGTATCGATTACAAAGTCTAAATTAGCAGTAACGAGCAGAGTTGTAACCACAAAGACCAGTTAATTACTTGTTGCAATAGCAACCAGCCATCTCAGTTTTCAAAGAGGAAATCATTTAACTTGTTAGACATAGACCTTTCCAAGGATTTGGTACAATTCTCTATCATGGGCGTCTGAGCCAGTATTTCCTAAATTTGTCTTGTTCATCTCTCCATCTTATGTTCTGTCGGCCTCAGTTTCTCATGTGATCTCTCAGAATCCATGCGGTGAGTCGTCATGTCTATCCGTTGTCTTTCATTCTTGCAACATGGCTTGCCCTTTGCCATTTAGTTTTTTAATAGTTTCTATGATGTCTCCTGTTTTCTTCCTGATATATTCTGATGTCTTGTGATCTCTCCATGTGAGGTTGAGCATGAATCTCTCATGTGCACGCTGCATGCTTCTCAGTTCGTAGGTCTGTCTCTTGGTTAGGTTCCATGTTTCAGCTCTATAAGTGACTATCGGGAGAATTCATTGGTTGTATACTCTTCTTTTCAGGATTATTTAATTTCTGCTAAAATTTCCCCCGTTTTGTTTTTCCATACCTAGAAATTGGAATCTCCATGAGCTCATGATTTCTTTCGCTGTTAAAATGGACGATGGCCGTTTTGTGACTAGCTCTGGTGATAGTGATGAGAGCACATGGTAGAACCATGTCTCAGTATTTGTGATATTTCAAAATGGCGCTACCTGATGCATTAGCGCAAGGATATATGAATAGCTCAAGTGTCAAATAAAAATAAAATTTGATCAAGGGATGCAATAAGGCCATTTGATAACTTTATTTTAACTGTTCTCGCCTGAATTGTTTTCAAAAATTTCAGCCAGTCCACTCTCCAGACTTTTTTAGGTGAATGTGTTGAGTGCAGGGTCTTGCTGAATGGAAATGTGTCTGAATGGCCTCCGTCCGTTCTATCTCTGCAGACAATGGAATCCCCACCTCGGCCTTGCTGATATAATCTGGGGGAAAGCAGATCAATACATCTAGCGTCACCTTGGGTGCAGGCGCTGCCGCAGGGATGTCAAATTGGGCATCCAATCACCTTGAGGTTGCTCCATTCCTTTGTTTGGAATCAGAATTGTCCTTATCCTAGACTGGCTGCCTTTCCAGGGCTAAAGCTCAATCTGTCCTATTTCATCCATAGTTAGGTCGGGGGGAGGGGGGGAGAAAAGATGGATTCATATCTTTCTCCAAGAATATAAGTGAACATAAACAGCCCCCGATCAGTTTGAACTCTAGTCACCGATTCCATCATTGGAGTCATTGCCAAATACGCCATTTGAACACCTAGGCTCCCATGCCGTTTCCTTGCCACCATGACCCTTTATGAGGGGTTGTTCTCTTCTACTGGTCATATATTCATATGGAATACATGTGCACATTCAATCAGGTTAGTCCACACAATATCTCCAAAAGTTTGCAATAAACTCCAATGACATTTTGTGGAAGAGTGGAGAATTGGTAAAGTTTTTGGATGGATCAAGGGATTTGGGGAGGGGGGGGGACTCAGATGATTTTTTTTTTTTTTTAAATTTTTCCTCCCCTTAGATATCTATAGGTATTTCACTTATGTTTGTCTTTCTTCACACATACTATCTCCAAAAGTTCTAAATGAATTTCAATGAAATTCTTTGGGAGGACTGACTATGGGGCAAGGGTAGATAAGTGAAATTTAGAGGTGGATCCGGGAATTTTTTCATTGGGGAGGGAGGTAAGAAATCTAATTTTCCCCTAAGCAATATCTCCAAAAGTTCTCTATTTCAAGGTGGACATCATCATTGCAAAAAAAAAAAAAAAAAAAAAAAAAAAAAAAAAAATGAAAAATAAAATTTCAAAAAATAAATCAATAAATAAAGAAAATTTTTTAAAAAATAAATAAAATTGAAATAAATAATTAAAAAAAAAAAAATGAAAAATAAAATTTTAAAAAATAAATCAATAAATAAAGAAAATTTTTTTAAAAATAAATAAAATTGAAATAAATAATTCAAAAAAAAAAATGAAAAATAAAATTTTAAAAAATAAATCAATAAATAAAGAAAATTTTTTAAAAAATAAATAAAATTGAAATAAATAATTTAAAAAAAAAAAAAAAAAAAAAAAAATGACCTTACAATCAAACAGGTGATACAAACTTCAAATTTCATTGTGAGTGACTCAATAGTTTTTACATTTCAACTTCTCTACCTTGTTTTTCAATTCATATTTATTCAATTTTCAGTTAGCATGCATAGGAATACACACCATGCATTCTGTAATACTAAAACGGTGTCATTCTCAGGCATACATCTGAATTCTCACATATTACAGCAGTTTTTAATACCCATATTAGGGATACGGGGGGCATTAACCAAAAATCATATAAACCGTTGAACAGCTAATTCCCAAAAGGAACCCAATTCTAATTTCCCAATTAAGCAGAGTTCTGTTTTGATCATTTTGATCATTCATGAAAAGATTAAAAAGACTCCAGAAGGTGTTCAAACCTTCTGGAGTCTTTTTAATCTTTTCATGAAATACAAAAAGGTGGAACTTGGTAAAAACTTCCCACTCCTATAAAAACAGGGAGGGGGTCAGATACCTGGTTGAGAGCTCGATATACACAAGGGCTGCAATGATGAGTTTACATGGGAAAAAACACTTCCAGAAAGGAAGGTCAGAAAAATTCAATGTAAAAAAAAAAAAAAAATTCCCCCCAAAAAGTCATCAGAATATGAGCTCAGGTAAAAATGTTGATATCCAAAAGAAATAGAAATTAGTCTCTAAAATGCATAACTGGCAACATTACACTCTCCCGCTCATCACCACTTCTACACAGAGAGGATGCTACTGATGACAATAGAATCTTTTAAATGTCAAAACATGCTTGCTACTTGCTGTAAAATTGTAAATAAGAGGTAATTTATGAAAATTTGTCTAGTTTCTCAGACGTTTTTGATTCTACTATAAGAAAAAAAAATTTTTAATTTAGATGGATTGAAAAATATCAAAGAAATTGTGTGTTCAAATTATCGCCAGAGTTTAAATCTAACCTATCACTACTAAAAATTCAGTTATTTATGCCAAAATCCCCCCCCACACACACATACATTCAAATTGTCTTACCCCAGGTTCAGAATCACTTATGTAGTTGCTTTTATTTACGTGAATTGTGTGGGTTAGCATATACCCTTGGTTCAAAGTTGAAAACTTACATGTGAACACACCAAGCTTTCAAAGAAAAATACAGAATGCAACACTCCTCTAGCACCAGGTTTTGGTGACTACAAGACCCCTCCCAGTCATAATGAATCAGAGCAGACAGTGGAGCCCAAAATATTCATCTAGAATAGTTAGATCTCGCTATAAAACAGCTAAACTGGCAACTGGTTATAATGCAGTTGATTTTCTTAGAGCCCAACACCCATGGTAGACACCTGTATAAAGCATTTGATTCCATAAAAAACAAAGGAGTCATCAACATCCAACATATCTACAACTACTGCAAAGGTGAAAAATACACATATGAATACATACTCAAGCCAGTGATGGTAAATCTCTCAAGCAAGGTGTGCCGAAAAGAATCTTTTTTTTGGACAATCCTGTTATCAGAAATTCGCATTCATACTAGTAATATCTGAGAAGTTGTGTTTTGGGTAATTAAGATGCTAATGATTTTAGAGCAAGGAATGAGGTCCATCTGTTTTATCTACCCATGTTCAACATGTTATATCTCACTTGACCTACTCAATATATACATCTCTGTTGATTCTTATGGAATAGTCTCCCTTGCATAATTAAAGAGTAATGGCCCTTTGATATAACAAATGTATTTTAGTTATATTTTACCGGCTTATAGATAAACAGTAATTTTTTTCTTTTAAATATATTAGAAAAATTTTTTCAAAAGTTTGATAGAATACAACTTGAAATTTCAAAATTTACATCTGAAGCAAAAATAATAAAATGACATAAAAAAAATTTTTTGAAGCCCATCACACGTTGCACTTAAACCTGACATGCATGTCATAGGTTCGCTAACATTGACTTAGGCCAACACATCTTTGTAAGCCAACATTCAAACGAGAAATGAAAATACATAGAATATAACTTACCGATACACGTTTCAGATTTACATATAGTTAGTTTTTACTGTGTATTTATCCAATATTTTCTGTACTGAAACAATAAGTTATCATGGATAGTTTTGTTTTGGCAAAGATTTCAATTCATTGTGTCCACAAATTTTCATTTGATTTTCCTTTTCAGTTTTGAAAAAAAGGAAAAAAAAAAAAAAATCCCAAAGGAAATTATGAATCTCATATCAGAGGGTCAGAAACACCATCCATAAGGCTTATTGAGAGCAGTTCATTTAGGTGGTGGGTATCAAATCAAAACGGAAATATTTTCTTTACTTCAAAGTATATATAATCTACTTCACATAAGTTTTATCTATTTTTTATAATTATGGTCAAACTACATTTTTAGCGTAACTAAATCATACTCTTGAAAGAAAAAAAATTTCCATTTAGAAAAAATAATTTTCTTAAAATTTAACTAAGCTTCATAGTCAGAGTTCAATTGAGTTCTACAAACTACATGATTTAAAAAAAAAAAGAGATATTCTGAAAGCATATACATACTTACATACATACATACATACATGTATATATATATCTCAGCCGTTCATAATATTTTTTAGTACTAAGATATTTAATGAACTAAAAAGATTTATAATTTTTCTGTTGTAGACAAACTTAAACTCAAATTTTTATTATAAATCACAATTTTTTTCATTTACAAAAACTTGATTCTTTATGCAAAAATGGCTGAAAATAAGATTTAATTTATATTCATAATTTGAAAAAAAAATTTTAAAAAATGAATTAATTGAAACACAGATCAAATTTTTTGCAACCTGGATTAAGATGAACCAATAACTCAGTCATTCAAGATATCCTGCATATCGTTAAAAAACCAAGAATCATAAGAAATGATCATCAAGCTAAAAGGATATAGGCAAAACAATATGCCTCATTATGTACTTCAAGAGAACTAAAGCAAAGAGCAACAAAGACCAGGTTCTCACCAAATGGCCAACCCAATAAAAATCTCCCTGATAATAGATGAATCAACTTGGAGGTAATTGATGGCCTTCTACCATCCATTCAGTTACACAACTTTTTATAATCTGTTTTTGTAATCAGCAGAATAGTGTAAATCTCTTAAGGAAATATTTACAATCAAAAATATGAAATATAAACCTATACCAGGTGGATAACTCCTTATTGCACCCTTTAACTCTCTTTCTGGGAGTAAGTACTAATACTACGGACTATTTGAGAGTAATTCTTGAACTACTATCAAAATAGTACTGGAATCAAATCTCTTGTTCGTGAAACATTCAACCATCCACTAACAATTGGTGTAGATAAAGCATCATCTTGTGCTTCTAAAATCTACAACCCAAACATTCTGAATGATTTTGTCACCTGATCAAGGCTGAATCTAGGAGGAAAGGGAGAACAATAGTCCTGGAAAATGGAAAAGAAATAAATAAATAAAATAAAACCCTGAAACAAACAACAGTCACTAATGGTTCAGAGACCTGGAACCTGACAGAAAATCTCGTCTGAAAACTGAAAAGTACGCAACTAGCTTACAAAAGAATTGTGCGAAACCCAAAAGCCCAACTTACATGGTATCAGGAGAGAGATGACATGTAAAGTGATAGGTCATGTGATTAAGGACAAGAGACTAGAACCTGAGATAGTACTAGAAATAACTTGTACAAAATGTGGGAATCATGAAGATTGAATCATCACCTTAAAACATGGCAGATGTGTTTGTAGTTGAGTCTCAAGACTGATCAAGACAAGGACTTCATTCTCAGAAGTTTTTGTGATCACTGCCCTTTGCAGGTTGCAGGTCTATCAAAGAGATACCTATACCTAAATTACACAAGCTTAGAATGTACTCAATTAGCTGTTGAGTGCACAAGGAGGAAATTCATCCTAATGAGAAGTTTTCCATACTCTTTGCTCATACCCGGGAATCAAACTCAGAACCTTCTGTATGTGAGACGTACTAACCAAGAGATCAAGTGGCAAGAAATTTTTTCAAATGCATTAATAAACATGAGTAGGTCAACAAAAAAACAAAACAAAAAAAAAATTCATTTGCGTTCTTGAATTGTGAAGATTGTAATGAAAAATATTTCGATAGGTTTTGTTGTCAACTAATTGAAACTGTCTCAAGGCACAATCTAAGCAGACAAGATACTTTAATGGACATCAAAAAATTGGATTTTCAATAAAACTATACAAGCATAATATGCAAAGGATTCACATGATGAAGTGATCCGGGAAGGTTTCTAGAGTATTTCAGTGCCTCTAGATTAAGGTCACACAGGAACAAGCAGGAGGATAAATGTTTTCTTGGTTCTAGGTATCACTTTCGTCTACATCACTTTCGTCTAGTTTCACAAATGTCTAATTAATCTTTCATCAAAAATGACTGTCGTCCAACTGAATTAATCTTCTAGAAGCCTTAAATATTTCTTTGTTGGGGCTACAGGAGCAAAGAAGTCTTTATGTTCCCCGTAATGTGAATGGTATTACTGATCAGTCGGACAGCTTAGCAACACCAATTCTAATTGAGTCAAAGAACTCTATTGACTAATTCAAGATCTCTACCCTCCCACCCAATAAAAATCATTGACAAATCAGAGGCACAAACATTTAGTACTCCTGATGACACCACCTTAACAAAACTCATGAGCTTTAGGACTTCTCTCAGGAAATTCCTTCAGCAGATCCCAGACAACCTACCAACACCTGGAAGCATACATGAACAAAAACAATACACTAGAGGATATTGTATGTGGTCAACATTAGTGGAGATGACATTGAAGAACCCACCCTCATTATATCAAAGAGGGTCAAAGAGTATTTGAAGCTGCAAAAGAAAATTTCTGGTACTTTCCGTTATTTTGGTAAAACTTGTGTCCAAAGATCTTTTGACAGAATGCATGAGATCGGAAATTTTCAATGCTGACGTGAATGGCAAAAAACTTTCAAATGAATCGTCATGAAGACCTTGAGAGAACTACAACTCAAAACCAAGGAATTGTCAACAAAATAGACAAGTTGGAAATCATTGCTCTGAATCTTTGTGCTTCACTCCAGACTTTTTTCACAATGCCTGCAACTGCTGCCTCAGCAGAAAGTTCATTATCAGCTTGAACTATCACAGAACGAATGTTTCAAGGCTGCCTGGCAGCCTTGAGGCTGCTCAGCATTGAATCAGAAGTCAGTCAAATATTGATTTCAGACACTTTTACGAATTTTGCACACAATGCAGTATGCAAAGTACTTCTAGACAAATGAAAACCTACGGGTAAAAGTGTTTGGGAACTGGCTGAACTAGAGAGATGAAAACAGTTTATCTGGCACAGAGATCATCAGCAGGTTGGGAAAAAAAAAAAAAAAAAAAAAAAAAATCAATCAAAGTCGACTTTCAAAGAATTTCATTCTTTACCTTTTTACAGACTGTAACAAAGAATACTTACATAATTCTCTTACCCTACCCTCACACACAGTCCTCTGATTATCCTTGCAAACACTTAGGTGAGTAGTTTGGGCTTTGAGCATATGTCTGTCCAAGCAACAAGTAGTGAACCATGATCAATTTAGCCAGTTTAATAATTTGGGGTCTACCATCTGTATTATAACAAACTGCGTTATAACAGGGGAGAGGCCCACATCACTTTGTATAATTAGGGACAAGAAGGATAGAAATGGGCAATTGTTACTCTCCCCATTTTAAAATGGCCACTGTTCCAGGGGCATAATAACACTAACTATAAAAATATTATAAATTGAATTGAAATAAAAATTATTTTGCAACTGGAAGAGCAACCTTTTTGAAACAGGAAAGGTAACAGTTATCTACAAATGTAGAAGTATCTCTCATAGCAAAGGAATCTTATAACAAAATTTCATTTAGCAAGAAGTCCAAAAGGCCAAAAAAAAAATCTTGATGAAATATATTCAGTTTGTGAAGGAAAAAAAAATACAAAATTTCATTCAGCAGGAGATACCCAATTGCCTCCATCAATTGTACAAGATCGCTATGTACATTATCAGAAACCTTTGCATTATTTTTTTGCAATGATTATTAATTCATGCACCCTACAAGATTTGCTGCTGCATGTGGTCCACCGAAGTCTAGAAAGACTATTACAATCCAAATTAAACAGGAAATTATGCATAAAAGTCAATCTGACATCCTTTCAATGAAACACAACAAAGATTACAGCATGGTTACATGGGGTAGGATTAAGAGCAGGTATAAATCAGTTAGATCAAATGACTTATATAGTGGTAGGATACCGGCCTCCAGGTCTGAAGCAATAGTTTCAATCCTGCTTTGTGGTAGTGGATGGGATTATGGATTGTCTATAGCCACACTGAAGAGTTGTAATACAATGAAACAGCTGTCGTTGGATGACAATATATATATATATATATATATATCTTTTTTTTTCTCTATTCTTATAAAAACCATATGCAAATTAGTAAGTTCAATTGTATGGTTATGTTGTTTGTCTAATGCCTGTCATAATTTAAAACTTTTAATGGGTTGGTCCATGTGAAATAAATAAACAGAGCTAATAAAACAAGAGGCTGTTATGACATAATAGGTCACAGAAAAGCTTGAGACTTCAGCTGTTTTGATGTGTGACCAGTGTGACAGAGGAAAAAAAAATCTAAAATTAGGATTCTTGAATTAGTGAAAAAAAATTACTTAATAAAATAGCTTTGGTTCTCTAGTGCCAATCCATACAGACAGTCATTTTTGATAGGAATATGCTTGTATAATATAATCATGAATAAATCAGAGTACTACTTCATACAACGAAATCCTCAATGATTGTTCAAAATTTTAGAAAATGAGTGAAAATTCAATCAGTTATCCAACTTATAACAGCAAACCAGGCAGAAATTATTGTCCATTGTTTCAAGAATCAATCATGAACACTCGCAGAGTTTTTCAGTAGACTGAACACCTTGTTGTAAATAAAGTTTTGACGGATTCATTCTACAACCTTCGCCAGGTATAATATTCAAATGTGATCATTGTAAACAGAATATTCCAATGCTAGCTATGCTGCAACATAACAGACAAATGTACAGTTTGACCTGATGTGGCTTCCGCTACACAAGAGGGAAGAGATACGGAAATCAGAGCCTAACAAGAGAAAAAAAATCAGCATTACCCAAATCATAAGTTGTAATGTGGCAACCATTGGAATATTCTACTTACCACCATCAGATCTGGATATTATACCTAAAAAAAAAAAAAAAAAGCCGAAGAATGAATCTGCTTGATGTTTACAACACAAGTTCATTCATCTGAAAAAAAAAATTAAAAAAAATAATCTTTGAATGCTAATGACTCTTTCTCAAAACTACAGACAGTACAATTTCTGCCTTGTTTGCAGTCATAAACTGATACTTTGCTGACATTTACATTTGCCCTACTCTATTTAAGGTGATAAAATTAACAATGTTCCTCACTGTAGAACAGGTTGCAGACTGGTTGAGCCCAAACCGGAGCATCCTTGCGAAAGACTGACGCCCAAGACAACAGACTGTGAGCGGTTATGCTGTGCACAGCGTCTATCACATTTGATCAGAGTGCCCTATCTAAAAAAACCTCCTAATGGAGTCTATGGCTTCTGAAGCCACGATGGCTTGATAGATAGATAGATGCTGGTTGGTGACTGCATGACAACTTTGTATTCAGGTTTGGAAAAGAAAGCAGATTGAATAAGTGGAAGTGAAATCATTTCTATTATCAAATAACTTTGTATAAAATTGTCAATAAATTTTAATAAGACTGGAGTACTTGGGGTGAGTCCAGTGTCACTGCACCTAGCATCAGTGTTTAAAACAAGACTAGTCACAGAATGGTATGATATACAATAGTATACATATCACTTCTGATTGAGAAAGACCATCAAAACACAGTCAACCATTACAAGAGTTCATCGATACTCAATATCTGGAATACATTATTCCCGTTTGCAATCACCCAAATACAAGTTTGATTGTATAAAAGACTGTGCAAATCTTTATGGATTTGAATTCGATTTCCACTAGGAGCTTTAATTTCTTTTGAATCTTTATTAGGGGATTTCAGTCACTATGAACAAAATCTAATAATTGTGATGAACTAATGTCCTCAGAATAAAACAACAAAAAAAAAAAAAAAAAAAAAAAAACAGTAAACTACACACACTATTCAGATATTCAAAATGGCTTCATCAAAATATTAGCAAATGTGATCAAAGGTAAGATTATCCAGTTAGAAAAACACAAAACATTTCCCTTTAATCATTGACTGCACTTCTGACATAAGCCATACTGACAGTTTTATTACTTTGTAGACGTCAAGTCTCCAACATGTCATTCTTTATCTCTTGAGTGTAGGGGCCGCTCAAACTTCGTAAACAAAAACACTGCAAAAACACAATCTAGATTTTCCTCCAAATTCTTAGAGAATATCCAAAAATAAAATTTAAAAAAAATAGAACACTTACAAATTGACCAATCACAAGCCAGCCTGACAGCGGCAAAATTGGGGCTCCTGGACCCCCCCCCCCACTAAAAAAAAATATGAAGGAACCTATGTAATTTTCAGTTCAGTTTCCACTGTCTTTACATTAAGCAACAGTCAATTAGCAAAGGCAGACCAACAGCACCCTGGGCAAAAAGGTTTATTGGATCCATAACCCACCCATCCATCCATCCATATGTACAATCTCAATCAGACATATGTTTGTTTTGTTACTTGAGTCTCTTGGCCCCATTAATCGGTACAGCTAAATCATTTGCAATCATTTATGATCTCACTTCATATATACTCACGTACATATGAATAGCAAGTGCCTTTCCATTTCCAAAATTCACTCCTTACTGACTCTTTCATACCTAAAGGATGCAACTTCTACAACATACACATGGATTCTTATAACCGAGTTACACTCACTATTACTTGTACATACTTCTCTGAACAATGATATATAAAACTCAAATTCATGGTTTTGTTTGGGACACAAACATAGTTGCACACCCAAGCAAAGCCGGACTTTTATCGTTATATCTGTTGAATAAAAGAATATATTTATAATTTTCACCTTTTTGTCAAATGATTTATTGAACATTTTTCAATTTGGTTGTGTTGTATTTGTATATCATATGTATCAAACCCACAACTGGTGACCCAGACATTCCAAACCATAAGGGCAAGGATGAATCTCCAATGTGTTGAATCAATCCTGGTTGAGTCACTTGAGTGAGGGTGTATGATGTTGAAAGACCCAAAGTACCCAATGACCTCAGGAGCGTCACTGATAATGTGTTTCCGAGTATCCTTAGATGTATCACTGAATTAGACATTGTAACAGAATCATATTTCCAGTCACAAAGTAAAAACAATAACATATTTACCTGGCCACACAAAGTCAGAATGCCTAAATTCTTCAGCTACACTAAGAAGTATATTTCAGATATAATTCTGAAAATTGCATCATTGGCGACAGGATGTCTAAAAATAAGAATCCTAATTCACATCCAATTAATGTTGAGATTTCGATACAGACCATCCAAAAAAATAATGATAACAGCATCTCACACTCCTTCCTTAAAACCCTCTCTATAAAAGAGTCTCACAGACAGCTATTTTTGTTCAGCTCCCTCTCAACTACCTAACGGTACGTACAGTGGAATTGTTCCAACATCTAGTACATGTCCTTTGGATTATCTATGTGCACACACACACAAGTTCTTTCTACATACACTTATGATCATGCATACTTTAATTGTATGCACTTCTACAACCAACGTATAGTATGGTATCTCGGTAATCTCCAGTAAATCCAGGTCTGTTCCTCAGGCATTCCAGACGACCCTCCCACAAGTTACGACAGAGAAAACAGCGGGTAGCAGGCAATGTGGCACTTACACACGGGGGAATAAAAATAACAAGGACGCATCATCAGAATGAAGAGGAATTTAGAAACCTTGATGCAGAGGATAAGATAAGGAGGGATAAGCCCCAAAAAACGGAAATAGAAGATGCGAGAAAAAGCTAAATTTGTCTCTAAGTTCTGAGATGAATGCCACATATTAGCTCCAATGAAGATTTAGCTAGGTAGTTTCAATGAAATCCAGGAAAAGAATTGATATCATGACAAGTGGTGGAGCCTGATATCATTAAAACTTGTAGTAAAAAAACAAGGTCAATGATTGCATTAGACTTGATTAATGTTCTAAGTTCAATTTTTTTTTAGTCTATCTTTAAGGTTTTTTTCCACTATATCTTAAAGTTTTCCCCAAACTAAACAGTAAAGAGGACAGGTACCTAATCCAAATTCTTTTTTCCATTAAATTTCAAATTTCTATCATTGGGACCACCTTCCCTATATTGTACCAGTCTAGCCCTCTAGTTCTATTAGTGTGACTTATATATATATATATATATATATATATATGCATATAAATCCAACCAGCCAGCCGGACAAACTCAAAAATTGAAGAAACCCACAAACTGAACAAGCTGGCCATCAGTGTCTGGTTTGAACTTTTTTACCAGACTAAATAATAATAATAAAAATAAAATAAATAGTTTATTCTCTGGCTCCTGAGAGAATCTTTACACCATTGAGGGAGTCATTGTCTACAAGGAGAGAGTAAACTCTCCAAGCCTTAATGAGAAGGTCTTATCTCCGTACACTAGGGGGGATGATAGCCATAACAGCCAGAGCAGAGTCTTCAGTACTTGGGCCAAGCATCATGCATGTCATTACTACATACTATACCAGATGCAACCAATGTAATCAAATAGCCCGATCCTAGCTGAGTGCACGACTCACCCTACCTACCCTGCCAATATACCCATTTCAATGTGTGGACTCTGACGACTTCACAAATAAAGAAGTCAACTAATCCGGGATAATGGAGGGATATCCCAATTGGCCCATCTTTGGAAGAACTTCTGGTTGTTCAAAAGATCTCATCAACTGCCTACATCACACCCATGATGAGTTGGCAGTTGATGGAGGCCCTAGATTTGCCTCACGTGAGACTCACCAGTTCCTGAACGATTGGGGCATATATAAACACATCTCATCAATAGTGTTCTTCCATAGTAACAGCAGAGCTTCAGTAAGGGCCAAGACAGTCAAAAAGCTAATCGGACCAAACCAGACCAGAGCAGACAGGGCAAAATAGTTGTTGATGGGGTAAATTATTGCTGGGAAACCTGTGAAGATGTTCAGGGAGAAAGTACAATAAATGAAAGAGAGAATCGGAACTGGAAATTCATGTTGTTGAAATCAATAAAAAAAAACTGACTGAATCAGTCTGATACAAGAGAGTTGCGTGCAAAAAAAAAAAACAAATATAAAGTTTACAAGACATGCCAAAAAATAAATTGTGAGAGCATAGTTGTAGAGAGTACAGAGCGAGATCAATGCTGTCTTTCAGACTAGCCTATGAACAACTATACAGATGAACCAAGAGAAACAGCACGGTGGCAGCTGTGGGATTTGAACCCACGCCTGTAGAAGAGACCGATGCCTCAAATCTTTTTCTTTAAAAGAAAAAGAGCAGTTTTTTCTTTCTAGAAAGGAGGGATGTCACTGTTAGGCTTCCATACAACAACCAGAAGTGGCTTTCATGGCTTGCTATAAATGCTAGCATACAGAGTGATACTAACATTTCAGGCTAGCCTACGAGCATCTACAGACAAACCCAGAGAAAGACAAAATGAAATAGTTCTAGCCTTTATTGCTATGACCATTGCAACGGCATTGGCAAATGGTATCATGTAAAAGTTGAACACATAACCATGGTCAAGGGAACAGATCGAAGACTTTTGGCCTAAGTGGATCTGCAGAATATCATTCATCATAAAGTGGAAGTGAATTTGGGTAACTGTTTGGAATAGGTTCGTCAAAATTAGGAAGGGGAGAATAGACACTGTACTCAGGGCTCTCACTAACTAGCCAGTTCAACATTTTTCTAATTTTCCTGATAACATGCCAACACTGAAGGCCACTTTTTTCATTCAAATATATGAATGTCTAGGTATCAAAGAAGTGTTATATATAATGAAAGAAAAAATTCCAAAGCTACCGTATGCTTCTTTTTTTTTTTTCTTTTTTTTTACTTTTTCAAGAGTTTCATTCTTAAATGCCCCCCAACTCCTATGATTGAGAAGTAGCAGTACTTGACCTGCCTATTCCTTTTTTTAATTTCGAGATTTTCTTCACAATGGGGGGGGGGGGCTTTTTTTTCCTGACAATACATTTGGATAGAAATTGAAAAATCTGAAATGCAAAGAATTTGTATGCATTCAATGATTGTTGAGACGCTCCAAGACAGAGTGTCGGGAAGGACTATAAATGTCAAAGTTTTATTTGATAAAACTTTCCACCCACAGATCTTTTTATTCTAGGGTTGTATATATTCTTTACGGGATGAAAAGCAAAGGGAAGCCAACTTTATGTACAAGACGAAATTAACCGCTCACAATTAGAGAACAAGAGTCCCTTGAAAGGGAGCTATTGTCAATCGGGGGTTGGATGAATACCTCTTAGAAGTGAACACAACTAAATAACGGAATTTCAAAGAACTCCCAAATGATCCCTTCACTGAATACCAAAACATAACCCACTCCAATAGAGATGAACAATAACATTATAGATAAAACAACACTTAAACCCACTCCCACAAAACTTGCTCAATTATACCTACTTCCAAAAATCCACAAACCTAATAACCCAGTCATTTCCTCCACTAACTGCCACACCAGACTATTGAAATATTTAGATGACCAAAGCAAGTTAAATCTTACATACGTGGCACTGTCAACATCTTAAATGAAGTCAAAACAATACCTGAAAAAGCACTTCTAGTCACTAGGGACATCAAATCCCTATATCCTACTATTAAACACAAAGAAAGCATTCCAGTCCTCAAAGAAGTCCTTAATAATGGAAAGACTAATGAACCCAGAGCAGAAACAATAACCAGCCTTATGTAACACATTTATCACTCAGTAGTTTCAACTTAATCGATAGACACTTCCTCCAGACGAAAATCTCAGCGATGGGCACAGTAGTGACCCCTTCCTATGCTAAGATCTTGGCCTAATTCAAAATGATCGACATATACCCAAAGATAGACTCCATCTTCAATGTTGAATATATAGATGACATTCTTTTTACATATACAGGAGTTGAAGCCAATCTAGAGAAATTCTTATCACACGAACTCCACACACTACCATTAAATTTGAATACGAGATATCAACTGACTCCAAAACTTTCCTAGACACCTGCATATACATAGATAATAATAGAAAACTCCAGACCACCCTCTATACTAAACTCACAACTACCTTCACTCTAGAGTGGCCCATCCCAAACACTTGGGGGGGGGGCATTTTCACAAGCACTTAAAATTAGAATTTGCTCTACAGAGTGAACTTGACAGACAACTATAACCTACTACAACATTTTGCTGCATTATATATTCAGAAGATACAAAAAAACAAATAAAAAGCCATTACAATACCAAAAGAAGAAACCTTTACACCAATAGAAATAAACCTGACTGCATACCACTCATAATCATCTTCCACAGCACAATCCCACCCTTGTCACGCATGATCAATAAGAGATGGAATATACCTACACTCAAAACAGAACTCAAAAAATATTCCTAGAACCATGTGTCATCACCAACCGCAGACCCGAAAAACAAAGACATGATTGGCCATAACACTATAAAAAACAAAGTCTCACACAACAACATCCCTAGGACTGTTAAATTCTACCAACCCTACAAAAAGAGATAATTTATGCTGCAATCACCTTAAACACACACCAACACCTTCACTAGCTCTACCACTAACAAGGCTTTCAACAAATACCATATTTCTGTCAAGACAAAAACATTATATACCTCCTGGAGTATAATAGATGCAAATTACAATACATAGGCATGTCCGAGTGGCTATTCAACATTAAACTTGAAAACTATAAGTACAGAATCAAATCACCCAATCATCCAAACCTACTCTCTGTAGAACTATACTTCCACACCCAGAGGCATAATTTTCTCAGATGCTATATTCACAATCATTGAAAAAAAAAAATAAGATAAAAAAGACTATAGACAACAGAAATCCTAGAACAACATGGAGATGGTTAATTAACAAACTTGAAACTCTCACCCCCAACCGGACGAATCTCTAAAATCATTATCCTCCTCCTCAAAATCCCACATCAATACCCTTCCCCCTTTCATGTATGTCCAATACTGGGAACTTCAGTTACAGACCCCGTGCAACTCAAAGCCGTCAGAACTTTCAGAACATCCACAATGACTATTAAGGATATGGAACAAAGTTCCCTAAAGATATTCAATCATACACAACAAGGACACCCTTACCCTAGCATCTGGATTATCCCCGACTTACCAAGCACCAACAGAGACTAATACTATGTTAGTAGTTTAGTATCCATAACAACCAATGGCCCCTAAGCAGGAGCATCCAAGACCCTCTGCTGCTACAAAGATATCCATAAACATACCAACACAGATTTCACTACAGACAGAACATAGTCCTGACTCACCATAATGACCCGAAAGGAATCGTCTTTTCGATTTTCATTTTTGCTTCCAAAGCAGAACATCTGATGTTAGATTTGTTCTTCACGATAACCCTCTAACCACTAAAAGGTACACGCTATTCACGATAGGAACTCCTCTAGAAACATTTATAGTATACTAATTAATTCATTTACGAATTAATGAATAAAGTCCGCATATACTTTTACTCCAAATCAGTCTCAGTCGCTTACATTTTATATACGAGAGGAGGGAAAAAAAAAAAAAAAAAAAAAGAGAGAGAGAGAAAATTACAGAAAATCAATTTTTCTGATTTTAATAAAATTTCTAGTATTCGTCTCATGAAGAATGTTGAGAAAAATGCTTAACGTTTATTGAAAATTTCACACCGCGAAAAAAGTCACGCAGACGTGAACCGAAGAGTTGGGCATTGCAAAAAATCGAACTGAAGTGATTGTCTTGAAGTGAAAAATATTACCTCCCTTAGATAGTTTTGGAAAATTATCTCCCTTGTTGACTGGGATGGAGGCATACAGCGTTACCAATATAGCACTTCTGGCACGTTTGTTTTGGCAGCGGGAAAATTGAACATTCACCGCCGTCTTTAGCCCATCTTTCAGCAATTGTAGTCAATCTCCTAGTTATTTAAGGCAAATCTATCCATTTTCACAACATTGTTAACCATTTAATGGCCAACAGGATTTCTTTTTTCATTGCATTGAATTTTTTGAATTGGCAACACTGGGCGCAGAAGTAAACAGGGCAGCAATTTTTGCCATTTTATGGTCAAATTTAGCCTTTATGAAAAGTATTCGGCTGTTAACTTTTTGTTTTAGCCAAATCCAAATTTGGTATTTTTTTCATTTTTTTTTTTTTTTTTTTCGGATGAAAGAAAAAAAATGTTTCTGCTTTAATTTTTTGCTTTCCATCCACATAAGACCTTCGTTTCCTCGGGAAATTTCATATGGTGAATAAAAGATTTTTAAGCCTATGTGGGGTGAGGAGGGGTTCTATTTACAATATGATAGTAATTACCAACTGGCCCCTTACTTTTTGCCATTCATACGGAAAAAGATTGACTTGTTCTTTAAATAATTCTTTTGATGCTGTTCTCTACTCAAGTATTGTAATGTTTTATAAACAATTTTCACACTTGGCAATTGTATGTTTTGGGTTAGAAATATCCAACTCTCAAGCAATCCTGGAAATTGTCCTGAATTTTTTAGTGTTCCGTCTGTCGTATAATAAAGTTAGAGAACCACGGATGAATGATGTATCTATTAGTTGTATAGAATTAGTAGAATCTTCCATTTGACCTCGCTGGAATCAAAATTGTGGGGGAGGGTAGTACCCCCCACCCCCAGATGAATACAAGGATAAGTCTTCAACAGTCAGATCAAAGGCGTAGCAGCTTGGGAGCTAGAGATTTGTAGGGTTCCCCCTTGGTGGGCCCCACTTCCAACATGTAACAGGAATTTAATCGTCCGACGACTCTCACTAGAAATGCAATAAATGAACTATCAAAATGAAAAAGAGAATTGTATAAAAAAATTTCCAGCATTAAATTATAAGTTGTTTAAATTATCAAACAGAACTTTAAAATTTAATTTTCCCATTTCTTGAGTTGATTCATTCAAATGATTCAATTGTCCACTATGGTGGAAAACGAGTTATTGGGTAAGCACAAATTGAAGTCTCGTTGAAGAAGTTTGGTGAGTTGGAATATATGTGTGAAAATGAAGTGGTTTCTAACATTTCGAGGTGTTTTAAATGAATATAACCTTCATTTCTTCAGGAAAGTTTCATTTTTGACAATCTTGTCAGTGAAGTAATGAGAGTGCCGAGGTTATGGGTTACCATTTTGGAGGCTGAGCTTTGGGAATCAAGTATCATTCGTAGCTGTGAATGGGAAGAGACAGTGTTATTACCAAATTTAGCGCCTTTCAGCAAGCGAGCTTAAGCATTCGGGCCATTTTGGGCGTGTTTTTCAACATTTTAGTGATCTTTTCGACGATCTTAGGCATTTTTTTTTTCAATTTAGCGCGAAATATTTGAGTTAGCAGCGCTGCTTGGTGCTTCAAGAGGCTTTGAACAGACTCTGGCAAAGACAGTAGAAGGTGAAAGGAGTACAGTCTCTTAAAGAGACAACTTTCAATAAACTATAGGGGTCAGTGAGGGACAAAGTCTCCGTTTCTGTTGCAAACATATGGGACAGTGGGACTTCCCAAATACAGATGCGAAAATGAATTAAATAAATTAATAAGTCATCATAAGAAGATTCCTTAACATGAAGTCAGGTTCTTTTTCAGGACAGCATTGAAATTGGGGGAGGGGATCCTTATTTATATTGAAATGAAACTAACAATTTATGATTTGAAAATAAAAAGAAAAGAATTCTGACTTTATTCCAAAATATTTTTTGTTCTCACCATGAAAGAAACGAATCAACAAGATAATACTGTACTTTACATGGGCTGGTCAAGTTCAGCTTGCCCTGGGTGCCAGGAACCTTAAGGGTCGACTCTTTGTGACAATCTGCTCCACCAGATAGAGCCGACTCGAGCTGAGAACGGACACACGCGGTTCTGTAGATTTCTTCTTTTACTTGTCATTATTTCATTTTCTTTTTTTAAATAAGGTTGAGTTCGATGAGCAAGGGCAGAGGAAAATGAACACTCAAGTAAATCCTCCTTCGACGAACTTCGGGGTGGCAGAGTTCGAAGTTTGACTGAAGCTTCTTCCGGTCGACTACATACCAAAGTAAATGGTGGAACTTTCTTTCCTTTTTTTTTTTTTTTAATACCTGGAATTGCTTCAAGTTATATCTAGAATTATCTAGATTTTTGTGGCATTTATCTAAAGAATTATCTAGATACTATTGGCAAAACTTTCACACACTGATGTAAATTATTGGCCGACGTGAATATCGAAGTTACCTTCCTTAGTGACTTAAAATGGCCAGATACGTTGTTGATTAGAAATAAAATTGAATTGCTAAAAAATAACCCCAAATGTGTTTAATGTCATAATATAATGTTCACACTTTTTAAAGAATTATTTAAAGATCATATATAAAGATCATACTTTTTATTTTCAACATTCATGGGAACCTTTGTATGAATTTTCGTGCATACTAAACTATGTAAAGTGCACACGAAAAATTATACTAAGGCTCTAATAATTAATGTTTTTCGATGATATATTTGTTAAAATAATATTCAAACATCGAAAGATTCCAAGATCCATTGTATATTTTCAAGTATACTCAACATTTTTAGCTCTAAAGTTGGCTGGGAAAAAGATGGCCATTTTTAGCCAACAAGGGAGGCAAACGGCGGCCAATAACTTACATCGGTCCAAGTTTTACCATGTTGTTTAAGATTAAAAAAGGATTATCACTCTTAATAAGAAGGAATTTCCCCTTGTTTAATATCACACACACACACACACACACACACACACATACACGCACCATTTTTTGGCTATATATAGCCAATATTTCTCTATTCAGCCAATATAAATCTGCCATAACAAATAGCTGGAAATCTTGCCACTTTTCAAGATGATTATCTGATTTGATTTTATTTCATAGCCAACTTAAAACACATATTTGATATTTCAAGCTAGAAATGGAGAAAATCTAACCGATTTTAGCCATTTTTTTTAGATTAATCAAAGCAAGTAATACAATAACATTTTTTCAAAATTCTCAAGATTTTTTTTACTTTTAATTTGAAACTTTTGCCTCGGGAATATTTTTGGAATCAGATACTAAATTGTTTTTAGCAAATCCACTACAAATCTGGATAATTTAATAAAAGTGAATTTACAATTTTTATTATTTGTTTGTTCTGGAATCTTAGTACGTAGGTATTTTATTAGATAAGATTTTGGATTTGCTAAAAAAAAATTTACTCTCTGATTCCAAAAATATTTGATTATGGGGTTCTAAATGAGTATAAAACTTTTTTAGCCTTAAAGTAAGCTAATAGAGGAAAAGATTTTGCAGATTTTAGCCATTTTTGAAACCATTTTAGCTGAAAAAAATCAAATTTGAATTTGCAGTGTTTGTTTTTCCCCGAGGCCTAAGCTGTTTTTTTTTCAAAAATCAAGTTTCAATCAATCTGAATAAATACTCAGTCTTAATCTCTTTTCGATCTGCTAAACATTATTATTAAACTAATCAGCCGACCTCATGAGACCTCTGCGAAAAAAACAAAAGCAGATTGCCTAATGCGAGAGAGAAAACTCAGTAGCACCTTGACAATACAAACCAGTTATTTCTATTGATTTTCAGACCATCCTCATGTTCTTCATACAACCTTTCAGCCGTCGCACTCTACGGCCTTCGTCAGGTATCATCTGGTAGATTTGGGCAAGTAACGAACCGAACCCTTTATTTATCCGACTGGGGTATATTGACCGTACTCCCCTCTTAGCGTTAGTAAAATTGTTATATTGTCTCACACTAGGATCGAACCTAGAACCATCAGATTACTTTACAGTAATTTGTCTGATGCTGTAACCACTGCGCTATGTGTCTATGTAGAGTGCAACAGCAGAAACGTTGTATGAAAAACAACAAAGATGAGGATGGTCCGAATATTAATAGAAATAATAATAATACCTCATCTCAAAATTCCGAGATATACTGACACAAACCAGATGTACAAAAATAAATGGACATGTCTCAACCTGTCTAACCAAGCATTCACTCTGAGATGTGCAACTGCTGAAGGCCAGAAGGGTACATAGTCGAAACGCTGTGAAAAATTGAACGCATAGACAGGGAAAATAATCCGACTATATCATACATAATGACCTTCATGATATCTTTGTTTTCTGGTCCACACCTCTCCACTTTGACATCCACAAGAGAGAACTGTGGTGAATCCTGGGGAATGAAGATGACAGAGAAATTCAAAAACTGTTTTTTTAAAATCTCCTCGTGACCAAGAAGAAAACATGTCTGGTAATTCACTCAGTAAAGACCGTCACGTAGCCAATATCTTGTGGAAGCAGGTCATGTTGAGAATGATTGATAAGAAAAACTGCGAAAGGGGTGAGAAATTAATAGATTACTTCTCTCACCTTTTGTTGGATCACAAAAAGTTTGAATTTTCAATAAAAAAAGACAAGTGGTCTCCAGCAGGGGTTCAAGATCTTTCCAGGGTCCCATACTCCTAGGGCACTAGCCATGAGTTTCCAATACCCTGTCCAACCGACCGTCAAAATAAACAACAGCAACAGCATCGTTTCTATAAAAAGTTTAAATTTACAGAAGTACATTTTGATGTATTGCAAGTTTAATCTTTGAAAGAAATCAGATTAGATTAGAAATATCAGTATAGTAATTGGGACGGGATATAACCATAGAATTATCGACTTCGACAAATAACAGAAGATTACTTTCAACACACTTTCTTTCCTTGCATGTGTCCCATTCAAATTCCTACAACAGACTAAAAAAAGATGTCTTTCATGTTCCTATTCACCTGTATCCCCACGTGGTCACTCGGCTATAACCACTGATTAAACACAGGGCCATAAATTTTTCTAATGTTTTCCCATCACGTCCTATACCCCCTACAGACTTTTCATCCCATACACCCAACGGTTATGGATACCTCAGAATAAGAAACCCTGCTCCACAGGTATTGTAAATCAATGTGCTTTGACAATTAGAAATAAATGCTTAAATCAACATCAAATACATACTGAATGGAGGTACATTATGAGCAATACCATGACGATATCTTCTGCATATATAATGGCAATCGTGACCTTTCCTGTTTCAAAATGGCTGACGTTCATTTACCAGGAAATAAAAATGCTGCACCTAAACGTGGTAGACCTGCTACAACAACATCTATTGTCTCATTGCAAGTAACAAGAGATTTTTTACCAGATCTGAAAAATTATATTCAGGGATTTGAAACACTACACCTGACGATTAACCCAAACCCCAAACCTAAGTACAAGCCCTAACCCCAACTGTACCTCCTAACCCTAACCGTAAACCTACCAACAAACCCTAACCCTTCTTGATCATAAACCTACCTACTAACCCTAACCCTTCTTGATCATAAACCTACCTACTAACCCTAACCCTTCTTGATCATAAACCTACCTACTAACCCTAACCCTTCTTGATCATAAACCTACCTACTAACCCTAACCCTTCTTGATCATAAACCTACCTACTAACCCTAACCCTTCTTGATCATAAACCTACCTACTAACCCTAACCCTTCTTGATCATAAACCTACCTACTAACCCTAATACTAAACCTACCAATTAAAGAGTCATGTCATCTGCTTCTTTGACTTTAGATTTGCTATCAGAAGCTGCCACTGTCCAGCAGTGGCTATTTTGAAACAGGAAAGGTAACAAAAGCCCGTATTATATCTGCATCCTCTTTGGTAGATGAATGATTTATTTTATACCTAAACTGACTGCAGTTTCATGATTTTCATTAACCATAACCACAGAATATTTTTAGTTTTCTTTGTTGCTAACACATATCTCCCTCTTCGTAAATGGTATCCGCCATTGGTTCTTTCACGTATGTATCAGTGTTAGGATATTCACAGTCATGTATTGTCCAAGTCCCAGTGGTGGGACTACGGTTGCTATCACCCAGGGCTCTACCTCTCTCATGGTATCACCCTACCTCCTTCCAGAACATTTTTCTCTTCTCAGGATATCTAGAATGTTGGTCATCTTTTTGTACCAATACTATACAACAAAACTAGAAAGCACTCAGAGCACATACCTCGGCCACCATCATTTTCAGGAAAACTAAGAGTGCACCCCCCGAAAAAAAGCTGGTTCAATAAATTTCTTTTTCTTTTGTGGGAATTTCATGGCATGTTCAGTACATGATGGGGAGTGTCTGCCAATATCATTGATTGGCAATCCTTGCACTAATGTATCGGGTACAGCCATTTTTATTTTTGCAATTTCGAATGGCTGAAATTGGCTACATTTTCACCATTGTTCAAATAACATTATTCTCAATCTTATAATACCGCTTACTTAAAAGCTAATACAACATGCAGTTACTGTTTGTAGGTAGGGTTATTGTTAGGGTTAGTAGATAGGGTTAGGGTTAGTAGGTAGGAGTAATGTTCAGATTAGTAGGTAGCTTTTTGGTTAGGTTTAGTTGTCAGGTTTGGTCGTGTTTCTATTTCACCAATGATTGATCAGTGCTATTCTATACCTGGATATAAAATCTATTCAATGATCCTTCTTCAATCAATCCAGCCACTTTTAGCCATTCAAAATGTCCAAATTTAAAATGGCAGTACCTGATGCATTAGTGCAAGGATAGCCCAGTGTTTTGCCCCTGTCTTTCACTTTCGGTGCTTCTCTTTCACTAGGCTTTTGGATATGGTCTCAGATCTTGGGCTGGTCAGTATCTAATCTCATTCAGGTCAGTACGACAACCATGGCTACTATCTGCCTCAGGTTGTGGATCTATGGCTGGTTTTTTTTTTGGGGGGGGGGGTGTATGTTGTTGTTTTTTAAAGAGAAGCTTGTGAATTTATAGGTGCTTGTTTTTCAATGGGAGGTTGCGGAACTATGACTGTTTGTTTTGCAACAGAAGACAGCAAGTTTTGGGGTGCTAGTTCATTAGTTTTTTTTCCCAGACTAATTATAGTCAATGTTGCCAAATCAAAAATACTTGCATACAAGTCTGACTGCTAAAAACTGCTAAACAAAGAAAATATCCAAAAAATGGTTGAAACCCACAAAAAAATACTAAAAATGTTTTTGAAAAAATTGTCAAAATGGCCGCCCAAATTTAGCAATTTTCGCATGGCCAAAACTAAAAATGTGTTAAATCTAACAGGAAAAGTGCTAACTTGGCAACACTGGTCACAGTCTGCAACATTTGTCATTCTATAAGTCATTCAAACAAAAAGTGGGATGGACCGCTGGGTGAGATTTTCATGAACATTGTACAACCTCATTGATTGAAAGAGCCTGTCCTTGCTTACAAAGCTGTCAGCCATTACAAACTATATTGAAGTATTCTTTTCTAAGGACCATAGACTGTCTGACCTAGCAGTTGGAGCTTGTGACCCGTGAGTGGTCAGAAGGTCAGAAATGTGACCCCATTGTCTTTTGTTTTGTCAATTAAAGCTAAAGATATGTGCGGGTCAGTGGCATATGCTGCATTATATCTTGGGTGTGCTGTGTGCTATTTAAAAAATAGTGTCTGCAAAAAGCAATGAACACTTGAAGCTTTTTTGGTGCAATCTTGAGAGGATAGATAGATAAAGAGAAAGGTCGAAAATGATATCTTAAAACTTGAGAAAATGAACAAAAGATTCAGCTAAAAAAAAGTTTAAACCGGTTTGTAGAAGTAAACAAACATGAATTAGCTTTTATTGTAAATTTGCGTTGGATCATTTTAAATTCCATCTAGTTAGTAATTTTCACTTTTAAAAATAAGATGCACCAAAATTGTCCAGCACAGAGAAATTTACTGCCAAAATATCCTCGTGCAATATGTCTGAGTTGACCTGTCTGGGCCAACCGGTCTATAGCCAAAATGTCCAGAACTCAGATTCCCCATATATATATATATATATATATATATATATATATATATATATATATATATATATATATATATATATATATATATATATATAGTGGACTCATGTTCTACATCAAACCTTTAACCTCTAAAAGTATACACACACTGAGCACACTACTGAAGATAGGAATACCTCCCGAATTTACAGATAGATAAACTTAACTTCCATACACTTTACTTCCAAGTCTGTCTCAGTCTCCATAGTTCATATTATATATATATATATATATATATATATATATATATATATATATATATATATATATATATATATATATATATATATATATATATATATAAAATACATTACATATCACAAATAAATTGAATGTGACTCTGATCTCCAACATTTATTTTATTAAAATATCAAATGATTTACTGAAAATATTACTTATTTTACTACAATGAATTAAAAAAGAGTATTTCTTATATTATTGAAAATCATTAAGATTGCAATATCTGGCCTCTAACAACAGCTAAAAACATCTACGTTCAGATGAAGAACATCTAAATTGGCAACATTCAGGAAAGGTAAACTTGCAAATTGAAAAAAAAAGAAGTGATAAAAATCAATCATCCTCTTGCTTTGGGAAATGATATCTGATTTTTCCGGATTTTTATTAAAAAAAAAAAAAATCCGAGTGAAAATTGAGAATTTTATAATTAAAATATTTGAATGTGATGAAAATTTGAAATATCCCCGGAAGAAGGCGGTGAAATATTCAATTTTTATACTTGGAAAAGACACATCCAGTGTTGCCAATTTAGATTGTTTTTTTTCTATCTAAATCTAGATTTTTTGGTTACATCTAGCTGTCAAAAATTGCTACTTAGATGATTTTAATTCAACAAAAACAATAATTTTTTTTCAATTTATTTGTAGTAATAAACTGAGTAACATTTTCAATGAATTGTGCTGATTTTAATAAAATGAATACTGAAGATTGGAATCTCATTCAATTTATTAATAATATGTAATGAATATATTTCCTAGATTTTAGATATATATCTTGATAATCTAGATGTTTCTAGGCGTTTTTAGATGTTTTTTGGTAGCAAT
>OY735214.1:2037500-2065000 GCA_963457665.1 Thysanoteuthis rhombus | reverse complement strand
CATATTTGCACGAATACATTTGATTGGATTATTTTAAAAAATGACTAGATTTGCTGTTTCTGGGTCAGATTCCACTCTGACTGAAGTTTATAAATTTTCAAAATATTCCAATTTTTGTAAAAACATTTTTCCTACAACTGAAACGATCTTTAGATTTGGCCATGGAAGGGGTCTTTAGATATTTTTTCTATATAAATGTCCTGAAAATTAGATAATTATTGATATAAGACTCTCCCTCTCTCTCTCTCTCTATCCTTCATTTTGAACTTTTCACTTTTTAGTCTTAAAAACTGGAGGTCTGAAATTGTCATTATTGTTAGGTGAAGAAAATTAAGTCAAAACTCCATAGGAGATTAACAAATAGTAATTCAATCAATACTAGCAATGCTAAAAGATTGATATTCCAACTGTTTGAATATGCCAATGTGGTCCTAATTTCCCCATCCTTAATCCTTGAAATTCCCCCCAAAACTGGGATTTAGCCCGTAATTGAGAATTTCTGAAATAATACATATGCAATGGTTTTGTTGGATTAAAATCTATGAAGTATGAGAATACCTTTTGATTAGTACAGATTTTGATGTAGTTAAATTGAGATATTGCTGTACAAATATAATTAAGTATTAACTGGAAAAAAAAAACCCATTGAATTACAATCAGACTTGAGTAGTGCTGTTTGAACAGTATAGAAAATTTTGGAACTATCTAACTGTAACCGAAACAAGATATACTTGTGTTCTTTTCTGTTGTATCTCAATAATATTCTGTCTTGACATGACTATTTGAACGAGAATCAAGACTGTTTTTACCAAAATTTGCCATTTTATAATAATACTCTTTTTTATTGAATATTTTTCAGAAACTCTGACTGTTTCCAGATTTCTGGACAATCTGGGTGTTTTTCTTCAAAAAAGATGTCGAAAGGAATTCAGGCAAAACTTTTCAAAAATTGATTTCAGAAGTAGTACTGTCAGACTTTCAGGGGCAAAAGATGAGTTCCTGCATTGGAGATAAGCAGTTTTTTTGCGACAAATGTCCAAAAGGTTTTACACGAAAGAGTAAATTACAGCGCCATCTTCGAACACACACAGGGGAAAAGCCATACCAGTGTGAGCTGTGTGGGAAATTTTTTTCAGAAAACTTTAACTACCATCGACACGTGCGGAACCATTCTGGATGGAAACCACACAGCTGCGAAATCTGCGGTAAAGCATTTTTTGAGAATGCCACTTTACAACGTCATATACGTACGCACACCGGTGAAAAATTGTATGATTGCGACATCTGCGGCAAAAAATACTCGCAGAACGGGAGCCTGCAGCGGCACATGATGTCACATACGGGGAAGAAGGAGTTTCATTGTGACATCTGTGAGCAGAATTTCTGCTACAGAAGCCAGTTACAACTGCACATGCGAATGCACACTGGAGAGAAGCCTTATCACTGTCAGATGTGTGGCAAAGCCTTCTCTAAAAACAGCCGCTTAAAGATCCATGTTCGAACTCACACTGGAGAAAAACCATACACTTGTGATCTTTGTGGTGATTCTTTCTCCCAGAACAATGCACTGAACTCTCACAAGAGAACGCATACTGGGGAGAAGCCGTACCATTGTGAAGTGTGCATGAAAAGATTTTCTAAAAACAGCAGTTTGCAAAAACATATTCGTATTCATACTGGAGAGAAGCCATACCACTGTGAAGTCTGTGGGAAAGCATTCTCTGAGAATGGAACCTTGCAAAGACACACGCGAACTCACACTGGAGAGAAACCATACCTCTGTGAAGTGTGTGGAAAAGGCTTTTCACAGATTTTTAATAAGCAGCGGCATGTGACTACACATGCTGTTGAACTTGCTATGAGTCAACAGCAGTGTTTTACAATCAAAGAAACATCCCAAGTTGGCTCTCCACTCTTTCTCGAGTCTTGAATTCAAATGGAAAGATGTACATTCTGATATTGGAATATTGCTTCTATTTGGAAGTGTAAGTAAGCGAAGTGTAATTTTGAAAAAAAATTACCTTTTTATTGCATCTTCCAAACCTTTAGAAGTCTACATTCTTTTACAAGGGTGCCAATGTTTTGTGCACTTATTAACTTTAAAAGTCTGTAACTTATGTTTCTATTATTGTATGACTGAAATCAACAAGACAAAACAAACACGAGATTTGAACACACTATTGGTCTGTGATCTGAGTTGCCTGCTGTAGTAGGACCAACTTTTTGCTTGGCAAACAAGGTTGCCTACAGAGTGCTAAAAGTCAAGTCTATCCATTCTTTTTGTTTGTCAATTTTCTGTTAGTTTTTTACAGAAAAAGTGTTCACATTCTCACCATCTTCACCCAATTGCTGCCCACACTTTTTAGCAAAGACTTTATACTGCTTCAGATTTTATCATAATTTACTGTTGTTGGGTAAAATATTTTAACCTAGAAAGCCTGATGGTATCGTGAGGCACTGCTGGCATACCATGGGTTAGTGGTAATGATTTAGGTTCAAAAACCATGCCTGACTCTAGGATTATCATCTGATGAAGGCTTTATGCAAAGCAGAATTTGTATGAATTTTTTTATACCTACAATAAGGCATGAACTGAAAGTTTTAATGTCTTGCCTTTTTATACTGCTGATATTACTAATAGTGAAGATATTCACTCAGCTCAGGATTTGTCTTATGGCCCACAAAGTATAAAATGTCCTACTCTAGAGATTCCAACTCTGGGGAAGCACCTTCCCATTGCACTATTAGGGGAAAGCCAAGAGTACTCCTGACACCTCTGTAATATTTGTCATAGGCAGCCTGTAAAATTTAACTAAACCACTCAACTCAGTCAAGTCCACCCTCTCTTGGGCATGTAAGTTTTTCAACTTCCTTAACCACTGGTCGAGTTGGAAAGATAAGATCTTTCATCTCATTTTTCATACTTTTGTAAAAAAATTTTTGATATCCAACTGAATTCAGACTGAACAGAAATAACCCCTACCCCAAGATTTCTCATCCTACGACAACAATATTAATGTATCACACGATGTGACCTCTTTTCTTTGCAAAGTTTGTGAGGAGAGGCGCAGGAAGGGTAAAACAATAAGATCGAAGTCATCATAGTTCATTACACTTTACATGATTCTTTTTATACTGGCATGAGTTAGTCTTCTTCACATTTTAGTTGAGACAAATTATTTGGGGATGAGTTAACTCTCCCTGTAAGTCGACCAGTGTTTGAATTACTGTTTTTTGAAATCTTACCATCAGGCTGAATTGAGATAAATACTGCCACGTGAGGAGGGGGAGACAACAGTCATGTTATTTCGTCCATTCATCCATCACTGCTACTCTTTACAGACCGTTTTAAACACTGTTGCTGGGTTTAGGTTATTCATGTGTTATGACATTTATATCTATCTATGTATGTATCTATCTGGACTTTGCCCAGCCCTTACCGTCCATAGTAGGAACTTGAAAATTTTTCACACACATTGCATAGGGAAAACATTTTTTTGTGTTTTCAGAAAATTCCCATCCAAAGTGGGTTCTTAGTTAAGCGGTTAGCATGCAATGAAGTTAATGCTTAATTGGTCACTAGTCACTAATAAGGTATGAAATTATGTGTTTTTGCATTCTTTCCTATTGCCAGTCATCTAACCATTTTTTTCCTCTTGTTCTGACTTCGCCTTTTTGCATGGTGATTCTTTTTTCTATTGTTTCTATTGTTCTACTAAAACAAATCTGACTCAAGGCCACATCTCTAGAGCACAGCGAGGAACAAAATCACTACCCATGACTTGTGAACCCAAAGCATCCTCTAGTAATATTTAATGGAAAAGGAAAGAAAAATAACCTTTAGCTAATGAGCAAATGAATTCGATGTGGAATTCATTTGTTTACTTTTCAGTAAGAGTGGCTGATGTACCCTTTGATGACCGGTGACAGGTCAAATTTTGACTTCTGACTTGATTGAAATTGGGGGTGCCTTTACCACACATGGTCCGCTTTTTTGTTACATGTCCTTCCAGTAAGTTTGTGACAGTTTGACAGTGCCCACATCCTCTCTGAACACTTGACGGAACAAATGAAGATTTCGGACTGTAAATTGATCCAAATCAAGAATGCGAATTTTCAATTTAAACCATAATCAAAATTTAATTCAGTTCATCTTCATTTAATCAAAACAAGGGAGAACTGCATAAAAGAATATTGTGAAGAAATAGTCATTATGTATGATATGGTCAGACTATTTTCCTTGTCCAAGTGGTCAATTTTTCACAGCATTTCAGCCATGTACCCTCCAGCCTTTGTCAGGTGCTCTTTGTTCTGAAATGTGGAATCACTACTCAGATCACTTGTGAGTTGGCAAGTACAACAACTGAAGGAAGCGGAACACATACTTTCTTTAATCAGTCCAATTAGCCGACCAAGCATTGATATCAATAGCATCTGGGAGCATCTCATCATAAGCGGCTTCTCAAAAAAAAAAAAAAAAACCGGATTACCCAATGCAAAGGAAACAACTTAGCTGTTGACACCAAAGACACAACCCAAATATTCAGAAAATGTATGCGATGTGTCCAGTCCAATCAAGCATCTGTTGATAATTGAATAACCGTAGCATCAAAATTTGAAGACGAGAAAAAAATTCCATCGAAGAATAAATAAAGTCAGGATGAATTCTATTTATGGCATCACTGAATATAGATTAAAAGAACATCTAATAGAATCTAGATTCTCCAAAATCTAGATGTTATTGATAAACCCGTTGAAATTAGGCTCCCACAAAAGTTTTTAAAAATTTTTTTCCGAAAATGAAAAATAAAAATTCTCGGAGGGTATCTAGTAGAGTACTGTTGTCATGTTTCAAGTTTGTAGACAAAACAGTATGGCCAGGAGTGCTGCAACACTCAAACACACAAATACATAAACATGAGCACATGAATAGAACCCTCCACCATCTTTGATGGCTATGATTGTTCAATACAATGATACCGCTGTCAGCGCTTTTGATTCATCCATAAATGACCCTGAAAGTCAGACCATAGATACGCTAGTTCTTTTCTTGTGTGAAGATCTAGCCAGGGCAGTGTGGCCAACTTTATTTTCTAGCCGACATCTATAATTGAACCAGAAAATATCTGAAAAACACCGAGAACCATCTCCAGATTTCTAAAATAAATTACACATTATTAATAAATTGGACATTATTCTTTATTGCGATTGTCCTATTAATTCATTCAGTCACTGCTGGAGGGAACCCAGCCTGAGTTTAATTGCAATAAAAAGCAACAACATACAAGATGAAAGTGAATAGTAGTTGAAATAATAATTTACAATACTTCAACTTGATAAAATTGTAATTAATTTTTTTCAACATTTGCAGGTTATGCTGTCCCCATATTTTGACCAAGATTTTTTATGATAAATTTTTCATATCATACACAAGTGTCTGCTCGAATAGTGTAATGGTGTATACTGTACGATTAGTTTGGAGGTATCCGTTCAATGGATTTGCATCCTGCCTAGGGGCTGATCAAAAAAACATGTAGGAATTAAGTCCTGGTCTCGACCAGACTTGAGACTTGCAAGGATCGCTAAGATAACTAGGATCAGTAGGAAGCAGGTTTTCATTACCGGCTGTAATACTCTATTGAGGATTGTCTCTCAGGAGATGTAACGTCTCACCTTATACGTGTGTGAATGTGGTGAGTGAGGTGACATTGACAGTTACAACCAGAACATTTTGTCAAACTTTCAACTTTATCACCTGGTCAATACTTGATTATTAATATAGATCAGAAGAGTCTTCAACTGTATATGAAAATCCGAACTCAAGAGCAATAACTGCTCATATAAGTTACCTCCCTTTGATCATCAAATTCCTGCTTAGTTTCATTTTTTTTTTTTCTATTTGCCAACTTCTCTTTCCTAACCTAACAGCATTGAAAAGTTCAGACTCCCGGTTGAGACTAAAAAGTGAGAAGTTCAAGATGATGGACAGAGAGAGAAGGGAAAAAGGAGAGACAGATTCTATTCCTATATCATCAATCGATGAAAAGAAAAAAGATTAAAAAACAGGGAATTGGAAAGCTATGGATGCTAGATTGAATTATCTGATGTCACTAAACTGATTTGTTTAATTAGAATTTACTACATTTTTTTCCTTTTTAAAAAATCTTTACTATAATTCTTTTTCTCTCTCTCTTCCTTCTCTCCTCTTCTCAGCCCTGACCATAGAAATTCTGCACGTACACTCTCCTCAATGGGTAGAGAAAACATTTTTTATTGTTTTTTGTAAATTCAGCTCAGTGGCTGGAGTGGTTGCATTCAAGGTGGAGTTTGACTCAGGAGGGTCCAGTCTTGCTATTCACTGCTTTGATAACTGTTACTGGATTCAAGTCATCCATCTGTTTTAACATTTATATCTATCGATCCAGACTTTGTCAAGCCCTTACTGTTCATAGTGGAAACTTGACATTTTGCACAGACACCCTTCAATGAATATAGGACATTTGTTTTTTGTTTTTTGAAAAGTCCCTTTGAAGAGTTTTTTATTAGGAGGTTCAATTTGCAATGAAAGTTGATGCCAAACTGGTCCCTTAGTTTGTGTTCATGTTTTGAATGTACGGCTAGAATTTTCATCAAGGGAAATTGATTTTACCAACTCCACTTCTAAATTTGCTTGGAGAAAAGAAGCAAACATGGATGGCGGTGATTCATGATTTCCCTCAGAATGTCAGTTTATATTTCATTTTGCGTGTCTTTATGCTTTAAACAGACTTCATCTCTGCCACCGAAGCAGTGTCAAGCAGTTTATGGTTTATCCATTCAGAATGGACTTTGGCCCTAAAGCAGCCAGTCTTATTTATATTCTATTTTATTTCAAGCTAATCAGAATGCTGCTTGGCTTTCTATGCAAAAAATCATACCAAGGTTGCTAAATTAGCCATTTTTCGGCTTGATCTGACTGATTCTTTTTCAATGCAGAGGATTAAAAAAAAATCTGGCTAATTTTTTGTAAATGATTTGTAAGTTTATCAAATTTTCTGCATCAGTCTCTTGATTGAATTTATGTCTCAGCTCCATCGACCAGGTCTACAGTTCATATTTCATTTTATGCATCATGATGATTTATAAAAAAATCTTTTCCTCTGCCTCTGAAAAGTTTCCTTTACAATTTAGAGCAGTATGGGCCGAAGGGGGGGGAGGACAAATACATCTTTTCATTTTTTGATACATTTTTCATGAAATGTATTTTGAGCCAAATTGAAATGGTTGAAAATTTATCCAACTGAACTTCTATGTCAGTCACTTTCTAAAAATGACATTCATCATTGCCATTAATCATGGGCTGGGTTGGTGTGTCCACATGTGTAACATGTCCATGCTTATAAAAATGATTACTGTATTTCGTGGTGTCGAAGACGCTTTTCTTTTTCCCAAAAATAAGTCTTGAAAATTTCCTGTGCGTTTCATCCTACAGGTTTAGGTTACTTTCACAAAGTGTCAACCAACAGTTAACATAGGTTTCTTCAGTTTTCAAGTTATTTTGGCTGGTTGGCTGGCTGGCTGGTTAACTATTTATAGATCATGCCTACCAGCCACGCCAATTGAACTAGAGGGCTGAAAATTTAAACATTTACTCCTTATTTTGTCTAAGGAAGAATTTTTTTCCAAATCCCACCCCAAATATGTTTTTAGTGGGTGGTTCAATTTGCAATGTAAGTTTATGCTGAATTGGTCCTTAGTTTGTGCCTGACTGAGTTTATGCATGTTTTTTTTTTAATTCAGACTTTTTAGTGTTTTCATTGATCACCCCATTTTTCACATTTTTGAATTGAATACCCTCAATGCTGCCAAGAGATTGCTTCCATTGAGTGACTAACCAGACCTGTTCCTTTTTTTTTTTTTTTTTTTTTTTTTTTTTTTTTAAATTTTTACCCGTCAGAGTTGAATTGTCTCCTTGAAGCTGGTGCTTGCTCAACTCCAGAGAAATACTTTAGGTAAAAGTTTGGGCTTTTTGCTGCCTTCCAAAAATCTTTTATTCTTTTTTTATGAATATTTTGCTGCAAATTTAGAAAATGTGTCTTAAGAGTTCTCTCTTGCAATTGAAAAAAAATTGTCATCAAAATTTGGTAAAATGCTATAAAAGGTTTAGTACTACTTATCGAAAAACGCCCGGAACCAAACGTGTTTTGGTTTTCAGATTCCGGAATATTTGCATACACCTAATGTAATATGATCAATGTATTGGCTTGAATTATGGTTAATCTGACAATATGAGAGTGAAATGACAATAGTGGAAGACTTTTTGAGAACAGATGAACACTGCCACCTACCTACACATATCCGTTAACATCAGTTGTGGGTCATGAAATGCACGTCTATGAAAGTCTTAGAAAACACCCAACATATCCAGCCATCCACTCAATTAACCACTACCCTACCTTCCAACAACTCTCAATTTACTTGTTCATTGTATTTTCCCCAGTCTTGACAAAGCTCTGATATGAGTGAAACATTGAAATAAAAGGATCATTTATCATTTATTCCCCAAAAGTATTCCAATATTGTCATTTCACTCTGATAATGAAATATGTGTAAAAATCCGAAGATTTCTCCCCTGACAATACAAGCCCAACCTCAAGTTGTTATCTCTTTTTAATTAGAGTGTTTGAAAAAAAAAAATTTTTTTATTGTACTTTATTAAAAAATGACAGTGACAATGATTTGTTTTGATGGGGACTTATTTTGTCTTTCATTATTTGTAAAATAAATAGGGTTTTACATTTCTAAAGAGTTATCAGAAGATAATCAAGTTTTTACCATAATGAGAAATATTTCAATGCCTCAAAAATCGTCCGAGTCTTTCGTCACTGAACAATACTGCAGTGAATGTGGAAATCTCTACTCATGATGTCATCTTGGTGTTTTCTACATTTTGAGTACCTCTCGTCCAAAGTGCTTGATACCAGAAGTTTTTTGATCTTGGAATACAACGATAAATGCATATAGTTCCAGCAATGACAACAATTAGTTCTAATTGGAACTCCTTTTGTCTTCCACTGTTTGTAATGTAAGCATAGTTTTCATATTTCGAAAGAATTACAAGATAACCAAGCTTTTACTGTCTTCAGGAAAAGTTGAACAAAGCCTTTGAAATCAGCCTCTTGTCTTTGAATCATGCTATAGTGGATTCAGGTGTGGGGATTCCACTTATGACGTCAAGTTGGCTTTTTAAAAGGTTTCATGTATCGGAACATTTTGGGTTTGGGAGTTTCAGATAAGGAGTATTCAACTCATACTGCAATATGACCTTGGTTAAAAATTGACCAAAAAATTGATTTATTTTAAAACTTAACCCTTCCAAGACTTTACGGGCAGCAAATTTTTGTCCTGAAACAAAATAAAAATTTTGATGCTTTTACAAGAATTTTTTCCTTCAGTTTTTCTCCTTTTTTTTCTTTTTTAAGAAAATAATTTCTTGAATAAAAAAAATCTTTTACAATTTTATCAGTTGTCATCTTTTTACAAAATATCTTCAAAACTACAGTCTATTGTTTTGAGATTCTTTTTTTTTTTTGGATTCAAACCCTATAATAGAGAAACTGAGGGGCCTCTCAGAGTTTGTCTCAATGAGCCCCAAAAAGTCATAATCGGGTGTAAAAGGCCATAATCAGGTAAAATTGAAAGGTCTGACCATATTTGGAGAGAGAAAGGCGAACGCTATCCTCTGATAAAAGAGGGTTGGATGATAGACGGACGCAGTTGGAAGCTGAAGAAAATCAAAGAAGCAGCACATCTACATTTCAACTGTACTTATGAGTCGGACAAGTGCCAAGTTAAAGCCAATGTGATTTCTGCTTCTCAACAGGGACAAGGTACAGAAATCTAGGCCTAACACGGAAAGGGAGGGAAAACACCCGAATCCAACATTGTAATATTGCTACCATTGGAAAAATTCTGTTTATTACCATCACATTCCGATAGTACATCTGAATAAGGCTGTAGAATGACTTGGCTGAAACTTTGTATTAACAACTGTAACAAAAGGTAGGAGTTCAATTGCCTGAAAAACTCTTTGAATCTTGAAACAGTTTGAAATAATTTCAGTATTAGAGTTTGTTTTTTGATAACTTGAATTTCCACAAGACATTGTCATCATAATTCAAAGGAAGAGTTTGTGATCGCTTCAGGAGAGTGTTCCAATTTTTATATTGTTTGATGAATGTTATACACCAGTTATTGTATTCTAAAAGACCCTATCCAATAGTCATCATAATAAGTGGCTTTCACTGTATGTAAATGGCACTTGGAATAGCTAAAAGTTAAGGTTTTACAAAAAGTCAATTTCAATGAAATCCACAGTGTCTTGAAGAGAATTCTATTAGGAGTTACTTTTTGTATTACACCAAGTGATGAAAATTACTATGATAAATGCTAGACGTTAAGTCTTAGCAGATATTATTTTTTGTTGATATTTTTGATGAATATTTGCTGTTGAAATTTAATGTACATCTCAAACTTTACCCATATATGAAACATGACTCCATGAATGTTATAGACTACAAGAAAACTAGGATTTTCTGCTGATATTTAAATTTAAACCGAAATCAGAGACAACTTAGGGTATGAGTGAACTAAGTTAGTGCTTAGAGTCCCATGGTCAACAGGGGACCCCTCAATCAAATCCTGCTAAGGGCCCCATGAAGGCCATGGAGGTGCCCCAATTGAGCTTTTATTAGGGGTTCCATAAGGGTAGTGGGTGTTCCCAAATCAAATTCTGCTTTGGGCCAGCCCTTAGAGAAATGGACTACTGAATGTAACATTCAAGTTCAAAAGCATACATATACTTTAATTAGAATGTCAGAAATTATCAACAACAATATATAACAACTATAATGGTATCAGTAAAAAAAGAACAGAATTATTTATATATGTACTAATTATGTAAATGTATATTTCTGAATAAATCTATTTATTGCAAACAAAAAAATGCATACAAAATTTAGTTTTCAATAGATTTTTTACAATTCTTCATATTTGCTGTTGGATCATATTGACAAAAGGCACCCCAGAACCGATTGAATTGAAAAGGATACATCCTCACTCAACAGTGGATGATATCACTTCATATGTCAGCATTCTTACAAACATAAACAAAAATGATTTGGTTTCAAGAAAATTTATGTTTATGAAATGAAATGCAGTTGTTACATAATTCACCTCACAGACAATAGTCTTTGCATTCTAGGTGAGGTGATGTCATCCAGTGTAGAGTGATGATGTATTCTTTCCAATTCAATCAACTCGGGAGAATCTTTTGTCAGTACAGTCCTTGCTGAGTTTTTATAATTTTAAGATAAGGCATCAGAATTGGGCAGAAAATAAAACTGGAACATCAGCAGTAGTTGTCGTGTTGTTACCAGCAGTAGTTCCCTGCCCATCTCCACTGAACAGACATAAGATCCTAGTTTTACCAGCAGTGGCCCATTTTGTGTCTGTGTGCTATTCCTTTCCCTTCTTTTTCTTTGCTTTAGCGTGACCAAAAATCAACTCACAAAGAAAGTGACAGGGTCTTTTATATACCACTGATAAAATATATCAATGGTAAAAATTGAAAAACTGAAATGAGACTATATTCCATTTCATGTTATAGAAGCTCAAACAGCATAACTTCTTTGCATGTAGTGAGTACATGAAGATTGAAAATAATGCCTTAACAACATAAATGTTACATCTTGATTGTACCAAAATAAATGTGTCCATTTTACAATGGATCATCATTTCAAACCGTCTGGAAACAAGTGAAAAAAATTGAATTCCCCAAAAATAAAAAAGCTTTTCTTAGAAAGTGACAACTGGACTACACATGTGGAATTTTCAAGGCTCTAAGCAGAAAAATATGACCAGGAAATAGTTACAGGGACAATGGGACAGAATAGTGAAAAGGGAATTATACCTAGCCTATGTTTTTTGTCATTTAGTCTGGTCAGTGACTACAGTGATTCAATGAAAGAAAACCTGATTTTAAATGGGAATTTCTCTAGTTCAATATAAGAAAATCAGACAGAACTTTACAAAATATTTTTGAAGCAATGAGTTGGGTAAACTGATTTGAAAAATTACCAATTTTAATGAAATGTACTTAATCTTTGAAAATAATTTATAGGAACAGAATTCAGTGACTTTATCATATATATCCTAATGCATAATATTACTTTGAAACTCTATTTGAAATGATCTCCTGTTATCACTGATGTATAATTTGGCCTAGACAGTGAAAATAGAATAAACAATAAAACCAGCAACCAATAGGTAGCCACTTCAACGTGGCATTATTCTTACCATTGAGCTAAACAGGCACTGGTGATGCAAAGGCTCAAATAACTGCTTTATAACCAAATTCTCATTTTTGTTCATTCGCTGTCTATTGCATTAGCGGCAACTGTAAGAGCAAAGTTACATTGAAGCAGCTACCTATCAGTCGCAAGTTCCATTCCTGTAGCAGTCCCATTTAATTGTTTATTCTATTTATATGGTCTAGGCTGGATGATACATCTGCCGTATAATAACAGGTGATTATTTCAAATAGAGTTTCAAAGTGGTATAACACATTTACTAATTATTTCTGTTGGGTTATATATATATATTTTTGGATCAGCAGCTCTTGAAAAATCTAATGAAAATAAATTAAAGTATTGTAGATCATAGACCTTTTATCTGAGGTTATTGGTATGAAAAATAAATATTCTGTATGTGCTTCCATAATGCAAAATAAACAACATTTGGGTTATCATTGAGTTTAGTATCCTAAACTCAAGGATAGCCGACTATTTTTCCTTTCATATGAACTGGTAAGTAACTTTGTTGAGCAAAGGCTTTCCTACAAATTTCAGAGAGAAATGACTTTTCTCCAGGTTGTATACCTATATGAACTTTGAGGGTTGTCGGCTGCATAAAAGCACTCCTACCCTATTTGCAAGCAAATGGTTTCTCTCCAGTGTGTGTTTGCATGTGGACCTTGAAGGTCATTGATAACACAAATGCTGTATTGCAGACGGAACAGATGAACGGTTCTTTCCCGAGTGTACACGCCTGCGAATATTCAAATTATTCTTATAAATGAACTCCTTCCTGCAACCTGTACAACAGTAACATTTTGTGCTGACACGGGCCTGCATGTGGCTTTTTCAGTTAACATCCACAATTTATATCTGGTAACATTCATGCTTGTTTCTTGAAAATTCAGATTTGTTTTAGTGATCAAAGCCCAACAAAAGGTGAGACAAGTAACTTATTCATTGATCACCCTTTTTTTCTATTTTTTAATTGATCATCTCCATTACAGCATGCTCCCAAAAGACATTGGTCTGGTGACGGTTTCTATAGAGTGACTAACCAGACTATCCCATTGCTCAAACAATTCTTCCCTTAAATGGATTAATGTGATTCTCGAAATATTCGTTTGGGACAAAAGACACACCACAAATTTGGCACAGGAACCGTTAAATCTCAGAATTAGACGGGTAGGAATCCAGGATTGAACCATCCTGTCAACTGAAACTGTCAACATAGGTTTCTTCAGTTTTCAAGTCGGTCCAGCTGGCTGGCTGGCTGGCTGGCTGGCTGGCGCGTACAGGCTGAAACCTCCTAGTTTACAAAAAAAAAATTTTGCTGTCTTTTTAAGTAAGTGTTTAATCGGAGGTTCAATTTACAATGTAAGTTTATGCTAAATTTGTTCCTTGATTTGTGTTCGCTTTTTTTTTTTTGAAAATTTGAACTTTTTAGCAAACCAACGAAAGACGAAATAAGTAATTAATTCATTGATCACCCCTTATTCCAATTTTTGGAATGAGCAGCCCCAACGTGGCATTTTGTCACAAGATGTTTGTCAAGATGTTGGTTCTATCAAGTGACTAATCTGATCTGTTTTAATACTGAAATATCAACTACCTTGAAAGAAAAATCACAAATGTATTGGAATTCATGTTACAAATTTTTAAAAAATGAAATTACCAAAATTCTTTACAGTGGAAGAATTTATACATCAGGCCTTCTCACCGAGGATGATGGGTTTTGAAATTTGGAAGCTTGTGGACAATAAAGGATGATGGTGCAGTATTATTATTTTATGTAACCCCAACTAAATGTTACGATATAAAAAGACTGGTATTATTTGCTGGTGCATGTCACTCCGGGACATGTCATGCATCTTTGTAACTGGTCAAGTGACATCTTGATCAAAGTGGGTCATACTTGCTTACACTACCAATGGTGGTGAGTACAGCACTTTCTCTACAGGTAGAGTGTCTATCATGTGACACATCTACCACTGAGATGTTTTCCAAATATTCTCTACAGTCTATTAGGGACCTACTGGAACCGTTTTAAGCACTGGGGACAAAAATGGGACCCAAAAATGGGACCCGAAAATGGGACCCGAAAATGGGACCCAAAAATGGGACCCAAAAATCAATCGTTGTAAAATAATGAGTTACACTTTTGAATCCCTCTATACTGCTGGGCAGCATAGATTTTGAAAGCTTTAAATGGTGAGGAAAAATCTCCCCCACTCTGGCTATATGTATGACTAAAAACGCTATAAACTCATTTAAAGCCAGATTATCAAATAAGATATCTATATACTCAGACTCTTGAACAAATAATGAAAAAAACTTATAAATTCACTTTTATTAAAATATCTAGATTTGTGGTCGATTTGCTAAAAACAAACAAATTATTATCTGACTCCATAAATATTCCCGAAGGATGAGTTTCAGATAAGAATCGTTTTATTGATCATAAGCAAAAAAAAACAAGTTTGGACTGCTTCGACTGGCCTCCAAAACTGGCTGAAATTGTCTAATTTTTTCCCTTTTCAGCCAACTTTATGAGTAAAAATATCATAAGCTGATTTAATCTTATTTTATAGTTAGCTCAAAACATATACATATGTTTTGATCTAACAATAAAATAAGATTGAATCAGCTTATGATTTTTTTTTCTTTGCCAAATTTTCGGCTATCTGCTAAATAGCGGGGAAATTGGTTGAATCTAGCCGTAAAGATGGCTACTTCGGCATCCCTGATGAAAAGAATAACCGTGAAGTAGCTAGAAAAATTCGATGAACAGATGAATCGAAATTTCACGAGGAACTGATATAATCTTTCACCGTCCGTTTCCTACTTTCATATTTATTCTCCATCGAAGCAATAATAATTTGTCGCCCCCAAAACAGACGATGAGGTAAGAAAAGTCTTTGCTTCTATCTTGGACAGACGAACATTGGGTGACAATGTTATTTAGTTTCTTCCATGACGAATGTTGAAGTGTAAGAAATGATTTGTTATCGGCGATCCTGAGTTTTGTGACCGAAATATTTTAACCATTGACGAAATCGACTATGGATGTACAAAAGGAGAAAATATTTCAGTGTCTGTGAAAAGCAACGGACTGAAAAAGAATTTTTGGCTGAATGTGTGGAAGGCGGTCCTGATCGGAAAATAATAGTCCATTTTCATATCCTTGCTTACTAACTTAATGTTTGGAAACGATGCACAATCATTACAAATTCTGTTTTTCTTTCATTTATTCTCTTATTTCTTCTTATTTGTCACATAAAGAGTATATTCGAAATGCATTCCAGAGTGACATGCACCAGCAAATAATAGCAGTCTTTTTATATCGTAACATTTAGTTGGGGTTACGCAAAACAATTGTACTGCACCATCATCCTTTATTTTCTATTAGGTTCCAAAATTTTGAAGCCCGTTGTCCTTGGTGAGAAGGCCTGACATATAGAGTCTCCCTCTGTAAAGAATTTTGGTAATTTCATTTCTTTTAAAAATTCATATCACATTAATTCCAATATATCTGTGATTTTTTTTCAAGGCAACTGATCTTTCAGTCCTAAAACAGATACCTGATGAAGGCCGTAGAGTACAACGTCCAAAACGTTGTATGAAAAACAACCAGAATGAGGATAGTCCGAATAATAATAGAAATAATAATAATACCTCATCTCAAAAATTCAGAGATATAAAACAGATCAGTTTAGTCACTTGAAAATGGTGTGCAAATATTATGAATTCTGTTTTTTCTTTCATTAATTCTCTTATTTCTTCTTATTTGTACGCTGTTTTTAACATCAAGTAAATGAAAGAGTAAAACTTTACAATCAGGTCCATTGTGCCTAGACAGTGTGTTGATGAAGCAACAGACGCCAAGATGTTTTTGCCTTTCTATTCGATACTTTTTAGCTATTTTTGAAGATAATTTCAGCTATTGATAACAAACAATACTTTGCAACATTAATTAAAAGATGAAATATAATCTAAGATTAACAAATAATGCTATTCAAACAATTCCCCCACCCCCACCACCACCAAAAAAAAAAAAAATAAACAGGTATGGTTAGATACTCTGTTGAGAGTGATTGACACTGTCACTGGTGGGAAATATGTGCAGTGTTCTCCATATTCTCGCCCGTAGTCTGAAATCTCTTTGGGAAAAGTTGCAGAATAAAGTTGACTGATCTACATACATAGAAAATATGTCAGCTTCAAGGGAAATAACTTAAATATAATAAATTAAAACTATTTCCCAATGATCATTTGGTAAATTTTTTTTAATATATGTTCAGTGAACCCAACAGAGTATTGGGAATAGGGGTGAACTGTGTCCATTCTAGCCGCTTGTCCACTGATGATAGGGATTAATACTGTATATATATATATATATTATATGTATATACAATATTGAAAAATATATACACATAAAACTCTCACAGACTAATTCTATGCTCATTTAAAACATCTTGTAATGAATAAATATCTTCTTTGAAAGTCCAATTTTGGTTATAACTGCAAGAAAATAGCAGAAAATTTTTCTGAGTAGATTTAGGCTTATTTTTACTAAATTACGTTGATTCTGCCATGATTGATCAGTCACCAGAAAAAAAAGTTTTTTTACAATCTTCCTTTCATTAATAACGCAAAGATTATTACGCTAAAATAGATTTCAAGTTGCAGACATTTTCATTTACACAAATCAATTTTTCCAAAACTCCATGAGAGTTGCTAATATACTCTGGCTATGAATGTATGTATGTATCACTTGTATCACTTTAGCAAATAAAGCTAAAGGGCTGAAAATTTTGAATGTTTACTGCTCCATATGTGTGGAAAAAATGGCATTGGTTTTTTTTAAAATTCGCCCTGATAGGAGGTCCATGGTGAAGGTGTTCAATTTGCAATGTGAATTTATGCTAAATTGGTCCTGAGTTTCTACCTGGCTGTGTTCAGGCTTGAAAATTCAGACTTTTTAGAAATCCAACAAAAAGTGAGAGAAGTAACTTATCCATTGATCACCTCTTCTAATTTTTAATTGATCACACCCAACACAGCATGCTGCCAAAAGACATTTGAGATGATGGTTTCTACAGGGCAACTAACCAGACCTGTCTGATCTGTGTTTGAATGGAATAAACTTTTGTTTCTTTACAGAATGTGTTGATTCCGAGGGAGATGTTAATATTGGGTAGAATTTCCTCCTGTTTATCATGTATGCCAGGATATATATAAATATATATATATGTGTATATATATATATATATATATATATATATATGTATGTACAAGGCAGTCATTTAGTTGTTTTTTTTAAAACTTTGCTAACAATTCTGGTTAGTCACACTATAGAAACTGTCACATAACCAACATATTTTGGCAGCTTGCATTTTGTTGGGCAAAGATCAGTGAAAAAACTCTAAATTTTTCTAAAAACAGGCATTAATGCTGCTTGATGCAAACTAAGGGACCAATTTAGCTTAAAGTAACATTGCAAATGGACCTCCTATTGAGTGGGGCAAAAAAATTTTCTAAAATATCTGCTGCCTTCATATATGAGGACACACACAAGAGAAAAACTGCTCATGTGGCAAAACATTGTGTAAAATGGTAATGAGAAAATGTTCGAGTTTTCAGCCCTCTAGTTTCATTAGTGCAGCTTCTACTCATGCGAACATAGCCAGCCAAACCAACTTGAAAACTGAAGAAACCTGAGTTGACAGTATCCAACAATGATCTTACAAGGCTGGAAAAACTGGTGAGGGGTGAACGAATAAAAAATTCTGAATTTTGATAGAAAGTGGGTATGAACTATGGAAGAAAATATGAGCAATATTTCAAGCACATCGTACCTTTTTATTTTACAGATAGTAAAAATGAAACTCACTAAAAGATTTGTAGGTGCCCTCATAATACAAGATTTCAAAAATTTTCAAGAATGGGTAACATCCTTTATTTAAAAATTCATCCCTTTTGAAAGATTTTTTTACTGATTTGGATGTTCAGACAACATTAAAAAATGACTTTGGAAAATTTCATTGAACTACTGTATCTGTGAAGGGTGGCAAAGGGTTCAATCCTTTTTTTATAAGTGTATGTGTCTTCATTTGAGTGAGTTTCTCTGGTCCCTTGTTTGCTCGTTTGAGTACTCCGGGCCATACCGTTTTGTCTGCAGACATGAAAATTGGCAACAGCATTCCAAAAATTAATATTTTTAATTAGGGAAAATAAAACTTCTTTGATCTTATTTAGGCCTCATTTTGATGGGTTTATTTCTTTGCATGTTCCAGTGCTCCTTGCCATACTGTTCTGTTGACAGATTCGGAAATTGGCATCAGTACTCCACTAAAACTTTTCTGAAAATGATTTTCTTAAATTTTTGGTAGAGAAGCATTTTTGACCTTTTGGGGGCATGATTCTCAGGTGTTTATCAATAACATCTAAATTCTCCGGAATTCTATATCATTTCGAAATTTTTCTCATGGATTTCAATTTGATTTGATTTCTTTTAGGTTTTGGAAAAAAAGACTTCCGATTTAAGAATACAAAAAGGTTTTATGGTTTTTATTTGTAGCTTTCATGTGAGAAAATTTTAAACTTTAAAGATTAAATACATTCCAGGTTTCAAATTTTTCAAATCCTAAGGATATTAAAATAAAAGAATATTTTTTTCCTTTTTACAGAATGTGCTGACTGTTTTGAAGTGTTGAAGCGATAACTTCCAATCATTTGCTGCATTTGCTGCATTTGCCTGCAAAAAATCCCAATGGATGACTCAATCCAGGATTCAAACTCACTGGATTCTGAAATAAAATGGGATCTTTCAAAGGGAGACAGAGAGATGTACCAAAATGAACAGTTCCTTGACCACAGTGAAAATTGTAAAGGAGACACTCAGATCACTAATCAAAATAAGATTTTGCTCGCAAATACACCACCCACAAGGACAAACTTGAATGAGAAAATTTTCCATTGTGACATTTGTTCCAAGATCTGCCCTTCAAAATGGCACCTTAATCGACATCTAAGGATACATACTGGAGTAAAACCATTTCCTTGTAAAATCTGTGGCAGAAGCTTTGCCGAAAACAGTGGTTTAAAATACCATCTGACTACTCATACAGGAGAGAAGGCATTTTTCTGTGATGTGTGTGGCAAGAGCTTTGCTCGGAAATACCAGCTGCCTTCACATATGAGGATACACACTAGAGAAAAACTGCTCGAAAGGCAAAATGTTGTGGAAAGCAGTAATTCAGAAATGGACATCATCTCTAACAATGACCAGAAAAAATTATTTAAATGTGAAATTTGTAGGAAAAGTTTTGTCACACGGTACACTTTGAGAATGCATTTGATTACACATTCGGACACAAAACCCTTCCAGTGCAGGTTCTGCGGAAAGGGATTGTCTCAGCAAGCGCATGTTCGGATTCATGAAAGCCAACACACAAATGAGAGACCCTTCTCTTGTCATGTTTGTGAAAAGAGATTTTCAACCAAAAGCATTTTAACAAATCATTTACGCATTCACACCGATGCAAAACCTGTTCCATGTGGAGTGTGCGGCAAAGCTTTTGCTCTAGAAGTTTACTTAAGAAGCCACATGCAAGTTCATGCAACCAAAAAACGTTTCTGCTGCACAGTCTGTGGGAAAGAATGCACTTATAAGAATACTTTAATGGTTCACATGCGAACACACACCGGTGAGAAGCCGTTCGTATGTACAATGTGTGGGACGTCGTTTACACAGTCAACAACCCTAAAAATTCACATGCGTATCCATACTGGAGAAAAACCATTTTTATGTGACATTTGTGGGAAAGCCTTTTCCCAGAAAGGCTACTTACCTGTGCATATGAAAACTCATATGAAAGGAAAATAATCTTACAACCACACTATTCATCCTCATGCTTACACCCCTACCCATTATAACATGATTTGTTATACCACGGTTTGTGGTATAACATGGGTGAGTGGTTGACTCCTCGGTATTATTTTCGCTCTGAAATAGCTCAACTGGCAACCCTGGTTTTCATGGCTTGGTCATAACACGGTTAGTTCTCTTGGACCCAAACACCCATGTTTAGTGGAGATTGCCTGTACATCCTACAAGCAGAGCACCCTTTAAAGTATAGATAGTATCATCATTATAGAAACCATCAATAAAAACTGTCACTAAAACTATCAACATAGGTTTCTTTCAGTTTTTGAGTTGGTCTGGCTGGCTCTACCATCAAACATTTCCTCCTTACTACATCTACAAAAAAAAGTTGTTTATTTTTCAAATTGCCTCCCTAAATAAGTTTTTGTTCGGGTTCCCATTTTCAATGTAAGTTTATGCTAAATTGGTCCCTTCAGATCAGCACTTTTCAGTCATTACTATCCTACAAAAGAAGAGAGAAATGACTCATTCATTGATCACCCTGTCTTCACATGTTTCAATCACCCCCAACACAGCCTGCTGCTAAAAAAAACTTAGATCACATGATAGTTTCCATTGATTGACTAACCAGACCTGTTTATGTTGTACAGTGGGAAAATCAATCTGCAGGAATAAACAGTTTATTACAACAGGTCTGGTTTGTCTTGCAATAGAAATCGTGCCGTGTCTTTAGTCAGGATGGGGATGATCAATTGAAAAATTGGAAAAAATGCTGATCAATGAATTAGTTACTTTCGTCTTTTGTTGGGCAGTGATCACTAAAAAAAGACTAATTTTTTTTAAAAAAACCTTGCATGATTCCTGCTAGATATAAACTAGTGGTCAATTTAGCATGAATTTACATTGCAAATTGTCCCCCCCCCACACACTGAAAACATAATCAGAAGGGGGACTCCCCCCCAAAAAAAACCCAACTTTTTTTCCTGGCATAATAAGGAGTAGATGCTCACATTTTCACTAGCTCAATTAGTGTGGTCCATATGTGTGATTCATAGCCAGCCAGTTTTATTTCACCAGTACTAGCAGCACGACCACCAAAACAGATTCATAGTTCAAATTGATTGATAGAACAGGAAAGTTCATGTAGGTACGTACTGTAAACTCTCACTTCAATGGACCAGTGGGGCCAAACTGGTGTCCGTCGATGTTGAAAGTCTAATGAATCAAATGTCACCTGGGAAGGGCATTTTTACTCTTTCCAAATTCAAATTCTGATATTTTAATGCAAAAGTAGCTTTAATACAATATAGAATATACATTTATTGAATTTTTTGATGGTTTTCTCTCATTCAGAACCCAGTTTTTTTTTATTAACTTTTTCTTTAAAGTCCATAAAGTTCTAAAAACTCCTAAGTGATTTTTGGTTTTAAAAAGACTTGAAATGAAGTGCAAAGTTGCTTTATATACTTGACCCTACCCCCCCCCCAAATGGGTCCTTGTCAGTCTGGCCACCTTTGTCTCCCCCTCAACTGATCTACTTCTAGTCTGATTTGGCCTTTTGCCTCTACCCGATTAGCCCCATAGATTTCTGTTCACCCCTTCAGCTGATCATTCTGTTCAGATAGCGTAATGGTTTGCACGTCTACCTCATACACAGAAGATTCTGAGTTCAATTCCTGGCATGAGTGAAGTGTGTGGAAAAACTGTTCTTCAAGGCAAATTTCCCTGTGCATTTGGCAGCTAATAGAGTACACTCTAAGCCAGTGGTTTTGAAACTTGGAAACTCAAGGACCCCTTGAGGATATATTCTGGTGAACCCCCTATTTTCAGCATTTAGTTTTTAGACTGAATGAATAATAATAAAAAGCAATTCTTGACCTTTGAAAATCATCTTTATTTAAAATGGATAATAATCATTTGAATTCTGATATACAGTACAGGTTAGTGACCAATAATTATGTTTTTTGGTAGCTGTACGATGAATGATGTCATTTCTCTGCCACATGATTACCTAAGCTTTATATAACAGACCCTCAGGGGTACATGGACCTCTGTTTCAAAACCACTGTTCTAAGCTGTGTGATCAGGGTAGAAGTATCCCTACAGGGTGGTCATAAAAACTTGTAAGAATAAAGTCCTGGTCTCGACCAGTCTTTTGACTTGCAACAATCACTAAGTTGACACATGCAAAGGAAACTGGGACTTCATCACCTGTCTCCAAACTCCGTGAAGTGTTCTCTCAAAGAGATGGGACACTTCACCTCTTTACCCTTCTAGAACTCTCTAAAATATTTTTATCTTTTCGGTCCCTACCCTGGTTTTTGCCTTTGTTGTTAATAGGTTGTTTGGTGAACATTAAGGTGATGTTTCACAGTAGGTTTTACAGGGTGGAGTTGCAAACCTTTGAACCCTAAAAATGGATCATTTAATTAGGATTGATTTTGATCAATCAGCAGATTCTTTCGGAAGAGAGGCTGACTTCTTTTTCTGACCTTCTTCAGGTGTTCTACTTTCTGACAGGTCAAATCTGTTGAACAGCCATAACCATGAAAGATGGCAAATGGTTCTTTGCTTTTTTTTATATTTGTGTGTTTTTGTTTATTTGGCTGTTCTGGCACTTTCCAGAATCTGGTTATTTCTAGATGTTTTTTTTTACTCCATTTTAGATATTTTCCAATGGAGAACACCAGTGATGTCATAAAATTTTTTTTCAAATTTTGACATGAGGTTTTTTCGATCATAGACTGCAATGGCAAGTTTTTTGTTTTTATATATGTATATATATATATATATATATATATATATATATATATATATATATATATATATATATATATTGATATAGATATATATATATATATATGCATACTGATATAGATATATATATATGTATATAGACATGTATTTATATATATATATATATGTACATATAAATATGTATATATATGAATGATTTTTGGATAGATAGGTTATATCTAGTAAAAATTGTTTATAGACAATGAGGAAAACACAGATTGGTTGAACAGGTATTTATTTGCTGACATTTCGTAGAGAGTGACCCCACATTATCAGCGAAACGATGAGATGAAAAAAACTCTAGTTTACTCCATTTTCTCTTCATTTCTCCATCTTGCTGTTGATGTGGGGGTCACTCCTTACGAAATGTCCGTGAATGAATATCTATTCACCCAATTCGTCTACAAAGAAAAATTTTCACCATTTTTATATATATATATATATATATATATATATATATATATATATACATATATATATATATATATATATATTCCTATACATGGATATCATGATTTGGTGCCAAATTTCGAGTAACTTCCCCTTGACGAGATGACCACTTTCCTTTTACAGAAATTGCTTTTTTGGTCATTTTTTTTCCGAGATGCTCGGTTGGTGCATGGATTAGACTGAGCATGGTTTGTGCACCGAGCCAACTGAGCATTGATATGCCTTGAGGAAGTGATTCCACATTTAAGAATGAAAAACACACGAAGAAGGCCGAAGAGTACAAGGCCAAAACACTATGAATAAATGAACACATAAACGAAGGAAATAGTCCAACTATACCATACACACTGCAATAAAGATCAAGTCTCATTTTCTTTTCTCACCTGCTAGAAACTCAATTCATTGTGTTAGTTTCTGAACAAATTTCAACAGCACTTTGATCTCAAGCGGTATGACTTATACATTTACCCCTTGCTATTCGGGGGTGGGGTTAAGGGCACCAGGGAGCCACGCTTGCACTATTATGTGCAGATAATTTTTGTTGACTCCCCCCCCACTCCCCCAACCCTTTCAATCTCCAAAAACCATGAATCTTGAACCGTAAACCTTTTGATAAAAAACATTTTACCCTCCCCAGATTCCAAATGTACAAATAAATGAATGAATACAGTTCAGAATGGAGTACAAATTTTTAATTTTATTTTTCCAATGACAGATCCGTCAATTATGGCGTGATCGATATTTTTTTTAGTCAAAAACGTAAATCTGCACAGAAATTTACATCGAATACGCAAAAGTTTTGATTTTTTTTTTCATTAACTTTATGCTATTTCCTTTCAGTTATAACCAAAACTTAACTTTCTAAGAAGATATTCAATTATTTCAATACGTTTTAAAAGAGCGTTAAAAATTGCGCAGTAGATGCTCTTGTAAAAAAAAAATATTGTTTATTAACTAAAAGTACTAATTACATAAAACTACAGTGTGCATTGGTTATTGACAAAATTTTCTTTTCTCCTTTTTATACTACTATTCACCTTCATCTTAATAATTTTGTTACTTTTTAACAAAATTTTCCGATCAAATTATTCAAGACTGAACAACGAATTATCGGAACTATGAATGGGTAGGGACGACAGTGTATTTTCCAGTTTCCAGTTCTAGATCACGCAATTTTCCAGATTTTCCCTAAGAAGAGGCTTCTTCTGTCAAAAGGTTGAAAAAGGAAAAGAACAGTATTATTGGACGCAGCATTTTGTGTGTTTTTTCATAAGTCCCAACAGGAGCAGGAAACTTCTAAACCAGTAGGAGTTGAATTGAATTTACTTTCGACAGTGCCCCATACCTTTTCTCGGACAAGGGGTCAAATTTTTTTATTTACATGTGAAGACCAACAAAAAGGATACTTTTCGAGTTTGTTTTTTTGTTTTTTTCAGGCGAGAGGAAGAAAATTCCACGTGATCTTTTTTCTCGTTTCAAGTTACAGCTTTTGTTGCGGAATCACAAAAAAGATCCAAAATTTTATTCCAGAGAAAAGAGAGAAATTCATTTCTGTGAAAGTAAAACATTTCGGTGAATGCATGCTTCCCCCATTATGACATTATTATCGCGCTGTTTGCATAAGACGGTTGGATAGTGGACCCAAAAATATGGATCTATCTCTGAAATATCTAGGACTAGCTCCCAAATAGCTAGAATTCAGCTCTTAGATATCTAGATTTAGCTCCGAAATAGCCATGTCCAGCACCGAAATAGCTAAATTGGACACGACCCCTGACCAGACTGAGCACAGTTTAATTTTTTTCACAAAAAAACAGATTAAGAAATTTCATGAAATAAAATCTAAATAGTAATAAGTAATCTTAAATTAACCTTAAAAACAAACATTTATCGTATCCATGTAGAATAAGAGAGATGGTATAAAAAAGAAATTTCGACCCCCTTTCTCGTTCTAAATCCTGGATCCGCCTTGGACTTGTAGCAAATATCGATTTCGCATCGAATTCTTTCATCATCGTCTGGCAAATATAGCTTTTGCATCCAGAGATTTCGTAAACGGGTTGCAAAATATAACTTTTGCATCCAGAGACTTCATTAACGAGTGACAAAATATAGCTTTTGCATCTGAATATTTCATTATTGGGTGGGATCAATGACAGGAAGTAAAGTGTAAAGAATAATAACTTCCGCTGTTGAGGGACTGTAGTATTTCGCGGTTGTTGGAGTTTGTCATAGGAGAGAAAGGAATGTGTGTTTTCATGGTGACATAGTGCTTTTATAAGATCTGTCTCTTTGGCCGGTTGCAGATCAAAAAGTCTAGATGTTTGATTTTCACGCCCAAATTCTATTCATTTTTTTTTTTTAACTTTTTCCAACAGACACCCCATTTGTGTATCAACTGCATGGATCCAAGGGAGATTATTTAGAATTTGTGCTTCACAGCACTAACGAGAAGAGAGAAAATATCGGAGCAATGCCATTATAGAGCTAGAGAATTGAATGGTTCAGACAACTGATAAGAATAGCGACCGACAAACCAGCGTTCAGAGACTACAGTCTCCTAAGTTCAGGCGCCCGGACAAGACGACGGCCTCTCAGGTGTTGGATCAAGGGCATGGTAGCAACACTCAAGTCCCTCAGTCATAGAGGGGCCAAATGAAACATCACCCGCCATTTCTACATCTCACGAATCCTATAGTACTCAGGGAACATTAAAGAAGAGGAAGGAGAAATGATCAAGCAAATAACCACACTCAGAGGCGTACCTAGATTTTAGGGGGAGAAATTTTGGACCCGTGCGGGTGTCTTGGTCCCTTAGGGGTCTCCCTACAATAATTAGTGCGATTTGTCCGAAGAAATGTAGCTGGTGAGCTACCAATAAAGCTTTTGAAACCCCTTCCACTTTTTGATTTCGGATTTTTTGGAGAGAAACAGTATCTCTGTGAAGTATGTGGAAAAGCTTTTTTTTCCAACAATAAAAAAAACGGAAGAGTATTATCAAACCCCTTAGAATTGCATATTAAAATAGATTTTCTTTCTTTCAATACAAATATATCACAGATCAATATGAAAAGAATACATGGTCATTCAGAGATAGTCTGGAATGGCATATATCATCGAAAGAAGACATTGTGGATAGAAACTTTTTTATCAGTCGTATTGAGATCCGTTGTTGAACATAGGCTTTCTCCGACTTGATGTCAGACTTGTGGGTTGATGTGTCTTGTTACCCTGTCACGCTTACCCATAATGTGTTGTTGGGGGGGGGTTGATACATGCCATCCCGAAGAGTGAAGTGAATGCAAAGAGTCCGATTCCATTCTACGTGACCTTAACCATTCAGGAACTCCTGCCTCCTTTGAACTGATCAAGAATATTTCTTGTATAAAAGAGGTAATTAATTCCAAATCAAAATCTTTTCTGTCTCAGTGATCATCAGGAGAGAAAAAACATCTGAGCAGAGTTCTTTTCAAACAGAAAAAGAAGTCCCTGTTATTAGCGGAAACGTATTAAATAGTACATATATGTATTTGACAGAAAAAAAAAACTTGATGCCTTAAGGCTGATGCTCTCCAACAAAACACGGTTTTAAGGTCTCTCTACTCTTTCCAGATATTATTGTAATGCTCTCTCTATATGTCATGTATGCATTGAACACTCGAATTAAATCAAATGAATTCAATAGTACTGCATTTGAATTTTTGTTTCCTTTTAAACTTTTAAGCTTTAAACTTCCAAAGAGTAGTTGCTGGAAAGTATATAGATGTATAAATACATCTATATAATATATATATATATCCATTATATATGTGTGTGAGTGTGTAATATATGTATTTATGATATATGTATAAAGTATATGATATATATTTATAACATATATCCATAATATATATGTATATATCTATATACTTAAAATATATGTGCTTTTAATACACATATATTTGAAATGTATATGTATATTTCTAATATACACATTTGTTAGCATATCTCGGAATTTTTGAGATGAGGTATTATTGTATTATTAGTATGAAAAA
>OY735214.1:1695000-2035000 GCA_963457665.1 Thysanoteuthis rhombus | reverse complement strand
CGGGTTCAAAGACATTTCTCTCTGGTTCCACCTGTGATAACAATATTGCTCATTGAACCCTTTGCCCCATGAGGGGTATACACCATCGACAAAGTTTCGACAATGTTTCTGAAACAGACAGTATTTTAAAGGGTCTCGGGTTGTTAGCCCTAAAACAACCCCTTAACATCGAGGACAGGTGAAACCCTCAGTCCTGCTCTTTTTTCCAGCAGAGAGGCATCGAGTACCATTATTAAAGTCTCTGGTGTGACTGGGGCGGGGAGGATCCTTGGTTGCTTACGACAGGTGGTAATCCCAAACTGTTCCCGCCAACGCTGCCTCCACACAATCCTTAAAGTCAAGTGGTAGGAGTACATCGACAACGGAACATGGAAGAAAGAATATCGGCCGAGCATCAGAACATCAGATATGCCACAATGAAACGAGGAAAAAGATCAGTATATTTTGTAATTGAATAACACACCACTGATTGGGACATGTCTTGAGGCTACCCCCAAAACAAGGCCTGCAAATCAAACCATCTGATCAGTAGTTGCCAACCTGAGAGATACCGCCCACTGGTGGGTGATTTAGGCCTTTGATTGGGCGATAGACCCATCACTGGGTTGCAAGTTAAGTCTGTATTTGTTGCAATAAAGTATTTTCTATTTGGAATGCTTTATCGTCACCTTTTGTTATGGCTAACGGTGTGTTATAACAAACATTTCCAACTAAAACAGCGGCTTTTATTTCCATCACATGATTAACCATTTTTGAGGGCTTATGTACTAGAAGTGCCTTCTCGGCCAATACCGGCTATTTCTGTCAAAATGGGCTAAATGGAAAACTAAATCAAACACATTTTCTTTTCAGAGCATTCGCGCGAATTTTTAGAGAGTATACAGTTGCCCAGTTACCTAGAAATGGAATCTACGCAACTTTAGTCATTTTTGACAAGTTTAACCACTTTTAGCCCTTTAAAATAATCGTCAGGTGACTAATTGGATATAACGTATTCAGTGGGCGGTACAGAAATTTTATCGTTACAAAAGTATTATAAGTGGGCGTTGGACATTAAAAAAAGGTTGGTGACCACTGCATTAAGTATACACTATCTAGGTAATGACCTGGCTCGATGTTTCTTAACGATATTACGAAGACCGCTGTGTCAAACGCGATTTGAACGGCACAATATCCCGAATACTGATTTTGCTAGGATGAACATATCTTGATGCAAGTCGAATTCTGAAGAGTTCACCTCAAGATTTATATTCAATGATAACACAAGAACCTGGATCCCCCACCCATCATGAATTGCAGAAATATCTCAAAGGGGACACGGTTTAATTGATATGTGATGAAATGAAATGCGTATTGTAAATAGAAATTATAATATATACTTGGTTGTGAATCTTATGTGCCTTGTACTGTCACAAGCAAAGATATTATCACCTTAATAACAACAAACCTCGCAGTAATTGACACACACACGTATATATATATATATATATATATATATATATATATATATATATATATATATATATATATATATGTGTGTGTGTGTGTGTATGTGTGTGTGCATAGATTAAAATCATAGTTCAAGGGGGATGTTCGATCAACATTGCTGGGGGCCATGATAATATAAATCTCCGAAACCGTTACATGGTAAACAACTAGTGATTCCAATTGAAAAAATCACTCATATTTTCATATTATCTGATTCTGTGTACAACATAAAACCCACTGAAAAGCTTACATAAATTTCATTACCAAATATTTGGAAGTAATTGACTGAAATCTTTTTTTATGTACATTTACTGTTTAAAGCTGTTAGGCTCTATTGACTGGCAATCTATCTATCTATCCATTCATCCTTACATCCATCTATATCTATCTATCTATCTATCTATCTATCTATATATATATATATATATATATATATATATATATATAATGGATACATTAGTATGGATCCAGGATTGATACGACAACATGAGAGTATAATGACAATATTGAAAGAAAGATTATTCTTTCTTTCAACGTTTCGCTCAAACTAAGCTTTGTCAAGAAAATAAGGTGATTCAAGAAATTGGTGTTTTATATAATTTGTCAGTGAGTTTATGGTGGGATGGGGTAGTAGTAGTATGTTGATCGGCCGTGTGTGGTAAACTTAGTGGTAGTATGTGTGTCATGAACATATGAATGATATATATATATATATATATATATATATATATATATATATATATTTGATTGATCGAAAAATAGTTGAGTGACTCCATTCTACTGTGAAGTTTGCGGAAAAACATTTTCATGTTGGATAGTAAAGAAAATAAAAGGAAGACGTCTTATTTTGATAAATATTCCTCCAGATCTACCAGCATTGACTCTCATCTCTCTCAAAGAAATAGTGAAAAGCTCAGCATATTTTGTAATTATCATTGTAAGTTATTAGCCACAAAATAGAGCATACATATGGAGTTTTCATTATTATTTATGTCGAGTACATTGCACCTTCACTAGTTGGGGCAGCCTTGGGGGTGTCAAAAACAAAACCTCCAAACCATTTCCTTTCCCTCCTTCCGGAAATAGCTACGAAATTCTCTAAAACCAAGTTGAGATTTTGTAATTCGAGCGTGGTATCCATGATGCTCTACGGATGCGAATTTAAGACCACTCATTTAAGGACCGTCAGACTTCTACTCATCATAGACTGACCCATAATATTTTAAACCCTTAAAGTCTCTGGACCAGGTTGGCTGATATGACTGGATACCTTGACTTGATGGGCTTTGCCAAGGTTAGGATTTCTGCCAAGTGTTTTTCAACTCCTTTAATCGAGCAATATCTTGAGTCTCCCCAAATCAAGACCTGTAAATCAAGTCTTTTCTTCCCCCAAAATCGCTCTAGATATACTCCCCGTGTTTTTCATGCCATAGAATCAAATTGAGGTTCTATAATTCGAAGGCAGTTTCCCTAAAACCCTACGACAGAGCAATCTGTCACCCTAAGAACATCCAAGCGGAGAAATTTGACGCCTTTGACACTAAATGACCAAGTGAAATCCTGGACATCCTATAGAAGAAGGGCTTTGTATCAAAGGGAGAGGTCATGGAGAAGATCACAGCAGCCTCCCGTATCAACCAATATTTGAAGATGGTGCCACGGTTGATGGGGTGGGGGCAAATCTCGAATCTTATTACGGAAGGGAAATAAAGTCGACTCTACGGATTTTGTCCATCAAATACTGACTGAATTACAAAAAAGAAAAATATTGAGCAAACCGACGTTATTGGCAATCGGCGTAAATTCAGGACAGCCTGTATCTTGGATTCGGCCCTCAAGACTGACCGCTTGCTGAGAAGGTTCATTTTATTGAATGAAATGATTTTTTTTTATTTAGGATATATTTGTCATACTGAACCTCTCCAAACTAACATCCAAGCGAAGAGGATAAAAGTAATGTCCGAATTCACATTAAACATGATCATCTTCCTCTCCCATGAGTCTATTATAGCCGTCCTCAACTGGGGTCATATTGCCCCCCCCCCACCTTTGTGGGCCCTGACCCATTTGAAGGGGGGTCATACACTGAAACGAAAAAAATCAATTTCAATTTAATTGTTTGCATTGTATCCTTCTTTGACTGCGTACTTTAGAATCTGGAAGAGCTCTTAGGGGGGCTTGCCAAGATTGGGAATGGCTGATCTATGACCATGATTCATATTCACAAAGCTTAGCTTAGAATGACTTAGAGCCAGAAGGAGAAAAATGTGAGTAGGCAGATCGTGTCGGGATAAAATTTATAGTCTGCCTAGAATACCAACCTTTAAAATCTAGGCTTTCGTCTGGGCTTGAACTCCAAACTCTGACACATCTACCTAAGCTGGGAGGTAAGTTCGGTTTTAAATAATTTATCATTAATTTCACCTGATAATTGTTATGCATATACCATCGTTTTTCTCTTTATTCCTTCCTCAAGGGTGTCATGGGTTTAGGTAAACACGAGAAAATAGCAGTAAGACCCACTTTCGGCTTGCCAGGACTGTTGAAGCTTCGTTTTGCTTACAGACCTTGCATTCTCATGGAAGGTTCCCCAATCCTTGTCCTTGTGTTGAGTATTTAGCATGGAGGCATTTGGTACCATTTTGAAGACTATAGTATGACTCTGCAGTGGATTGTATCACGACCCATATCAAGTTACACCAGCCACACGTCTACGTGAGAGAGATATAAATGTGACGCGGCCAATGAAGAAAAAGACAAAAATCATTGATAAAGAATCATCAAGAAAGAAAAATATTGTTCAAGATAGGGTTGGGGGAGGGGGTCAAACAATTCAACTCCTCCTTGTTGTTCATGTTGCCTACGTGACGTTCCAGCCGATCCATTCTCCGGTCTTGGTGTACAATCCTAATTAAATGGTAGTGAACAGGATCCTGCCCCACCCCCGATAGCAACAGTGCTCATAACAAAGGATTCGGGTGTTTTCATTCCCTGTCCTTGTTGGGGGTCAGGATTTCCCAACCTTGCCCCTTGTTGAGTTGCGGAAGACACACCGAGTTGAATTCTGCAATGGTCTGACTTATACACTCAGTCGACATATTGATGTACGCCGTTTCTCTGGTTCTTCTCACAACCATCAAAAAGGGTTTGTTAGTTTTTTTGTTTTTTTTGGAACACCATAGGGCTGATTTAAATGGTAGTGTCTGATCATCACCAGGTTCGTCTTACGTCAGTGGTTTCCAACCAAAGAGAAGTTTGAATCCTACCCCACCCCCAGGCGGGAGGTCTAGGTTGTCGCATGGGGAGTAAGGCTATTAGGTGAAAATTAATGTTTTTCACTGATAGGCCCACCGATCAAAGAACTAGTAAAAAAAAAAAAAAAAAACAGAAACACGGATTTCATTGACATGTGTAACTGTTACGGTTGTGGCATCGTTTTTTGTTTTTGTTTTTTGTTGTTGTTGTTTTAAATTGGAATTCCTAATGATGCGTTCGTAATTATTTTTGCTTGCGTTCTTTGAGCAACTATTACAGCTGAAATTGTGCTTAAACTGAGCTAATTCTTTCTATGTTGCTGTCTAAATATGCACAAAATAAAGTGACTATTTGAAATCATTCCTTGTTGCAAATCACTCGAATGCAAGGGAGGAAACAAGGAATCCCATTGACAAAAGTGGGGAATGGGCTTGAAAAGGTTTGAAACCACTGTCCTGCAGGGTTGGAAATGACAATGGAACCAGTTCTGAACGGCGCAATTGCTGGATGTATCGCAGCGTCTGTAGCAATGACTCGCGTGGATTATAGTGAGGGAAAGTTGCACTCATCATCCTCTTCTCTCTCTCTCTCTCTCTCTCTCTCTCTGTTTAGCAGCAATACATAAGCTTCAATCTCTCATCCCTGTCAGTATGTCTGAAGACAGACCGGGATCCACTATTATTGAAAGGGTTTCCCAGACGATTGAACTCCTTCTTGTTGTTAACAAGTCGTTTCAGCCGATCCATTCTACGATCTTCGTCAGGTATCTTATCGATGTCACGTTGGGCTCTTCACGTGTGGTTTTTCAGGTCCAGAAGGAATCAAAAAGTCTTTTCTTAATTGCTAGATAAACACACCATAATTTTCTGGATCCTGGAAATCTTTGCAGATGTATAATTTTTTTTTTCGTTTCTTTTTCATGATTCTTCAAGATTTTAGATTATTTTAAAAGCTTCTGCGACTTAGGGATTTCACATACTTGTGTCTGACACCGTCTGGAAAAGAGAAAAGAAATTAAGACAATTTTATTTGAGTTTTTAAATTAATAAAGTCAATACAACACACATGAAATACTATGTTAAGATTGATGACACAAAAGCGCACGCGTTTTGCTGAGGAAAATATTCCAATCTAACAACACTGGAGTGCAAATGATATTTTGAAAATATTTCATTTTTTTTAGAGAATGAAAGCGCTTGCAGAAGGGGGGCCAGCTCAATTCCTTCATTCGGGTGAAATTTGGAGGGGTGAGTTGTCTCCCTCTCATATGTCTTATTGAAAATTGCAATTTTGACCCTAAATTGACTTGTAGTACCCTTACTTATATTAAATCTGTTGATTAGCCAGCCTTGTAGACAGCCTTGAAGCCGCCAAAAAAAATCAACAAAGTAGCATGCAACCAAATAAACTTTTGTCGTCTATATGGCATCTTCCAACTTGGGCATAGAGCATGGGTGGAGGGGGGAAATCTGCGTGAATGAATATATCGCTTAAATTCAACTTTAATGACCGTCCAGTGCTGAGATAAGATGCCAGCCTCTGGGTCTGAAGCAAAGGTTTCGATCCTACCTCGTGGTACCGGATGGAAAAATCGATAGCCTATAGCCACACTGAAAAGTTGTAATATAACGAAACAGCTCTCTGTGGATGACTTAATTGTTATCAATAAAGTTTTCTTATCTATCATATATATATATATATATATATATATATATTCTTCCCATTTCTTGTTACTCTCTAGCAAACAAAAGGAGCGAAGCAAAGCCTATGTCCATGCAAACAACTTCTGCATCTGTGTTTTTTTAATTTAGTTCGAGGTGTGATTTTTTTCAAGAATCAATAAAATCTATGCTAAAAGATTTGTCTAATCTATCCATATGTGAATAATCCTGTCATTTTTGACGGGCACTACGTGAAAGGACTAGAAACAAGTAGTAGCAATGTTGATTACAAATAAGGAAAAGGAATGGAAAAAAGGGAAAAAAAAGGATTTTGAAAAAGAAAGAAAAGAAAATGAAATAGAAAACGAAAACAATGCGAAAAAAAAGATTTTTTTCAAAAAGGAGGAAAGGAACGTAGAAAAGTCATGATAAAGAAAGAAAAATAATAGAAAGGGAAAGAACGAGGAAAAAGAAAAAGAGAAGAAAAATAGGAGAGAAAGAAAGAAAAAGAAAAAAAGAAAGAGGAAGAAAGAGGGAGAAAGAAAGAGAAAGAAAGAAAAAGAAAGAAAAAGAGAGAGAAAGAAAGGAAGGGGGGGAAAGTGGAAGATGCGGAGAATCAAAAAATGTGGAGAAAAGAAGGAAGAAAGTAGAAAGAGATAGAAAAAGGAAAATTTGAGAGAAGAAAAAGTAAAGATTTAGGAACGAAAAATGACGAGAAAGAAAAAGGTTTCAAATAGTGAATGAACAGGAGATAGAATAAAGAAGAGAAATCAATGATAGAATAAAAAAGAAACAAAGAAAAAAAAGGAATGTGGGAGGAAAGAAAGGAACAAAGAAAGAGGAAAGGAAGGAACAGAAAAGAAAGAACAGCGAGATAAAAGGATAGAGAAAGTAGGACAGACAGAAAGAAAGAAAAAAGAGGAAGAAGAAAAAGGGAAGAAGAAAGAAGAAAGGAAAAGAAGGAGAGGAAGGAAGGGAGAAAAGAAGAAAGAAAAGAGGAAAAGAAAGGAAGGAAGAAAAGAAGAAAGCAAAAACGAAAAACAAAAAAAAGGAAAAAAGGAAGAACGAAGGGAAGAAAGGAGAAAAACAAAAAATCGAAAGAATGAAAGAAAAACAAAGAAAGGAAAGGGAAAAGGAAGGAGACAGAAAGATAGAAAAACAGATAGAAAGAAAGAAAAGAACAAAGAAAAAGAGAGAAAGAGGAAGAAGAAAGAAAAAACAAAAATGAAAAAGGATAGGAAGAAAAATAAAAAAAGACAAAAGGAAACAGTAGAGTGGTGAATGAGGTACAGAAGCAAAGAAAGAGAATGAAAGGAGAGAAAACTAGCATTCCGAGGGAAATCATGAATCATCACCACCTATATATACTTCTTTTTACATCGTCAATGAAGCAGTGGCGGAGATTAAGTTACCATGTTGAAAATATAATCGGTATGGTTTGAACCATAAATTCATATTAGAAAAAAAACGAAACAAGCATGAATGCCGTCGGAAACAAACTGGGGGTTCAATTTGGGGGAAAAAAACTTGCAAATTGAACACCCAGAAAGAACCTCTCAAGAGTTATGTATTCATGTTATTTATTAATTGGTGGGTACGTGTGCAAGATTTCAAGTTTCGACTATGAACGGTTAGGGTTAGACGAAGTCCGGATACATACGAATGTCAGAATACATGAATAACTTAAACTCAGCAACAGTGTTTAAACTGGTCTGTTTTAAGTAGTGATGGTTTACTAGAAAGCACTCAGAGTGCACGTACCTCTTCCAGTACCGTACACGATCTCAATCTTGGCTTATAGACCACCCATCCACAGAACTTCTTTGAGATTCATTGAGAACTTTTGGAGATATACGGCGGACAGGAATGAGTCAATAGGTAAAAGCATGAAAAATAATGGAGAAGAATTCCTCAATCTGGTCCCAAAATTTGATCAATTCTTTCATAACCTACCGTTGCAGAAACTCTATTGAAATTAATTGAGAACTTTTGGAGATATTGTTTGGACAGATATCCATCCTCTATTAGGTACCTGTTCACAAAGTGTCATTAAAAATTGATTGAGAACTTTTGGAGATATCGAGTGGACAGACATGAACGAATGCATAGATGTATGGAAAAATGGAGAAATATCTCTTACTCGGAAGAAAAATTTCTGGATCTGACCCCAAGATGAAATCACTTCTCCCACGCTCCATGGCCTACTCTCCCAGAAAATCTTTTTGGAATTAATTGAGAACTTTTGGAGATATTGATTGGACAGATATCCATAACCCGTCACCTACCCGTTCATAGAGTGTCATTGAAATTGCTCGAGAAGAGTTGGAGATATCCAATGAATAGACAGACAGACTGACAGACAGAAAGATAGATACGAGTGAATACATACTCTTAAGTGCTTAATCACTATTCCCTCCACACCCAGCTTATTAATCTTGGAAGACATTACCTTCTCGCTTTCAGTAGAACAGTCCGTTGAATAATTTTTAAGGGTCCGACTTTTCCTTGCCTCCCTAATAGTTAGCAGGGGCACAACTATAGGTTTGTAGAAAAAAAAATCCCATTGAACAATGCAAGGGGGAAAACTTAGTAGAATTATTTGTTTTATAAATGCAATCAGCTCAACTAAGTTTAATTGTATCAGCTGATTACAGTAATTTTGAAATTTTGTATCACCAAAAGACTCATCAGTTCATTTTTCTTAGAAAACAAAAGAATTTTCTAGTCCGTGTCAATACTGCACGTTTTTACTTCCCATGTGCTTATCCCACCCCTGTTATTAATCTATCACTGACGACTTTGTTTTGTTTTTTTTACTTTCAGATCTTATTAAATTGTGTCGGTGGCCATAACTCTTTTCACCCTGGCTTATTCCAACCCTCACCTGCTTATTGAATTGTGACAGATTTTCCAAACCACCTGCTTATTCCCAAACCACCGACAATTAAGCACATAGGAGTGTACCTCTTCCAACCTGGTTGCCATAGGTGAATGAATAGTTCTGTGGAAATAATAACCGTTTGTTAAGGTCGTCTGCTCGTAGTAGTCGCAGCAGCAGACATTATGACACACACGTGACACAGACAGGATTTTCAAGCTCGTCTGGATGTTCAGTGCAACATAGTGTGTTAAAGCGTGTCGATTCGCATATTTGCACAACAGCCTGTCCTCGAGTGATTATGGCTGTGTGAGCCGAGAGGCTATGACTGGCACAAGGCCAAGAGTGGCACTCCTTCCTCTGGCTATTGTCAGTCGACATCGACTGCGCAATCAGATCTGCGCGAAGGTTAACCTGACCCGTCGATACTGAAATGTAAATGAAGTACACATGATCCTAGAGATGTGAGGTGGGGAGGCTTTTATTTTTCTAGTGGTTCAACGGGGATACTGAGATGATTTGGCTATCTAATGAAGAACAGACTGTGATCAACAGAAATGAGAGAGAGAGAGAGAGAGAGAGAGAGATGAATAGACTGAGATGAGTAGATAGAGAGAGGGGAAAGATGAACAGACTGTGATAGATTGATAGATAGATTGATTGGTAGATAGATATGAACAGACTGAAATAGATAGATATCCGTACCTGGAATAAATCAATCACCGTAGCCTACGCATGTACCAGTGGTAATCATATAAAATTGATATTCAAAATCATCTAAAAAAAGGTAGATGTGTTATCTAAAATCATCTTTTTCAAAAAATATCAGCAAAAGATTTGAGCTTTGTAGTTTTAAAATTACCACTGAGACCTCAAAAGCACTAGTTTGAAAAGAGAAGAAAAAACGTTTTTCGATAGCGCCTGTTGATGTATTCCCAAAAATGAAGCACCCAGACAGACAGACAGACAGACAGACACACACACACACACACACACACACACACGAGCAAAGACAGAAAAATCTGTAGCCCACTTGGCTGGTTGGTGGTTCTGACCATTTGTGTGGCTCCAATGATTCGTTGGATAGATAGATATAAACCAGTAGTTCTCAACGTGGAGCCGCTCTTGAGGGCGTTGGATTGTTTGAAGGGGCGTTGAGGTGACAAAGGACAATAAGGAGGCGTTTTAGCTTTTTAGAGGGGGGTGCTTTGTAAAAAGAAATTCTTCTTTGATATGTTCCTTATTACTCAGTCCAACCAATGGAAAAAAATTACTTACACAGTGTACGCATTAAAAACAGCCTGTGACAGAAGAAATATTCTGATGCATAGGAAAAAAAAAACAACAAATCATGTTGTCGCTTAGTTTGACAGGGCTACACTGCATAAATGTTTCACAGATTGGGTGCCTAGAACCCTAGGATAACCAAAATAGAACTGTCCATGGGAAAAACATTGAGAATCAAGTAAAAGCCAGCGATCTTGAGAGATGACCCGTGTGCCTTTTTACAATTTCCAGAAACGACCTCAGTTGACCTCTTGTGACCATCAGAACTTTGGTTGTGTGCAGATGTACTCCTATGCAAAATTTCTGCGCCCTAGGTGCAATATTGTGGCCAATAACTTTGCTAATTGAAAATTCGCTAGAAATAGCCAGAAATGTCATATGATGACCTCGAATGACCCCAAAGTCGAAATCAAATTTCAAATATGTCTTCTTTCTTTCTTCCTTTCTTTCCTCGCCTTTCACTCTTTCATTTTTAGTCCGAATTGTTGTTTGTCCAGTTCTTTCATGTAGTCTAACTCGCATAGTACCCGTCAAAAATGGGGGTCCGCAGCAAAGTCCCCTCTGAACCTGACGTAGCGAATCTTGTAGTTGAGAAACATCATTCATCAAACAGCTATCAGAAAATATAATTACTAGTCATCACAGTCAATAATTAAACAACCGTAGCGTCAAAATTTGAAGTCATTTTAACAAATTTCAAAAGGGGTTTAGTGGAGTACTGATGCCAATCTTCGAATCTGTAAATAAGACTGTATGTTCGAGAGCGCTGGAACACCCAAATGAATAGACAAAAGGACGAACATATACACATTTACAAATGGATAGAACATTCGACCATCTCTGATGGTCACGGTTTATCAATTGTACACAGACCTGTACCATATATTTGAATTCATATAAATATAACTCATTTTATATAAAGATGATTTTTAAAGGTGAAAAATTGTTTGTTTGCTTTTTATTGCAGTTCATCAATTAGCCAAAAAATTAAATCTAAAACATAGGGTTTCGACCGAGATTATAGAGAAGGGTCAATGAGTTTTCAAAGTTTCGAAACTAATGCTCTAGTTCAATCGTTGCAGCGATACATACATACCAGCCTGCCAGTCAGAATCACTTAAAAACGGAAGAAACCTATGTTGACAGTTTTGCTTGACAGTCATTACTCGGTTTCAAAACTTGAGGCTTACAATGCTGACTGATCTTTAAAAAAAGAGATTTCTTCAGTATTTAAGAAGTTCAGGCTGACTGGCTGACCATGTATGTTTATATGTATGTATGTATGTATGTATGTATGTATGTATGTATGTATGTATGTATGTATGTGCAACTTGTGCAGTATGTGGCAAGGTGTTTGAGACGAGTCCTGAACTGAATAGACGTATGAAAGTGCACAAGATGGCCATTTTGCAAATATATTCAATCAATCCTGTGAGCAGTCTGACTTTTGTCTGTCATGTATGCTTCACACCTCGTAAGTCAGCGCCTGGTCTTAAAAGCAGCCTTAGAGCACAAGGGCGTAGTGGAATGAAGCAGAAAGACCAGATGAAGTGATGGAATGGCTATCATCTGACAAGATGAAGCATTTATTCATTTATTTATCTATTTATTTGCGATTGACACAGTTGGCCACAACTCGGACAACGTAATCGGTGACCCGAGTTCAAACTCCTATCAGGGTTGTTTATGCCCACTTCGCACTAATGACCTTGGAAAGGTATGAATCGATCTCTTCTACCCCTTCCACAAGCCATGGGTAAAATAGCTGGGCAGATTGGGCTCTTTTTTTTTTTTTTTTGCTAATTCAACTCCACAATATGTTTTTAGTGTTCAATATGATTTGACACTGAATTGGTCCCATAGTTTTCGTCCGGCAGCAACGACACTAAGTTTTTGAAAATTTGGACTTTTTCAGTGATCACTGCCCAGCAAAAGGCGGGTGAGTTGAATTATTCATTGATCATCCCCTTTTCCCATTTTTCAATTGATCGTCCCAACTCGGCATGCTGCCAAACGACATGAGTCACGTGACAGTTTCTGTGGAGAGACTAACCAGACCTGTTTGAATATCAGTTTGGCCGTGCTGAACAAACAGCGAACCCCTTTTCGGGGAATCGCTTATGATGTAAATGATTGATCGTGACGGTTAAGAACCAGGAAGCACACCATTGTCACTGAAACTGAATGAAAATCTGTTCATATATAGCTACAATGCAGTGGAAGTAACTCTGAGAGGTCATCCCGGATACGTCTCAAAATTGAATCGTTTTGTTTTTATCCCACGACCCACCCTTCCACAAAATGGCATTGGAATTCGTCGAGAAATGTTGTCGATATTGTGTGGACCAATAGATATAAGTGTACTCATCTGTAAAAAAAAAGTTTCTTTTAAATATCTCTCAATCGAAAAACGGTTTCTGGATCCGCCCCCAAATTCAACCAATTCCTTTTTATACAATGCATGATGACTCTTCGTGTTAATCATATTGAAATTGAATGAGAAGTTTTGGAGATATTTTGTGAACATATAGCTACGATTCTACAGAGGTAATATATAAGAATTCTTGGATCCGCCCCAAAATTCAATGTTTTCCTCAGCTCCTAGCCCACCTCTCCGCAGAATTGATGTACATTGTGAACTTTTTGAGGTATTGTGAAGACATATAGGTACGATGCAAGGGAGGGAACTGTTAAAAAATCTTCGCTCTGCCCCAAAATTTCATCAATTCTTCTTTAGTACATGACCCATCCTTTCACAAAATTCCATTGAAATTCATCGAGAACTTTCGGAGATATTGTGTAGACACGCAGACGGACAGCCAGACGGGATAAGAGAAAGACAGACAAATAGACAGACACGAGTAAATACAAGTGCCTCTTCTAAATCATGCCAGTTTGATTAGCCGATTTATTTTTATTTAATGATCTTATAATTCAAAATCCTATATTTAAACTCTGAACAAATTCAACATTCTTTATAATAGGATGAGCTGAAAGTGAGTAATATCTAGCTGATTTTAGCCATCTTTGAAGCTCAGTCAAAGCGAATCAAAAAACATCAGAAAAATATTTTAATGATTTTCATAATTGTTTAGATCATTCTCAAGATCTATTAAACGAATTTTAATCGAAACTTTTTTGTCTTGAGAATATTTGTGGAGCCAGATACTGAATTGTTTTTAGCAAATCCACTACAAATCTATATAGTTTATTAAAAAATGAATTTACAATTTTTATCGGACGAGGATTCCTCGCATAGAGATATCTTATTCGATAATTGGGCTTTGAATGAGTACAAAACATTTTTAGCCATAAAGTTAGCCGAAAGTGGAAAAGATTTAGCCAATTAGCCGGAAAAATCAAATTTGACTTGGCAACACAGTATCAGAAATTAGTTTGTCCGTGCTGGATGAACGGCGAACCCCTTTAGATTTACAATCAAGGTTATTGATTTTTTTGTTTTTTGTTTTTTACTTTGCAAGGATGTAAAAACGTAGGCGATTTAGTTGTTGGATTAATTACAGGTTCCGTTGGAAACCGATACACCACTTTGCACACACCAAATAAAGAGAAAAGGGGTCTGCAATTCATACCGTCATAATCAGCAGCAGCATCATCATCAGCAGCCTTATAGTGTTCGTCGTTGAACATTGACCTTCCCCAAGATTCTCCTGACCTCCCTATCACGGGCATCGTGGAGCCAATACTTTCTGAACTGGTCCAGTTCGTCACACCAATTCATATTTTACCGGTTGCGTTTTCGTATGTGATCTTTGGTGATCCACGTTGTCAGTCGGGAAGTCTAGCGTTGTCTGACATGCTTGCAACATGGCCAGCCCCTTGCCATTTGAGTTTTCTAATTGTTCCTATGATATTACTGACCCCGTCTTTCCTCCAAGATACTGTGCTGTCTTGTGATCCCTCCATGTGAGATTATGCGTGATCCTTTCTTATGCACGTTGCATGATTCTCAGCTTGAGGGTCAATCTTTTGGTAAGGTTCCATGTTTCAGCTCCACGGGTGACTATCGAGAGGATACATTAGTTGTTTATCTCTCTTTTTAGAATTAAGGAATTTTCTTATTCTTGAAAGTAAAGGTTGCTTTTCCGAAAGCTTACCAACCGAGAGTGATTCTACGCTTGATTTCTTCTTCTTTCCAGGATTTCATGAGGATTCTTTGTCCTACATAGATGTACTGGTCTACTTTCTCCTGCTCCTCATTTTCTATTCTGATCGTTGTTTCTTTGTATTCTACGTGTTTGTTATACGTTTGTTTGACTGAAGTTCATGTGTAGGCCTAATTTCTCGCTGTCTCCATTCAATTCTACTAATATTCTTTGAAGATCATGAAGATTCTACAAAAAAGTCTGACCTTACTTATGTATCCACCGTCTATACTGGTTCCTTTGTTTTCTCACTCTAGGTTTCGGAGGATCAATTCAAGGCAGACTGTTAAATATTTGGGCGTGATCGTATCGCCTTTTCTTACCCCCTTTTCGAGCAGGAAGGGCTCAGAGTCTTTATGTTGCCTGATAGAGGAACTGCTATGTCGGTGAATATGCTGCAAGACTGACTTGTACTGGATCTACGCCTTATGATAGCATCAATGGCCTTGGGAATTTCGAAGGTCTCCTTGAAGTCAACAAAGGCTACAGCGTATGACATTTATATTCTGCTGCTATTTCTTTCAGTTGATTTACTGAATGGAGATGGTCAATGGTTGAGTAGCTTCTGCTGAAGCCAACTTGTTCCCTTGGTTTATTCTCATCCAGTGTTTTGCTGATTCGGTTGGTGATCACTTTGGTAAAAAGTTTGTAGATGCAGTTTAGTGGGCTTATGGGCCAATAGTTGTTCGGGCTCACCTTCCAATCTCCTGGGACTATGCTCTGTTTTAGGCATAAGTTGAATAGCATAGCTAGTTTCCTAGTGATGACAATGCCATCTTTTTGAGTAAGTCGATGGCTTCTCCTTTTTTTTTTTTTTCTTTTTTGATGGCTTGCATCATCTCCAACGGGGTAACTTCTGGGAAGTCTTTGAACTGATTACTTGTGACTTGTATATCCGGTTCATTGTTTTCTGTCGCTTTTCAGAGGAGGTTTTTTTTTCAGAGTATGTTTCGCTATCCTAGAGCAGGATGTTCAAGTCGATGTGGAAGTCTTTCTCCTCATGGGTTGACTGGGGATTGATGTTCAGTTTGAATGATATTCAGTTTGTACCGTTTTGAGAGCTGTGCGATGACATTGGCTGTGCGATCTGAGATATCTTCGATAACATTGTCTTTGAGTTTATTTTCCTCTTTAACTTTCATAGCTGTACAGCAGATAGTTCATTCGGTTCTTCTCCAGATCTTCTCATTTAGCCGATACTATTCGATGTCTTTGATTTCTTTTTCAAGATCAGTTAGGTGCATTGTTCTTATGTTGTAGGTGCCTATGTAAGAGGTCGGTTTTTTTTTTGGAGACGTCCTTGCAATTGTATTTTGGTAGTCGTTGTTTGAGCACATGAAGGACTCTGACGATATGGATTATTTTCACGCTATCATTGAGGCACGTATTGATACCTCGTGTTTTTTTTTTTCTAAAATTATTGTAAAATCTATGTTTTTCCACCACAAGAACACTAAGCATTTTTAAGGGAGTAAAAAAATTACATTCCCCTACGGTGATTCAAAACGAGACTAACTGATTGGTAGTTGCATCTCTTACCGAATGAGCTGAATTGACAAGTCTTACGTGGCTACCAAAATTAATTCTGGAAATCCTCAAGGGCTTGCTCCATTCTATTAAAGATGTTTATAGTTTTTTGTTTCATTTTATATACAATACAAAAGTTGCATCAGTCATCTTCGGTCGGATTGAAGTAGGGTGGAGATTGGGCTTGTTACATTGTTACTGCTACTTAAGTCTTTTGTACTTTCCACTAAACAACTTTCAACGACTCAGCCTAACATACCACCATCATCATTTTCGTATTCTGAGAACGCTCAATTTTTTTTACTCTGATGGTAATTGCTCTTTCGCTTTACACCATTTTCGTTTGCGAAATATTTCATTGGAACGCTCTACTTTGAGAGGACGGGGAAACGTATCAAATCACCATAGCCCCACAAATGGTCAGCCCAACCAACCAATTGGGCCACAGTTTCTCCACTCTATGCTCTTGTGTGTGTGTGTGTGTGTGTGTGTGTGTGTGTGTGTGTCTGTCTGTCTGTCTGTCTGTCTGTATCTGTGTGTGGGGACTATAACCTTGAAAATGGTTCTTTTGTTCTTTCAGGGAGGGCTTCTTGAGGTCTCTGTGGTCATTTTGGGACCAATAAAGCTAAAATCTTGTGCTGATTTAAAAATTTTTTTTTGTTGTTGATAACGTTAGATAAAAGATCTAATACAAGATAATTTTCGTTTTTTTTTAAGATCTATTTCTTTAGATAATCTTTTTTTCTATAAAAACTCTACTTCTTAAGATGATATTTTTAATAAAGGATCTCTTTCTTCAGATAGTTTTTTTTTTATATTAAGATCTATTTTTTAAGATAATTTTAGATAATTTTTTAGAAAAATAGTCCTGGTTCATGCGAGATACGGATATATAATTATCTAAGTTTATCTTTGTTTAGCAACTGATAAAATGAAAGAGAAGGAAGATGGTATCTCGTCAATCTTACAAGTGTGAGGTGTCCGCCTGACTTTAAAATCTGCATTCCAAATCATATCACCGACGGTAAAAAAAACAACAAAAAAAACCAGATTTCTTTCGCTATCCGAAAGTAGAATTTTCCTCTAGAAAAACATTTTTGATCCGAAGTTGCACAAAGCGAATGAGCAATTAACATTAATTTATACAGGAAATTTTTTTTTAGCTTTCCCAGAAACAAAAAAATAAATGGGGATGATGTCATGCTAGACTGGGTCATCGAGGTCTCGGGTGGTGGAGGAAACATGAGACTGGGGTATAAGATGGAAAAGAGGAGAAACGTTGAAGGTTATCATCACTTTTCGCCTTTTCTTCGTAACGGTGAAAAAGTGACGTACAGTAAATATTCGGAAAGAGAGGTACACGCTCGACATTTTTTCTGTTTCATATTTATCATAATTACCTCGTTTTATTCTTTCTAATACTATAACTGATATTTACTCACATCAGAATAGATGCAACGTAGTAAGATTATGTTTGCATCAGTCAATTCTCTACTTCCAGTCCACTATCGTAGACTAACGGCTCTAATCGAGTTGTGATAAAAAACAACTAAAAATTGAGATTAAGTTAAAAAAAAGTTCAAAATTATCATTATTATTATCATTATTATTATTATTATTATCATTATTATTATCATTATTATTATTATTATTATTATTATTATTATTATTATTATTATTATTATTATCATTATTATCATCATCATCATCATTATCATTAATATATGTTTGCACCGAATGCCTGATGGCCATTGGTGGAGACTGAGTAACAGCAAGTCTCTTCAAGTCCCCAGCCCTCCTCTCAGTATGCCCGCAGTCCAGAGAAGTGCTGTGGTTTGCACTTCATCACCAGATGTCTGGCAGTGACCGTTGAAGACTGAGTGATAGTAAATCTCCTCAGCTCTCCAGCCGTCCTCTCATCGTCCTCACATATCATAGCAGCGCTGCAGTTTGTACTGTCTAGACCTTTCCCAGATTCACTTACACTTTTTTCATCCTGGCTTCTTGGCTATTGCTGACAACTTGAGGTCACTTAATCGAATAATAATAATAATCGTAGGATTCCCAAGGAAATTATGAATCACTCACATGCATGCAGCTTTTTACCTCTTAAATTCAGCAGTGGTGGTTGTAAAATCAAGTTATCCTGATGAAAAAACTACCAGTACGGCTTAAGTCATAAATTTGTGATTAAAAAACAAAACAAAACATGGACATAAACTAAAGGAACAATTTATCACAAAGCTTCATTGTAAATTAAACCTCCAATAAATATCTATTTTGAGAAATATTTCTTTAAAAAAACAAGACATGTTGCCTACTCATCAAGGTGTATGTGTGGGCATGTTTGAGAGAGTATATGTGTGTGTGTGTGTGCGTGTGTGTGTGTGTGTGTGTGTGCACGTATACGAGTGCATTTGTGTGTGAGCATCTTCGAGTGTGTATGTGTGTGTTTGAGTGTGTGTGTATGCATGTTTTTGTGTATGTGTATGTATGTGTGTGTCGGTGCAATATTTCAAGTTTCTACTATGGACAGTAAGGGCTGGGCAAAGTCCAGATAAATGTAAATGTCAAAACACATGAATAACCTAAAACCAGCAACAGTGATTGAACCTGTCAGTTGCAGGTAGCGATGACTGATGATGATGATGACGACGACGATGATGATGAATTACAACGGAAATGAATGATAAAATACTTACCGTTGTATTGTTCTGGAATATTCTTCGATTTGATTCTGTAGAAATAGATGATATTGTCATCACGGCAGTTCCTGGCAGTTCTGCTATGGTCAGGGTTCCGGTTAGAGTATGAAGGCGGGTAGATTCGCCACCCCGTAGTATAGAGAAGCTGCTATATATTTGCATATCCCCCCCCCCAACCCGCCTCTTCCATGGTGCAACACATACCTGAAAACACAAGACAAGAAGAGAGGGAGAAACATATAGAGAAGGAAAAGAAGGACAGAGGTTCAGCTGAAGAAGGTGGGGGGTGTATTTGGAAACGCCCCCCGTCCGGCCCCTTAATAGAGAAGTGGCAGAAGTTTCATAAATAGTAGTTCACCGACATCATCTCTATTCACATGATACAATAACAAATCTCACCAATTTTTGGTGAGATTTTGTGATCAGAACTCCCAAATCTCAAGCTACGCCTCTAGAGAGAGAGAGACAGACAGACAGACGGACAGACAGAGACAGAGAGACACAGAGAGAGAGAGAGAGAATGAAGGGACAGGGAAGTGAATGGGTGTAGCGGGTGGTGGGTACCTTATTTCGTAACGTTACTCAAAACCAGACGACTGTCTCTGATAGACCCACACTTCACTACACACAGAAAAGCAATTGAACAAACATTATGCAGTAACAGAAGTGGAGTTCCTGGCTGGAGATAGCGATATTGCAGCTTCACTTGAGCTGCAAATCTACATTTCAACAGGTCTGGTTAGTCACCTGGTAGAAACCCTCACGTGACCAACGGCTTTTGGCAGCATGCTGTGTTGCGGGTAATCAATGAATAAGTTACTTCTCTCGACTTTCGTTGGTCAGTTATCACTAACAAACAAACAAACAAAAGAACAAAACAAAAAAAAACAAAAACAAAAGTGCAACCGGAAACAGACTAAGGGGGTCAATTCAGCATGAACTTACATTGCAAATTGACCCACACCCCAAAAGACCTATTTAGTGGGGGGGGGGTAAATTTTTTAAAAAACTTGTTTTTCTGTTGGCAATAAGGAGAAAATGTTTGGATTTTCATCTCCATCGGTGTATAACTCAAGGAACCTAATAAGTAACATGTCCATCCGTCTGTCGGTCCGTCCATCTGTCGGTCCGTCCGTCTGTTGGTCCGTCTGTCCGGCACATGTGAAAACTGGAAAGCACTCGGGGAGTGCATACTTCTGCCAACGGCATCGTCACTGGAAACTGAATGAAAATCAGTTCATCTATAGCTGCGTTGCAGAATAGGTCAGTGAAAAAAAAATTCCTGGATCTGCCAATTCTTCTTCAACCCGTCGGCTATCTTTCCACAGATTATCATTGAAATTCACCGAGAACTCTCGGGGGAACTCGTGTGGATAGAGAGAGGGACGGTCACGGGTGAATACATAAAGCATACCTCTCCCAACCTCATTGGCAAAAGTAATACAAATTTTACATTGAAAGGCTGGGACAGAGAAGATTTTCTGATAATTAAATCGTTACACAAAGACCATGAAGAGGATGGGGGGAGAAGTAAGGTAAGTGTACTCAAAATGGCGACTGGTGAAACACCAAGATGATAGCTGAGGGGAAACGGCCGATTCTCGAGAAGAAAATAAAGGCTAATAAGTGAAATGGGGTGGATTTGAATTCGCTTTCGTGTGTCTGTGAGTAGAAGATTTAGTTATGCGACAAATATATATGATATTAGTTTACCTTTGCTGTCAAAAATAACGGCAATAATTGAGTAATTTCGCAGTTGCATTGTACTTATAAAATATCATAGACATTGTGTAGCGCAGCATTTTTTTATTTATACGCAATATTCCCTTAATATCAAGCAAGGTAGAATTAAGTGAAAATACAATCTATCAAGTTTAACGTAACAAAATTCTATTTCTAATAAGTTACGTCACCAGACGTCACTGATGACGTCACTGATGATGTAAGTGTGATATACAAAACGCCCATTGCTAATTATTATGTGTGGATTTCAGTAATGGTAGTACATTTTGTTTTTTTTTTGTGCAGTGGCTTTTACTTCAGTTTCAAATACTTTTCTATTTTCTCATTTTATACGTATCACATAGATACCATACTACTGTATATAAATACATTAAGACAATAACTCCAATTTAAGGTGATATTTCGCTAAAATCGCTAACCTTAAATACCCAGTTGTTCGGAAAAGAGGGAAAACAGAATAGTATTGCTGTAACAAAACACGTTCTGGATCACTGAATCGGAATTGATACTTTGCAAGCATTTTGAAATTGTGAGGCCCGTAGCAAGAGCTGCTTTTGCTACGTAGTTAACCCAGCATTGATATCTTTCGTTTCATTCTTTTCAGAAACCTCTTGTTTTTAAACACAAATAGTGTGTGTGTAACCTCTGAGTGGCCTCCGTTCTGTCTCTCCAGGCAACAGAACATACCCTCCAGGGCGCATGCCTGACCGAAGAGTATGGAGATCCTGAGATGCCCAGTCATCAGAATCCTCCTCACGGCTTCGCTGATGTAGTCTAAGGGGAAAGCTGAGATCGACATGTTTGGTTTAAGCTTGGCTGCAGGAGCAGCCAAACGGGCGTCTAATTGAGCGTCGAACCGCCTTATGAGGACTCCACTCCCAGGTTTGGAATCAGGGTCGTCCTTCTTCTCGACTGGTTGCCTTCCCAAGGCCACTGAGCCAAATCTGCCCAGCCATTTCATCCATAGCTGAGGGTGGAAAAAATACCTTCCCAGGGTCATTAATGTAAGATGAACATAAACAGCCCCGACTACAGTTTGAACTCGGGTCCGTTACCGACTATGCCGATCGCATCTACACGTGTAACCTCCCCGAGTTGATAAAACTAACACCAGATGAATAACTTATCCGGACTCTCTTATTTGGACTAGTAGTAGGTTCCTTTTATCGTCGATTTCAATCAGTTTTCCGGTCTTTCTGATGCCATCTCACCGGCTATACACATAACCTGATACCAAGGAAAGATATGTCTAATGCTTTATCTTGTAACTGAATGTTTAATTTAATACTTCGTTATATTTTGACATACAAAATTGTGTTTACAAAGAGGTAAACCCACACATATAAAACACAATGTGTGTCATATATTTTTAGTAAATTAAAAACATATTGCATTTGAGTCCTTACTTAAAGACAAAACACAAAAATAAAATGTTTTTGCTTTTCAAGTCAACACAAAATGCTCATCAAAACCACTTCTCTGACGGCAATGCTCGTCGCAAATAATAGAATTTTTTTCCAAGCAACACCTCTCTCCAAATAATCAGCTTGTAGTGCAATTTTGTAAACCTTGGTGAGAGCAAGGCTGGAAAAGTCCCGAAATTTTCACAATAAATTATATTTTAGATTTAGTGAAAAAAATAAGCCTGCGTTTAGATAGTGAGCATTCAGATCTCACACACATACTGCTTCTAACATGAGCCGACAGACGAGTCGATTTTTGGTCAGTATCTTAGCCTTGATAGATTTCTCTCTACACGCGACAATGAATGCATCTTTCGATCAACGAACGCACATTCACGCATGCGTAAAAACATCTTCCTTCTTCACTCATGCGAACTCAGTACCGATCAACTGTGGGAACACTACTCTTCTTCAGTCTTCAACATTCGAGAGAACTTCATCAATCTTCCTACATTTAATTCTATCAAGCTGATTGTCTACATTTTCTGATAAATATCTCTTGTTAAGTTGAATTGAATATGCATTTTGTATTATTGCATGTGACTGGGAATATTTTCTCTTTTATACATGTTTTACTGTCATATTTGTCCCGCCATCTCTCTATATCCCCAAAGCAATAGTAGAAGCCTTTAAAAATCAGTTCTCGGGGATCTTATAACAAGACGCAGATTATATGCCTTAATGAAGCGACTCCTTGGTCATAGTTACTACTATCATTAAATTGTTAAATTCATATCACAACTAAGTAATTCAACTAGTATTAAATGTTAACGTAGTTTGGTTAAGTTTTGGGTAATACAAACAGAGTCAGGTAGCAATAAACCAAACAAATCTGATCAACCAAAAATATTTTCACAAAATAGAAATTTAAAAAATTGACCAGTAAAATAATACTGTAAATAATCTAATTTATTCGAAGACAATCAATTACTAACCGCTTTATTTTAACACATGATCAAGTTTGAGCTTCTTGCATGTCCAATTTGTTCATTTAAAAAAGGGTCTGGATAATAATTCCAATGAATTTAAAGTGTATCAGAACAAACTAGGATTTCACTGATGTTTTATAAATAAAATTTTATCTATGTAGAAAGCCTCTTTTAGTGAGTGATGGAAACTAGTGATGTAGTTGGAGTTTTGTGTAGCGACGAGATGATGTTGTTGTGGTCGACAAATGATTTTGTCTCCATGTCTTTGGTTCTTCTCGCCGCCCGCCGACGTCACTTGAAATCTTGAAGGAGGAAAGGAGACGACAGTCGTTATGATAGAATGGAGTATACGCGCGCCAAGTATGAATGTAACAACGGAGATTATAAAAAGCTTGTAATTGTAATAACGATACATACAAATGTTTAGACAAACATATAGAGCATACATTTGATATAGTTTTATTCATATCAATACAAGACTGAAAGAAAATACAAGTAAAGAAACATTAACATGATCGATCGAGTAGAGAAGAGAAGAGGCCTGTTTAGTTTAAATGGTTATTCCTATACATTAAAATGAAATATGGGAGAGAATGATTAGGGGAAAACGTGATATAATGGGTCTAATGTCATTTGGTTTATCTATCAAATGGGGCCTGATTAGTAGTGCCTATCATAATAAGTGGTTTGTTTGACCAAGCTAGATTATCAAAAGGGAGTTGGTTTAGGTGCAGGAAGGGGCGGAAGGGGCGGTAGAGGCGAAATAATAATTGCAGTGTTTGCATTGAGTAGCTATAAAGCACTTGCAGATCCTCACATCGAGAAAGATTAAAGTTTTTAAAATTCGTCATTGGACATAGACCTTCCCCGGGATTCGCCAGACCTCTCTATCATAGGCGTTGCAGAGTTTTCTAGTTCGTCTCTCCATCTTGTATTCTGCCGGCCTTGGTTGCGCACGAAATCTCTGGAGATCCATGCAGTAGGTTGTGATGACGATCAGCTGTCTGTCATCCTTGCAACATGACTAGCCCATTGCCATTTGAGTTTTTGTAATTGATTCTATGATGTCTCAGACTCCTGATTTCACCCTGATATATTGTGCTGTCTTCTGAACTCTCTTTGTGAGGTTCAGCATGATTCTTTCTTGTGCACGTTGCATGGTTTTCAGTTTACAGGCCAGTCTCTTGGTTCTGTTCCATGTTTCAGTCCCATTGGTGACTATTTGGAAGATGCATCAGACCTAAAGTGATTGGTCAAAAGAAAGAAAGAAAAAAAATATATATGTATATAGTTATGGTCGAAGAATGGATCTACGCCGGCTGCGAGTTTACAGAGAAGGAAAGGAGTTAACGGACAGAAAAGTCGGGTCAAATCTGCGTGTGAACACATGCAGCCAGGGTTTTCAAAGGGAGTCGACTTAAGAAGTGACGTCTGGCATATTTAACTAAATCTAGGGTTACGTAGCTGAAGCTAATAACTTATTTTTACTTTTAATTTCAACTGAACATAAAAAAAACCAATACCGTCTGTTTCTGCGTCGAGATATTTTTCATTTCATTTTAGTTTTTACTGGTGAAATATATCAAAAGACTATTTATCACCAGTGAAATAAATTCAGGAATATATTTGAATTTTTAAAAAAGTGACCTGTCATGACTGGTTTTCTTGCCCATTAACCTATCTATTTTGCAACGCATTCTCTGATTGGTTAATTCTGTAAACAGCCCGGCAAAGATATTTCCTGGTAATATTCAACTAATCGATCGCTGCCCAATGTGTTTTCAGAGAGACACGTATTCTTCTAATCGCATCCCTGTCTACCTATCAACTTGTATTCCTATATGATGGACTGCCTGTATATAATCTATTCTATTTTATTCTATTTGTCAGGTAACAATACTAATTAAGCTTGGCTAACGTTCTAGCATTCATACTAATATTTCTGTGTAAAACATGCAACTAGGAAAGATCCGGTGGATATTTTATATCGCTGTCACGTGATGCATGATTCACTACTTTCTGCCTATGAAGTCAAGCATTACCGAAAATACACTTGAAGATAACAAGAACACCTTTTCTTTGCAAGACTGAACTTTTATCTTTAACCAATAAGTTCCTGTTTCACCAATCATCTTTGTATAAAGTAATGTCTATTTCATACTATATATACATATATATATGTGTGTGTGTGTGTGTGTGTGTGTGTGTGTGTGTGTGAGAGAGAGAGATTTGATGATATTGAATGATCAAGACATCTCATGACCAAAAGCGTATTGTTTTGAGTGGTGAGTAGGAGATATTTTTATGAGTGGAATTGTGACTTTCAAGATGAAAAGTCCTTCTTCATAATCAGTGAAATAAAGAAAAGGTCAGGAAGTCGTACTATGGATGTGCTAGTTCCTTTTTTGAATGAAGATCTAACAAGAGCAGTGTTGCAAATTTCATATGCCAGATTGCATCTAAGATTGTGTCAAAATATCTTCAAACACCTAGAAACATCTATATACAACAGATACCTAACAAAAATCTGGGAAATGTATTACATATAAATGAGAAATTAAAAGTTACCATAATCTTCAAAGATTATCTTATTATTACTCAATTTATAAAAATATTACTTATTTTATTACTATAAATTGAATAAAGATATTATCATTATTATCATTTTTATTTTGCAATCTCACACCAGTTGCCAGGTGGTAACCGCTGGAGTTTGAGTGACAACAAGTCTCCTCAAGTCTCCAGCCCTCCTCTCCTAGTACTTGTAGGTTGCAGTAATTCTGCGATTTACAGTTTCACACCAGTTGCCCAGTGGTTATCGCTGAAGGCTGAGTGACAATAAGTCTCCTCAGGTTTTCAACTAACGTCTCCTCTCTTTCGCATATCTTCTTCTTCTTCTTCTTCTTCTTCTTCTTCTTCTTCTTCTTCTTCTTCTTCTTCTTCTTCTTCTTCTTCTTCTTGGTGGTGGTGGTGGTGATGGTGGTTGTGGTGATGATGATGATGATGATGATCTGATGAGCAATTTCTGACATCTAAACGCTAGGAAACACGTCTAGATTTACATGAAAAAACATCTAAATTGGCAACACTAAGCAAGAGACTTTACTCTCATTTTGGTATGTCAATCAGTCGAGGCAATCGATGCTAGATATTTTTCGTGCATTCAAAAAGTCATCATGTTTGTTATATGGATAGAATTTCGGACGGGGAACTTTTGTCCGACGACACCGTGTGAATTGCCCGGATAAAGTAAATCTTCAAATGTAAAAAGAATTTGCCAACAAAAAAATTATTTTCTTTATTTAAATGAAACAACGTAAAATTATCATTAATTATTTCATGTTTTACTGCAAAAATCAATTTCTAAGTATTTCATTGATTGTACGGGTCTATGGATAGAGCCAGCGTTTTAGTGTTTAAAAACGAAGAAAGTTGACTAACAAAAACAAACAAGTGCTTTTCTTGTAAGTTTTTCTTGAAGAATTTTCGTTCATTTATGTATTGTCTATGTTTCTATACTTGCTATACTTTACCTGGCCTCATATTCCATTCACACATTCTTAAAACCAACTATGGACGGGATTATTTAGTGGAGCCTCATATTGCGAAAACATTTACATTTTTGAAAAAATTTTAAAAAAAATAAAAATTCATGATTAAACAAAACAAAACAAACCATTAAACTGTCAACCAAAACTGTCACTAAAATTGTCGAAACTGGTCTCTTCAGTTTTCAAATCGGTCTGGCTAGCAATGTATTACATGTACAAATTGCACCAATGTAGCTAGAGGGCTGAGGATTTCAACATCTGTCCCTTATTATGTCGAGGAAAAAACTTTTTGTTGTTTTTTTCTAAAATCTGTCCCCATACAGGTTTATAGTGGAGGGTTCAATTTGCAATGTAAGTGTATGCTAAATTGGTCCCTAGTTTTTGCCCCCTTGTTTTGTTTTGTTTTTCTGTTTGTTTTCTTTATTCTCACTTTCTAGTCATTACTACCCAACAAAAGGCAAGAGAAGTAACTTATTCATTGATCACCCCTTCTTCCAATGTTTCAATTAATCCCACGACAGTTTTGTATTGAGTGACAATCCTCACCAGAATGTTGGGTGTCAACCGATATGTAAAATCCACGTTTGCGTACTGTGACTTGAACTCATGACCAACTGATAATCAGCTAGCTGTCTTACTAATAGAGCTGTGTTGACAAGTCTTAGATATTAACGGAAATTCCTCATGCAGATATGCACAGATTAATTCATTCTGATAAATAAGTTCATTCTTATGATTAAATACATATTTCTATTATTTTTTGGATGTGTCCAACGTCTCTATAACTCACTTTGCCCGTCCCCTGTTAACTGATGTCATGTATTCTTTATCTTAATCAATTCTCGCAAATGAAAAAACAATATGCGGTGGTCCTCTTTATCTATGATTTCCCTCTCAGTGTTTTGTGGACACCACAAGAGGATTCCGTTCTAGCTATTCACTATATATCCTATAGAAAAGTTACTGTAATCATCTTCTATCGGAATAGAAGTTGCAGTGGAGTTTGACCCAGCAGCAGTCAGGCTTGTCAAAGTAGTTGTCACTCATTCATCCACTGAGTGACCTGAAAAATTATCACCTATCAAAAGTGAGTAAAGTAAGTTATCAATCGATCAACCCTCATTCTGTTTTTCAATTGATCACCCCTAACACGGCATGCTGCCAAAATACATAAGTTGTATGACAGTTTATATTGAGAGACAAAGCAGACCTGTTTTGGGATGCCTCTAAAGAAAACTTGCACTTTGAAAATGTGATATTAGAATCAGGCCATGTAAAGTAATCTAAGGGAGGTAATCAAGTCCGAAATTATTTTGGTATGTTTTGGACACTTGAATAGAGGATACTCTTAAATTGCAAATATAATTTTTTTTTTTTTTCCATTATTTATTTGTTAAAATGAATTTTTCCATCTGGATCTTACCTTCCCCCCACTCCCCATCCTGTTCAAAATCTTGGATCTGACCCTGATGTCTGTTCCCTTTCTTTCTCCAGATAATATGAAGATTTAAAAATCAAACTGAGCTCCGATTGGGATGCTAACTGCTGAAAAGATGTACGAATGCCGATTCTGCGGCACAAATTTCTCCCATAATTCTAATTTGATGCAGCACATGAAGCTACATGACCAAGACAAGCCATTCCGCTGTGATATCTGCGAGGGGACATTCACCCGTTTCTCGAGCCTCAAGCAACACTTCCGAACCCACACAGGAGAGAAACCATACAAGTGTGACATTTGCAATGTGAATTTTGCACAAAGTTCAAGCCTCAATGAACATATGAGGACACACAGTGGAGAAAAACCCTATCCCTGTGCAGTGTGTGGTACCAAATTCTCCCGAAGCTCCAACCTCGAGCAGCACATCCGGACACACACAGGAGAAAAACCCTTCCACTGTAGTGTATGTGCTGCAAAATTTTCCCAGCGCTCGCATCTCAACCGGCACAGAAAGATGCACCCTGAGGGGGAGTTCTTGCGCTGCGATGCCTGCAAAGCCATCTTCTCAGTCAAATCAAAGTTCAAAGAACACCTGAAGATACACTCGGGCGAGAAACACCTATGCTGCAGCACCTGTGGGAACTTCTACTCGTGCAGTTCAAGCCTAAGGCGACACATGCGGATTCACCTCGGGGAGAAATCGTTCAATTGTGAGATATGTCGTGCTGCATTCTATCAGCGATCGACACTGGATTATCACATGAGAACACACACAGGAGAGAAACCATATCAATGTCATGTTTGTGGCAATAAATTTTCTCGTATCGCACACCTCAAACAGCACTCAAGGACACACAATAGAGATAAAGACAACTCAGAAATTTGACCCTTGTTCTAAAAATGTTTTTAATAGATATGACGAGAAAAGTCACATTCATAGGAACAGTGGTCCCCCTTATGACACTGGTATTGGGTCCAAGAAAGACAACAGCGTTTTAACTGAACTGCGAATAATCAAAAGTCAATTACAACTTCACCAGTGAATAAAGGTTTTGATTTCATTATAAAATAAGAATGAAAATATATGTAAAACTCATTGTCAAGCAAAACTGTCACCAAAATAGTCAATATAGGTTTCTTCAGTTTTCAAGTTGGTCTGACTGGCTATGTATTTATGTATCATCCATACAGGCTACATCAAAGGGGCTGGAGGGCTGTAAATCCTAAGGGATGAATTTAGCATAAGCTTATATTATAAACTGAATGCCCCACTAAAAACTTATCATGGGAAAGAATTTTGAAAAAAACAAAATTCTGTTTTTTTCCCGTACGTTATAAGGAGTAAACGTTGAGATTTCAGCTCCATCAGTACGGCCTGTATGTGTCATACTGCTATCTTGTTTTTTAGCATGGCCATCATACAATGTCACTCGGGAGAATCATCCAAACATGTCAAGAATGGATATGGCTTTTTAACCCAGGCAGGGATTTGAAATTTCCAGCGCAAAATTGGCATGTAAAAGAATTTATTGTGCAGTTAGCCAGTGCACGATTTCCATGTAATGTAGCCTTCTCAGCCCTCCTGCTGCCTTGTGTTCCTTCCCACAGACATTACATGTGTTATGATCTGTAGCTATTTGATAGTTTACATGATGTCTCTTTTCATGGCATTGTAGCTGACTTTTCTTTCCAGCTTTGCTGAGGCAGACCCTTCCACAGATGGAACAGGATAGTTTGTGGTAGTCACCTTTGTGACCGGGAAGTTCAAAGTCAGATCCTTTCCAGGCATTTCTCTTGAGTTTTTCATTTTTGTAACTCAAGATATCTATAATGTAGCTTTTCCCAAGAATAACTGTCACTCATCATAGTCTCCCAATCATATTTGATATCAAGTCCCAATAAGAAAATTTTAATTTATAGATCGGTTAAGTGTAACAAGGAAAGACAAACAAACAGTGAAGAGTTTACATTCCTAAATTAGGCGAGGATTGTTCTTCTTCATCTTATGGCAGCGTCAAGAATACATTGGCCAAAATGTTATGATAAAAACAGCGAGGCAGAAACGTAGCTGGGTGGATACTTTTTGAAATTTGCCCTTCAAGCCTCTCACAGGGAGGGAGGGCTTTATAGATAGTAGATCACCTACAGAATTTCTACCTACATTATTCAAAAATAAGGATATATTGGTAAATACTTGAATTGCATCTTATTATAATTCACCAAATATCTGTCTGTCCGTCTGTCCATATATGACAGCCTACCAGAAAAATGACTTGATATAACCCCATGAAATTTTGTATAGGTACATTTGGGAGCCCTAGGCCAGTTTCAAATGAGTTTGATTCTCAAAAGCTTTCCACTCATCTATGTTTGAGGTGATGGGGGCTTGATTTCCAATTCAAATTCATTCTAAAATGGTTTTTATGGCCACTGTATCAGCTGATGATTGAAATTTAGTGTTTAAATATATCTCTAACTCTCCCATTTTCTGAGGATGTTGGCTCTTACTCTCCTACTCTCCATTAAGGTTACGATTATGTAAACTGTCGTATCTTTTGAGAAAGAGGGGATGAGAGGTGTTTATTGAACATCTCATAAAAAACTCTCTATCAATTCAAAGAAAATTTAAACTAAACAATATCTAATTTCAATCTATCAACCTGTGTATTTGAATAGTTTTTTTGCTGTAAAAAAAATTATCAATAGCAAATCGCCACGTATAAAAAATGTTTCAACACAAAACTTCATTACTTTTTTGTTCTATGAAAGTTAACTATTGTGAAGTTGTAAATAAACTTATATTTCTGTACATATAAAGAAGGTTTTTCCCATTGTAGATGGCAAAGTTTTTCTCCCATGCTCATTCAATGTTGAAAATGGCATACAAATAGAAAAGGAATTTGAGAAACAAAGCCAGAAATAATTCATAAATTAATTAAAATTGCAATATAAACCAATTACCTATAGAATTACACTTCTTTTTTTTCACAGCAAATTTAATCTTACCAATTATGGTATTTCAGCTAAGTAAATAATAAATCAGCTTTTTGGGTTGTTTTCTACCAATTAAGTGACATATCTATTTATTGAAAATTTTCCTCTTTTACCTAATCTCTCTAAATGTTTGTGGGGGCCCCTCGAGGAGAGGAGGCCCCTATATTCCAGCTACACCTCAGCTGCAAGGATTAGCCTGAATAACTGCTGGAATAATCAAAATGATTCATCTTACAATTTCTGATAATACACGCATTTTGACAAGATACTGTATTTCCCGGATGATAAGACGCTACAAATGTTGGGATGGACCATATAATTAGTTAGGCTCACTTCATATGTCAGTGGTCAATGAGTGCTTGAATTTCATGACTGGGGTTCTTGAAGGTTGGCAAATTCTACACCTACCTTGCAATTTGAACTTTGAGCACTAAGATGCAGGATGATTCTATATTTTTGATTTTGGGGATAAATAGTGCATCCCTCCAGCTGGGAAATGAAGTAATTTTTTTTTTCTTAATTTTCTTCTTCTTCTTCTTCTTCTTCTTAAAAAAAAAAGAACATTACGGTGGTGGTGGTTGTGGTTGTTGTAACGATGACGACAACACCTTTTACCTTCATCCTAATTTTCAGTTACTTTTTATCACAAAAGAAACTGAAAATTAGAATGAAGGTAGAAACTAGTCAAAATTAATAGTTATGTTGCAATATTTCATCCACGAACGAATTGGGAAGAAAAATTTGTAGTATTGTTGTAGTAATTTATTGATCTCCGCTACCCAAAATAGACTGGTTTAGTCACTGTTGCTGGGTTTTGATTATTCACGTGTTCTGACAGTTATATCTATCTATCTGGACTTTGCCCAGCCCTTACTTTTCATAGTAGAAACTTGAAATTTTGCACACGCACACACACGCTTCAATGAGAAGTTTTTTGTTGAAAATTTCCCCTCTTTAAGTGGGGGTTTTGTTTGTAATGTAAGTTTATTCTAAATTGATCCCTTAGTTTTTGTCCACCTGTGTTCAATTTACAGGGGAAAAAGCAGCATATATGGGCAGCAGTGAATCATAGGCTAGTTATTTTTTTTTGTTGTTGTTTTGGTTTTTGATTGTGGTAAAATACAGAAAGCAACAAGAAGCGGAACAAAGATATCATTTATTATCAGTAACTATTGCTCTAATAAATGAACCTGAATTTTTCGATTAATCACTCTAAAAGCCTTTTGAAATCACATTCTCCTTGCTTCACATCTTGTATTTTACAAGAATCTTCTTTCTTTGTTCCAGTTCTGAAAATAAAATAGATCTGGTTAGTCCTTCCATTGAAACTGTCATATGACCAATATATTTTGATAGTATGCAGTTTTGGGGTAATTAATTAAAAAATTGAAAACTCAATGGAAACTGCCATGTGACCAATGTATTTTGGCGGCATGCTATGTTAGAAGAGATCAATTGAGAAATTGGAAAAAAAGGGGTGATCAATGAATAAGTTACTTTTGTGCATATTGGTTGAGTTGTTTTCCTGTTTTCAAATGCAATTAAAACAGTATGAATCCACTTTTCTGCACCCCCACCTTCCAAGCTATGGGTAAATAGCAGAGCTGTTTGAGCCCTGCAGCCCTCTAAAGCAGTCTATCTTAGTAGTCAGACTTGCATGCCCCTTCGTTCTCCCAGGGCCCCATGAGGACCCACAATTGCAATGGGCATTGATTGGGTTTCCATATGATTGTTCATGAAAAAATGAAACAAAATCATCCTCCCGTACGTGGTGCAACACAAAAGTGTCTAAGCTTTGGTAGAAAATGATCCTAAAACCTCATTCAGAAAATTTCATCAACCAAGTGTGTTTGTTGTACCAAATCAGTAGAACTTCTCAAACAGCCAAGTTTTAACTTTTTTGTTACAAAAAATAAATAAATACTTCATTTAATCCAAACCATGATATAAAACAACTATTTTTTTTTTTTTTAGAATCAAAAGTTTATGTAATCAAAGTGGAATAGAATGATTTTTTAGAAAAAATAAGTAAAATTTCACCAATTAGGCAGTTTCACTGATTCAGCTGTTTTGCTGAAACGGGGAAGTTGCCTAATTGGATCATGAGGATTAAATGAATATCAAAGAAAGGACTGCACCATTTGTTATGTATTGATTTTACACAGAATATTGAATTATTGTATTGAATAAAGTTTTAGAGACAGGATTAAATTAAATAAAATATTTGAGATGAGAACCATATTGGATGTATTTATCATTATATATTCATTCATAATCAGATGAATAAATTTATTTAATTCTTCCTCTTCTTTTTCTCAAGAATGAAAAAGAAATCCTTTTTTTTTTATTCCTCATTGAATCAAAAAATTTTTATCATCATAGTCACGGGTATGAACAATGTGGACGTATTTTTACATCAGAAAATTGATACGTTAGAAATTTAAAAATCTGGCAAAAATCAGTTCATTATTCTATTTCAATACAATTTTTGATACTGATTTATAAAGCAACAATGTTTCAAAAAAGTAATTTTCCATTCCAGATATCACAAAACATTTTTTTTTTCCATGATTCCTACCCTGCCTTTTATCATTGAGAATTTATTTTATCTATACATTAATGTTTTTATTGATTTTTACACATTTGAAGGATAATTCCCTCAAGATATCAATTATGTTTACCTTTTTTTAAAAGTGCTCTGGAACTGCTCAGAATGGGTGTTATTATTAAAAATAATGAAAAATCATTTTTTTTTAAATATTGAGTGAAGAAAAAATTTTTCCTAGAAGCTTAAATTATAATTAATCAAATAAAACTAAGAAAAATTGCTGAGAAGAAAAATATTTTACTTTAATTTCCCCATTTTTTAATTTTCTAAGTAAGATTCCAAGTTTGAGCAGTTTCAGAGTGTTTTTCTCAAAAAGAGTGAACATGATTAATATCTTGGGGAATTTATCTGTTAAATGTGTAAAAATCAATAAAAGCATCAATATATAAATAAATAAACCATCAAAATAATAAAAAATGGGGTAGGAATCATATGAAAGAAAAATCCTCTATTGGATATTTGAAGTGGAAAACTTTTTTTTTCTTTCAATCATCCTTCGATAAATAAGAACTGAAATTCATACTAAAATTGGATGATATGCTGAAATTTTATGTTAAAATTAATTTTCAAATCAGTTATTGTAAGAAATTAAGTGACACCAAATAGAGAGTGGTTAAAGAGAGAAAGGGTTCTTTTTTAATTGGTCTATAGCATTGGTAAAGATAGAAAGATACAATATAGGGAGTGGGCAAAGAAAGAGGAATATTTTTTTTTTTTTTTTTCATCACCCACACCGTATTATTCTTTTTTTTTTTTTTCACATCAATTTTTAAGATTTGAAAAAGAAAGTACTGGAGAGAAAGCAGACTATACAGTGTTTATAACTAATGTATACACTCCACAAACGTGCACACACACACACACACACACACATACATATATATATATATATATATATATATATGTATTTATAGTATTTATATTAATGAATATATATATTAATGAAATATATATATATATATATTAATGAAATATATATATATATATATATATATATATATATATATATATATATATATGACGAAGGCCGTAGAGTGCAACGGCCGAAACGTTGTATGAAAAACAACCAAGATAAGGATGGTCCGAATATCAATATATATATATATATATATATATATATATATATATATATATTTATATATATATATATATATTTATATATATATATATATATTTATATATATATATATATATTTATATATATATATATATATATATATATTTATATATATATATATAATATATATATATATATATATATATATATATATATATATATTTATATATATATATATTTGTATATATATATATATATATATATATATATATATATATATATATATATATATAATAATTAAATTTTCCATGAATTATATTATTGCATATTGGACGATATTTTTCGTTTTATTTTTGTTTCGGGCATTTTAACGGGTATTAGCTTGAAAACTCGATTGGAAGCAAAAAAAGATTTGCAGAAACCAGTGCAGACGAATAGTGTCAGAAATGAATTTGTATAACGTTGCAATTTCTGAATCGAATCTCTTCTTGTTCTATTTCGAAAAACACACACAGCACAACAAAAAGCGATTGCAGTAATATATAAAGAGAGGGACTTTTCAAAGTGTTACACCGGTACCATCCGAATCTTAGTGTTTTTTTTTTCGAAAGAAGGAATTGTTTGCGACTAAAAAAGTCCCGATTTTTTTTTTCTGATTAAAAAAAAAACAACAACATTTTATTAGAGGAAGAACAGATATTCCTGAGGAGGAATTTGGTTTATTAATTCCCGTTTTTTTCCCTCCAGAAGAAACAACGATACAACTCGACGTTGAACAATAAAAAGAGATAAAAAAAAAGGTAAGTCAAAAAGAAGATATCATTTTTTATTTTGCCTAAAGTAAATGTTTGGAATAAATCAAAGATATCTTCTCCATTCAAAAAGACTTCTGAAAAGTTTTCAAGTCGCCAAAATTGGAAAATATCTGGTAAAATCTGAGTCTTTCAATCAGGCGAAAAACAATATAACTTTTAAAAATTAAAGTGGGTCTGGTTAGTCATTCAGTAGAAACCTTCACGTCATGAACGTCTTCTGACAGCATACCTTATCTGGGGAAATCAATTAAAAAAATTGAAAATCGACCTGATCAATCGAATAGGGGTATAATTTAGCAAAAGCCCCCTATTAATAAATTTTTGTAGACCGTGAATTTCCAGCAAAAAAAATCGGTTTTTTTTTTGTTTTTTCCCCGAGATATAATAAGGAGTGAATGCTAAATTTTCAGCCCTATAGCTACATTAGGATGCGGACTAAAAATTCACCAGACCAAATTCCCTGGACAAGATTTCACCCCTTAAAGTTCTAAATGGGACAAAACGTCCTCAGTTAAATTAAAATATGATGAAACTTTCACTAATTAAAGCTTACTTTCATTTTTTAGCATCCCAAAATTTTCAAAATCGATCAGACCAGTTTTAAATTGTATTTTTTGGTTTGTTTGAGTAAATTCTTTTCCAGGTTTCAAAAATCTACTGAAAACAAATCTATCAACATAGGTCTCTTCAGTATTTCAGCTGATCTGACTGGCTACGTCACTCATATTGGTCACACCAATGGAGTTAGAGGGCTGAATATTTCAACATGTACTACTTAGTATGTCAAAATTCCTCTCCCTCATAGGTTGTTTGGTGAGGGGCATTTGTTGTATAAATTCATGCTAAATCGGTCCCTAGATTGTGCCCAGCTGCATTCACACTTGTTTTTTGCTTCTTTTGAAAATTCAGACTTCTCAGTATCCAACAAAAGGTGAGAGAAGTTACTTATCCGTTGATCATCTCTCTTTCCAATTTTTTCAATTGATCACCCCAAACTTGAGTTGGCTTTGCTGGCTGTGTATGTATATATCATGTATACATGCTGCATGAATGGAACTAGAGGGCCGAAAAATTAAAAATACTTTTTTATTATTGGCTCAAATTGCAGTGTGAGTTTATGCTGAATTGATCGCTTACTTTGTGTTTGCTTGTATTTTGAAAATTCAGACTTTTTTAGTGATCACTGCCCAACAACAGGTGAGAGAAGTAACATATTGATTAATCACCACTTTTCCAACTTTTTAATTGATCACCCCTATCACAGCGTGCTGCCAAAAGACCTTGGTCATGTGACGGTTTCTATTGAGTGACTATTTTCATATTAATTAATCAAGTATTTATAGATGCTTTTGTGCGATTTTTTTTTTTTTTCTGAAAATAATTGCTTAAATTTTTTCTTATGCATCAAAATCTAATTTTGAATTTATCATTTTTTACCAACTTAATGGGAGATACTGTTGAAATAATTAAACTGTACAACTTCTTATTAATGGATTAAGGAAGGGAGCAGGTGTCTGTTTATGCCAATTGTTTGATTTTTCCGAATTATGTATTAAAATATCCATAATAGCCCCAACACATAGCACAACTGTATACATGACACATAAGATATATACATAATATTGAAAGAGAATATAAAAGAAATAAAAATAAGAGAAATAAGGTTTGTTTTTTTTTTTACTGACGTATCTTCAAATTTTGGATATTTTATCCGCTTTTAGCTCTGTACATCCGATGAGAAATTATATCAATCAGACTTTCGAATTTTGTCCGATTTGAGGTTCCACATTATTTTCATTCCCTCAGTAGAAAAGATACAAAGGTCAATACTTTTGAATTATGACACACATTCAAGAACGCGGATACAGATATATTTAAGATTCTCTATAAAGCACTCATAGACTGCATTTAGAATTCACCTCCAGCGTCTGCTGAATCCCAACACGAATCCACCTCCAGCGTCTGCTGAATCCCAACACGAATCCACCTCCAGCGTCTGCTGAATCCCAACACGAATCCACCTCCAGCATCTGCTGAATCCCAACACGAATCCACCTCCAGCGTCTGCTGAATCCCAACATGAATTCAACGAAAGACTCAAAAGAAAAAATGCAGAGAAGAGACAAATTAAACGTCTGCCAATGCCAAGAAAGCTTGATCTGGAGACACTATCCCACAGAAAAACCCATGCTGATCCTATGGAAGTAAACAGGATAACCTCAGGTCTACATGCCATCGACCAAAACTGTAAGTGGAGCAATTGCCCTGATAAAATCATGCTATGACCACCCCAAAGCAGTGCATCCAGAGGTCACAGCAAGAAGTTACAAATCCAAACTGCCACCAGGGTTAGAAAGCACTTTTTTTCAGCCAGATCCACTTCTTCCTAAAACAAGCTATCAGATACCACAGTCTATTCTCTGAACATAAACATATTCAAATCAAATCTCAGGAAAGATGTTTTATCTATTTTTAAAAAGAAAAGGGTGATATCATGAACAGATTTTGTCTGGTGATCCTAAAATCCGGTGATAAGAGGTCCATTAGTAATCCAAGAAAACAACTGAATTATATAAACTGACATTATATATCAATAGGCCCAGAGTAATCTTACATTATAAGGAAAGGATTCAATGAAATGCTATATAGTAATTCAAGAAATCAAGTTTCTTCTATCTTTGAGTGTCTGTATCTATGTGTGTGTTTATGTCTCCGGGCACTCTTGGTCACATTTTTGGAGCTCCGAATTTGAAAATTCACATGAGTACACCATGAGGTAACCTCTAAAAACATAGTTTTTTAGTTTTTCTCTGAAAAAGGCTTTTTTTGGTCTCTATGGTCATTTTGAACCAATGATGTGCAAATCTTGTGTTAGTACTTTTTCAGATAGTTTCAGATAAATGATCGACTTTTTAAGAATAATTTTGGATGAAAGATTTATTTTTCTTGTTTTTTTGTTTTTTGTTTTTTTTTAGATATCTAAAATTATTTCTGAAAATGTTCATTTTTCTGTTTAATATGTCATACAGAGTTCCGAAAAAGTATAACTTACAATTGTTATATTTTTATGTATAATTAATATACAGTAGCGGGCTACAGAGATTCATTTATGCCAGGTATGGTATTGAAACTGTCAGTGTAGATTTTTCCAGTTTTCAAGCTGGTCTAGCTGACTGACTGGTTATGCATCTATGTATCATGCATACAGGCCACACATATGGAGCAAGAGGGCTAAAATTTTCAGCATTCATTCTTTATGAGGTTTATAAGAATACAAGTTTTTGTTCCTTCAAAATTCCCTTCAAAACAAGTTTTTAGTAGGTTTTCAATTTACAATGTAAGTTTATGCTCAATTGGTATCTTTGCATACAGCAGCATTCATGTTTGGGGGCGGGATTCAGACTTTTTTGGTCATCACTCCCCTGCAAAAAACTTATTCATTGGTCATCCCTTTTTCCAATTTTTTGATTGATCACCCCCAAAACCATTGTTTGCATGACAATTTCCATTGAGTGACCTATCTTTTTCTTTTATTCTCAGGATGGGTGTTGACTTAAGAACAAGAATATCCTGAAGATGCTAAAATTGGCCTTTTCTCAACCTGACTTAGTTATGGAGACATGGAATTCCCTTCCACATAATTTTGATAATACAAGTAATATACTTTCTAGGTATATTCTGCTGAGTTATGTCTTTGAGATTCTTAGCATGATATAGTGACTTTAAGAAAAAAAACAATTTATCCAGGATTCTGAAGGAAAAATGCTTCGCTGTGAAATCTGCGGACGGGAATTCTCCCAGAAGTACCGACTTCAGTACCACATGATGACCCATACTGGTGAGAAGCCATACCACTGTGATATTTGTGGTGGTCGGTTCACTCGAAATTCTAGCCTCAAAAATCACTTGAAAGTACACACAGGAGAAAAACCATTCCGCTGTGAGGTTTGTGGAAGTGTCTTTTCACGCAGTTACAACCTTAATGAACATATGAAAATACACACTGGAGAGAAACCCTTCCGTTGCAAACTCTGCGGAGCAGCCTTTACACGCAATTACAGTCTGCAAGAGCACATCATGATACATACAGGAGAGAAACCCTTCGAATGTCAAATATGCGGGACTAAATTCACACACTACTCAAGTCTCAGGAAACATTTACGAACACACACTGGAGAGAAGCCATTCCATTGTGAAGTTTGTGGAGATAACTTTTCCATTGGGTCACATCTCAAAGAGCATATGAGAAGGCATACTGGAGAAAGGCCATTCATTTGCAAATTTTGTGGGGCTGGCTTCTCCAGACAGACAAATCTTAATGATCATGTGCGGACACACACTGGAGAGAAGCCATTCATTTGTGATCTGTGTGGACGTGGCTTTTCCCAACGATCCAGTCTCAAACTGCACACAAGGACACACACTGGAGAGAAACCTTTTAATTGTGAAGTGTGTGGCAAAGCTTTTGCAGTCAGTTCAAATCTGAGAGATCATCGGCATTTACACACTGGGGATAAACCATACATCTGTAATATTTGTGGAAGGAACTTTGCTCGCACATCTATCCTTAAAGAACACATGCGTACACACACAGGTGAGAAACCATATGAGTGTGGAGTGTGTCTAGCACAATTTTCACAACGTTCTAACCTCAAGCGACATGCCCAAACTCATTTAGGAGTCAAAGATTTTCAATGTGAAGAGTGCGGAGCGGAATTTACCCAGAAGTCAGCTCTCAAGCAGCATGTAATGACACACAGTGGGAAGAGACCTTTTGAATGTGATGTGTGTGGCAAAGCTTTCTCCCAAAGTAGCTACCTCAAGATACATGTTCGTTCACACACAGGCGAGAAAGGCTTTCAATGTGACATATGTGGAAAAGGCTTTGGTTGGAGTTCTAATTTGAAAAAGCACAAAAAGACTCATTTAAAATTGAAACCAAATCAAAGAGAGGGTGGTTCATAATATCTGATCTTATAATATCAAACCCTTACTATGAAATGTCACTTTTTGTTTGTTTCTGTCACACTAAAGGAAACAAAGAGAAGAAAGGGTTAAAGCTACTGTCTATGTTTGCATCTACCTCACTACTATTACCACAGCAGCTGCTGATTGCTCAGTAGTAGCAAGGAAAACAATTCCACTTAATGTAGGTATCTCAAATTTTTCATGAATAAAACATGTTTTCTCATATTGAAGAATAAATTTTTTTTTACCCTGATCTATTGTTTTAAAATTGATAAAGAAACAGAGAGAATACAAAGAGTTGTTGAATTTTGTATGCATTCGCAATAAATACATTTATACTAAATCATATATGTATATATTTTTATTTTTTATATCTATTTATCCATACTTAATTCCATTGTTTTTCATGGGTACTTTCCGAATCAAATTTGTATCTGTTATTATACAATGTGATTTTTGTTCCTGGGTAGTGAATGTTATCTTCTAATTACTTATGTGTAGAGAGCATGGAAAATGTCTAATATTCCCTTGAAACTCTGCTTTTGTAATCAGGACAGTGATATTTTGAAATTTAGTTATTTACAATTATACAAAAGGTTAATTTGTATGTTTTATTCACATTTTTTCTTTTAAATCACATTTATTTTCAGAAAACAGCAACTTATGAATCTAAATTATCATGTACGTACACCAATGTTAAACAAAAGTGATCACAAAAGATTTAGAAGTGAGAGGTTTTTCAAGATCCGCAAGTCTATAATGATTCACTTTAACGAACCAGACCCTGGAATGGAATCTCCCAACATGTTCTCATTATATGTCCCTTGGTACCAGCATTCAAAGTCCAGCAAATCCTGATAGAAATTCTCACCTCATTCCTCTGAATATGCTCTAACCCTATTGAATTTACAAAGATTTATGTCAAGGATATAGACTTTAAGGGACAGCCTGAAACCCACTTTACTGTACCTCTTCACCATAATCTCAACCAACTTCACATAGTTTTTGACCTTGTGATTGCCGTAAAAACTCTGAACAACTGTGACAGAACTGTACCAAGTTGCTTTCTCTGCCCTATGCACTCCAAGATCTTCTTTCTTATCTATAGCTTTGATCTTTGCTTCAAAGAGTATTCTCCTAAGATGTATAAGGTCTATTGGGGATCAAGACAAATTCTGGGCACTTCACCTGCAATATAACAGTGTCAAAACTTTTCTTGACACCTTAAAGTGTTATGAGTCTGACTGAAAGGTCACTAGAAACTTCAAAATAGTGGCATTCCTGATGGGTGATCAAGTTTCCCCACTGTCTTCAATTTTTGTACTGCAGGATGTTTAGGCACTGTACCAAATATGGGTCAGGACATAGCCTCTCAAATTCTATGTAGGGGTAAACAATGTGACATGAGAGCCCCATGTTGCATATAGAATTAGGCCTTATGAAACAATTTGTCACTGCTCTAGATAAGGAGTTTGCAGCCTTCAAGTACCTTCCCTAAGCAAAATAGGTTAATTACAAAATATTGATGTTCTGGTCACAAAAGCAGAATTCAAATGGAATAATAGCCATTTTCTTTAGTCTTTAGACACAATCAATCAGAAAATAACAATTTTTACACAGGAACACAAGAATCGCTCAGTTTCATTATTGCTGATCACTTTTGCTATCAGTTATTCCTGTGATCTACTACTACTATAATTCAATTTCATGACTTCAGACTTGTGGAGACCGAGTAATTAATGAATGGTAGTTATAGTGAGAATCGAGTTAGTTTTTTGCTCCCATTCAAGCATAAGTCCCTTCTTCTATTCTTACCTTTGTTCATTCCATTGTATGGATGGATAGGGAGGGAGGAGAGATATGAGAAAATTAAAATTTTGTTGCTGTAATATACTCTCCTCACTTCTCTACCCATTTAGTAAGTGGTGAAACATCAAAAAGAAGGAGGAATAATAAAACTTGCTGCTTCAGGGTCACACTCCACTCGGACAGAAGTTTATAAATTTCTAAAATATTTTGACTTTTGTAAGAACATTTTTCCCTTAAGTGAAAAATTTTTTTAATTTGGCCATTGAAGGGGACTAGATAAAATAGTATCTCGATATTTTTCTAGGCAAATTACAGGGACAGAGGCTCTTTAAGAAAACAAGTGAATATTACCAGACAGAAATAAGGGATCGATTCAGCATTAACTAACATAGCAAATAGAAGCCTCACCCCCCCCAATAAAAACCTACTTTTGGAGGGGGGAGAATTTCTAAAAAAGAGAAAAAAAAAATTTTCTACATGATAAGGAGTGAATGTTTAAATTTTCATCTTTCTAGCTCCATTGGAGCCACCTGTATGCAGGATACATGTATATGTATCCCGCCAGACCAACTTGAAGAAACCCATGTGGACGGTTTCTAGTAATAACCTCCTCAAATATTGCAATATGGACTTGAAAATTGATATCAGTACTCTATTAGACATGTTTTTTTTTGGTTTAGAAAAAAATTTTTTGACTTTTGGGGGGCATTATTCTGATGGGTTTATTTGTTTGTATGTTCCAGCGCTCCTGGCCGTACCCTTTTGTCTATAGAATTTTTTTTCTTTTTTGGGACAAAAACTTTTTCGTCCCTTTTAGGGGCCTTACTTTGACAGTTTTACTAATAATATCTAGATTCTCTAGAATCTAGATGTTTCTAGATGATTTTTCCCTCTATTTCAGATGTTTTCAAATGAAAATAACATCTAGTTAAATTCAGCTGTCTTTTCCAAGAACCTTTAGAATCCGCACATTTTTGTCAGCAACAGACAAGTCCATTTATTCTGGAAGCATAGAATTCTTGAGTCCTGAAACACAATGTATTCTTCAAAGGCGTTTTGAGCTGCTGCTTGGTTGTTGAAGAACTTCCCTTTGTGCGAAGTGGTCAAAATGCTTGAAAAAGTGGTAGTCGGTCAGTGAGAGATCTGGTGAGTAAGATGAGTAAGGGAGAGTTTTATAACATAGTTTGTTCAGTTTCTGCTGGATCATTCGCGAAATGTGAGGGGGTTTTTTTTGCTCTTCATTCAAGGTCATTCACGTGACATATCAAGGTTTTTGCTTTTCCAATCTGGTTCATTGTTGAAATGTCAATGTTTATTTCCTCTGCAACATTCTAAAGTTGTTTTGCATGGGTCTGCCTTGATAATGGCCCTCAATTGGACATTGACAATCACAGAAGAACATCTATGTTTTCAAAGCCTTTTCAAAATCTTTAGAACCAATGTTGACCTGTGTGTTTGGTGATGGTCCCTTGGCCGAATACTAGTTTCTGCTGCTTTATGTCCCATTTTGAACTCATACAATAAAACTGCTCAAATTTGCTTTTCTTCCATCTTTGATTTAACTGCCTCAAATAAACAAGAATAAATAATGAAAAGAAAAGATCCAGAACAAAATTCACTCTTTAAAACGGTTTATTCTATGAACGTAGTTACATAATACTTCATTCCAAAATAAGTTCCAAATAACCAAAACCCCAATTATTTTTGCACCAACCTGACACAATATTTGCTGAGTTTATGCTGAAAAGTGGTTTTATGAATTTTGTCATTAAACAATTTATCATTGTGTTACATCACAACCCTGGGTCGTTCGGTCTCCTCCACCTTGCCCTAGACCTCTGAGCTGTGAATTAAAGATCCCCAAAGGTCAGCTGATGGACACTTTGTACTATGCCAGGCTGTTGATTACAAACGCAGGAACAATGTTTTCCAAATGATGAAACAACAGGAACAGAAATAGGATTATTGTTGACTTGAGCACTGCAATTGGGCAGGTAATTTTAGCTGATGCACGCTCTATTAATTTGCAGTGGCAAGAAGGACACAGCTGGTCTTAGACATGGACTCCATCGTGTGACCATGTCAGGGATTTGGTCATCTTCAAGCCAGAATTTCTCAAGTCGTGTCATTGTAGGGGGGAAGGCAGCAAGTTCACATAATACTGGGTCTCACTTCCAGCAAAGAATTGTCTCTGGAGAACTCATTCTCAGGAAAGAACTCTCCAGAACTGCTCCAAGGGTTAATCTCTCACCTCTGTGTATCAAGAGCTTTCAAACAAGGGTGAGTTGTGGAAGGGGCAACTAATTCCAGTCTGAATGAATAATCCTACTCCTATGCAACTCTGCAGAATTTATACAACTGCTCTCTTTTACTCCCACCACCTAATTTGGTTGGCTGAAGACCTCACCCCACTACCAAAAGGGTGTTTCTATTTCTTTACTTCACGTGAATGACTAATCGAAGTTTCCTATTGCATCCTGCTCCATATTATTATTATATTTACAGACTGCTATATACCTTTTTAGTTGTGACTACCTTTCAAAGAAACAACAAAAGAAAACAGAACTTAATATCTTTCTTATCTCAAGTTCCTTTGGACTTGACCGATTCTCTTTTGCTTTGAATCTTTTATAGTTATTATTTTGAGAAACTCTTCATGGAGGTTCCTCTGCTCACAAGGTTTGACTAGATGGTAACATATCTTGGGAATTCATCTATTCCTAATTTTCCTAGTGATCCTGGCTGGGATGACTATCCTGATTATTATTCCAGTCTTCTCAATAGTTCACTTGGCAGTGATTTGTGGGTCTTTAAAGTTCCATATAGCCTGTGACTAATTTATTTCTGAAATAATACTTTCTTTTTCTCCTTTGGCTAGATAAGACTCTTGGTATCGTCTATCAAGCCACTTGAACTTTTGTATTAACTTTTAGAGAAAAAACACTGCATGGAAGCAAAAGCTTTCATTCAAAATCTTCATGAATTCATTTTAACCATCTCCTGACCAATTGTATTTCAATAGTTGTCAGTGACTGGATTTTATGATTTGTTACTCCTAGAAGAAACTATCAGCCAACACTGACACCAAGGTTGTCAATGCAGATTTCTTCAGTTTCTAAGTTGGTCTAGCTGGCTATGCATTTATTTATGTATCACATGTACAGACCATACCAATTGAGCTAGAGGGCTGAAATTTTCAACATTTACTCCTTATTATGTCTAAAAAATTTTTTTTTTAACTTTCTATACCAAAATAAGTTTTTAGTGGGGGATTCAATTTGCGATGTAAGGTTATGCCAAAGTGATCCCTTAGTTCGTGTCCAGCAACATTTGAGCTTGTTTTTAGAAAGGTGAAAGAAATAACTTATTCATTGATCACCCCCTTTTGCAAATTTTTTGATTGATCACCTCTAACATGGCATGCCGCTGAAGGACATTGGTCATATGATGGTTCGTATTTAGTGACTAACAAGACACGTCTCCATTTTTTGAACGCAAATATTACCACATGTTCTGGAATCAATATATTGGTTGACAGATGTTGACTGCAAGGAATCTGTTGTAATTTGCCAGAGACACTTCCAATGGAGTATGATGACCAGTGACAAAACCCTGGTTTCTGTTGAATGTGTCAGCTTGGTGATCCCTGCAAGTTTCAAGTCTAGTTGAGACCCGAACATTATTCCTACAAGTTTTTATGACCCCCCGTTGACAGGATGCAAGTATACTGGAGGGATACCAACTTACAGTGTACTCAATTAGCTGCTGAGTGCAAAGGGAAATTTGTCATAATGAGGAATTTTCCAAACTCTTTGCTCACACTGGGAATCAAAGCCTGGGACCTTCTGTATGTGAAGTAGATGTGCTAACCATTGCACTATCTGGGCAGACCCAAGCAGGAGTAGTATTCCTTTATTTCTTGAATTTACTGACATGAAATAAAGGATTGCCAGAATGTTACAGAAAAGAGACACCTGCTGGGGTTTTGAATAAAAATAATTGACTTTCTCAAGGGTAAATGCGTGATAACAAGTATCACCTTACAGGCAGCTGGGACATGGTTGGATATCAGTGTTATAGTGAAGCAATTATTTATGTAAGAATTGAAGTTTCTTTGGTTCTACTCACCCAGGATGGTCCCACGTCGGGTTTTAGTGTCCCAAACGAATTTCAGGTCAAAATTACCTTCTTTGAATTTCTTTACACAACCTTATATTTTAATCACATATTTTTGAAGTGTTCAACAATGAATATTACATCATAACTCTCAAGACTTGTCTGATCACTGTGAGAAATTGCTCATCGTACAAGCATAATCTTCACATCAAGTTAATGATATTCTCAGTTGCACAGTAATATTAAGTATATACAGTGCCTCCCAAAAGTTTAATACCACCCTACATTTTTTCAATATAATCATGAAATCAACTCTGGTCTACAAATGGGTTCAAATGATTTCAGTCCTTATTCATCGCTCGAACAGCACGAAACAGTCATTCTATTGCTGTTTATGCCCTTTGGTAATAAAACAACTGATATTTTTTTGATCTAACTCATTGAAGAATTCCCAGCAATCCTTTTCATCAAATGATCACCTCTGATGCTAGTCTCCCAACTGTGACCACTTCTTATCATTATAAGTCCCGTGAATTCTGAATTGTAGTTTTACTAACACCATAATTTGTACTAATTTCATGTTTCAAATAGCCTTCATCATGTAATGTAACACATTTGTTCACTGAACCAGACTGAAAGAGGGTTTTTTGCCCATTTAATCAGTTGCAAAATTACTGCTTATATCCACAAAATTGATTATTGAAAAGACTGAAAATAAATGGTTAATGTCTTGCTGGTTGAGAGAAAAGGCTGATACAATCTGACACATTATTGCAAGAATTTATTCTTTTTCTTGGGAGATCTTAAACATCAGAGAAGCACTGTATGTTTAAGTTTCTTTCAGTGAATGCACTACCTTATTTGATTTTTTAAAAAATTTTTCCCATCAGTGAAATTTCAGCCCTGCTGGTCAACGCCATTTTCAAACTGAATTAGAAACATTACAAAATTTCTTTTTAAGAATTGTTTTGTCTTTCTCGTGACGAAATTGTCTTGTCATTCTTTCCATGAGAGGAATCCAAGATTGCATTGTTACCAACTTCTCTTATTTCTTTTTATTTATGCGCTGTTTTCAAAATTGAGTGAACCAGGGTGTGAAACTGGACAATTTACAATTGTGACTACCTGCCCTACATTTTGTCCAAATCTCAAATCAAATAAACTGAATTTGGATTTTTTCTACGTTCTAATGATGTATATTTTTTCCATAAATAAAAAATGAAAAATAATCTGACGTTTGTGACCAATAAGACTCGCAATTTGTAAAATGAAAATGAACAGGTCAGGTTAGTCACTCTATAGAAACAGTCATGATTTCTTTCCCTTACCTCATATTCCAATCACTCTTACACATTTTTGCTCCAGTCTCTTACTGATAATTGGTCAAATAAAATGCAAGAGAAGGAACTTCTCTGTGGGTCACTCTTCTTTTCAAACCTTTTGATTGATCTCATGTTACCAAACGACGTTGGTCACAGAACGGTTTCTATAGAGTGACTAACCAGACCTGTTTATTTTACAAATTTTGAGTCCTACAGGTCACTAACGTCAGATTATATTTAATTTTCTGTTTGTGAAAAAAAATGTGTCATTAGTTCAAAAAAGCATACAAATAAAAAATTAGTAAGAGAATTAATGAAAGGAAAACAGTAGTAAATACTTAAATTATATCATTGTTGCATTGAATAAATCAAATCATTGAATTGTTTTTATTTGGGCACTGTTTTCAATATCTAGTGTGAGAGAGTGTGAAACTCCACCATCACGATCACCTCCCTTACATTGTTCCAAGAAGTTACGGAAATTGTTTCACTGTAATCCTTTGCAAATCAGGCACTCAAAAGACTTGTGCAAGTACTGGAAAAAAGTTACCCCACTTTATGGCTAGAGATAACTAGATTCTTTCATTTTTTTTTGATAAATTTCTAGAAATTTCTCCTGAAATGTTAAGTATTATTGAAAATTCAAACAAAGGCTCCAAAACTGATTATACAACATATTGATCCGAAATTAACACGACTGGGGAATGCCTGTTCAAAAAGTGCATTCAGTTTCATGAAAATCTTCAGGAGGCTTGAACTTGAAATAATGAGAGGCTGTTATTTATTTATTTATGATGTAGTTAATAGCAACAATCAAAACAGAAATTTCATCTCTAATCGTAATTACAATTAAAACAAACATTTTTTTAAAATGATGTTAACGTCATCTAACAATAATTCAGTTAGACCTTGTTCCATAGGAAAATTTGGCAGAAAAAAAACGTGATCCCTTCTCTGTCTCTCTCTGAATTCTTTTCCGAAATCACTTCAAAATGATTGAAGATGCACATTGCATCATAACCAATTCTCATGAACAGTCAGAGAAAGATGTGTTCATTTCGGTACAGATTTTTTTTTGTAAATTGAGTGCACACCACTTATACACACACACACACACATATGGAGATTCTTTGGATTATGATAAAGATAATAGAAATAAATAAAAAGCTCAATCATTATGATCTTTGGATAATATATCTGTTGAAATGAAATTCAAACATTAATTAGGGAGCCTTTGTTTGATTTTTAGAGCGTACTTGATGTTTTCAGGGATAAATTTAGCTGGGAATAGAGAGTGAATTAATCCCCAGCCATTTTCAGCCATTTTTAGCCATAAAGGGAGGTAAATTTTTCAAAATTTTACAGAAATCTTTTCAGTACCTTTTTAGTGCGAGGATAACCTCGTTTCGCTATAACCCGGAAAACAACGACTGGATGCTTTGAAAACGTGTGATTAAAATATAAGGCTACGTAAAGAAATCCAGGGGAGGTAATTCAATCTTTTTTATTTGAAATCTTTTTCGGACGCAAAGAACGACGTGGGACCATCCTGGGTGAGTTGTACTGCTTCTTTACCGTGTGTTCTGGTCAGGACCAGCTCGTTCATTAGGCGAACCTAATCAGTCACCTAGGGCGCAGTGGTCCTGCAGTACGCACTCTAAACCAAAAGAAAAAGTAATCGTTTGAATACAACCAACAACTGGGGCGCAAATTTCAAATCTTGCCTAGGGCGCATAAAACCTTTTAGTTGGACCTGGTTTTGATTGATGAATCGGGAGGTTTTTAGGGTCCCAAAACTAATTATGTACGGAAGTAAAGTTGTTAGCTTTGTTTAATGCCGGTCAGACATTATCTAGAGACCCGTATTTAAAATTATAACTCCAAAAAACAATTTTCCCGATTTTTGAATTAAAATCAAAAATCCAGATTCCTATTCTCACCGTCCATAAATCCGTGACCCGGATTAACGAAAAATAACATAATAATACTAAACAGAAGCAGGTAAAGGATTATTTTCTACAACGTTGTTGTCATTTTTTTCTGTTCATTGTTGGCTTTTTTCTTATCCTCTAATTAAAATCATTATTCTACACAGGGATGCCAAATCAGCCATTTTCCGGCTAGATATAGCCGATTTCCCTCCAAATTAGCCGAAAGAAATCTGCAGTAGCAGATAGACGAAAATCTGGCCATTTAAAAAAAACAATCAGCCTATTTAATTACATTTTATAGCTAACTCGAGACATATATTCAATATCTTTAGCCATGAAGGTAGCTGAAAATAGTCGTTTCTAGCTAATTTTAGCCATTTTTATTGGTCAGTATATGCAATTCTAACTACATAAGAGAAATATTTTTCCATATTTTTGATTATTTTTTTCAACTCAAGATCGATAAATAGCATTTTAATCGAAACTTTGGCATCGAGAATATTTTTGGAGTCACTTACTATTTTCTGTTCTTACGAATCCACAACAAATCCGATAAATTCAATTTAAGTAAATGTACAATTTTTATTAAAAAAAATTTCTGGGGTTGAGTCATTCCATTTAATAATTGGGTTTCAAATGGGTGTAAAATATTTTTAGTCGAAAGTGGGGAAGGTTTGGCCGATTTTAGCCAAATCTTGAAGTAGTTTTAGCCGAAAAAAATCAATTGAATTAATAGGGTGTCTGTTTCGAGGGATTGAAATCTTATGGTAATCTTTGCTTTGACGTAGATAAACCTATGGCAGTATTTAAATATATAAGTGAAAGTCGAATATTCGATTTTTTTAAAATGAAAGAAATCCGTAATTTCTTTTGATTTACTACCGAATCTACATATGTCAGTTTTGAGGAAAGGTGATTTTTTGGGGAGGTTTTACGGGTGGGGCTCTCTTGACAATTAAATTATACTGCTAAACTGGACACGACTCATCTTACTCCATTTTTACGGAAGTAAGGCCTCGAAGTATGCAATTCATGAATTCCCGTTCACTTCGAGGCCTTAGTTAGTTCTTTGAATTGGCAAAATGTACGTGTCCAGTTTAGCATTACAGTTACGTTGTAAATAGAACCTTCCTCTTGTAAAACCTCTAGGAAAATTATTGTAATGCTAAGATGGGCACGTACTTTACGTCATGTACGTATGTAAGGCCTACAAATATGCAGTTCATAAATTTCCGTTTACTTCGAAACCTTAGTTAGTTCGTAAAAATAGCAGAAAATACGTGCCCAGTTTAGCATTACAGTTACATTGTAAATAGAAGCCTCTCTCGTAAAACATTCGTGTTTTTTTCTTCTCAAAACTGACTGATTTAGAGAGTAAGGCATCATAATGAATTGAAAGCAAAGAAAATTATTCACGAATTTTTCTATTGAATATTCATTTGATTTGATCAAAAATCAGTTATCTTAAAATCTTTGCTTTGACTTAAGTAAACCCACAAAAAGACTCCAAAAAAATACATATATTTAAAAGTATATACTTTTAAAAGTATAATTAAACAACATATCAATTAGAAATTAAAGCAATGATGAAGCAATGATGAAACTCAGGTTCTTAATTAAAACCAAGATTGCCTAATTAGCCATTCTTTGGCTAAATCTGGTTAATTAAAAAAAGGGTGGTTAGCCGATGAAATCTGGTACGTTTAATAAAAAGTAAATTTACAATTCTTATCAAAAATTCGTCCTGGAGTTTTAAAGCTGTTTTATTTCATAAGTATGATTAAAATGAGTATATGTATATTTTTTTTTTTAATTAGCCGATTTCGGCCATTTTTAAAGCAGTTTCAGCCATAAATGATGAACCATGTTGCCAGCAATGAGTAAACGTCCGTCTCTGTTTTAGCACCTCCAGTACATGGTACCTTGACAAATTCATGGTGCGAAATCTGATAAAGAAAAAAATAATGGCTATGAATTCATTATTTCATTATTTTCTGATGAATACGTTCTTTAATTATGCTTTTAAATAAAAATATATAAACTTTTTAGAGCGTTTTTATGACTTTTGGAGCCTTTGTATGTTTGGTTTACACATCGCCATAGGTTCAAAGCAAAGATTATCGATTAGATTTGATTAAGTCAATTGAATATTTTTTAAAAATTCGCAAATCAAAGTTGTCAGTTTTGAGAGCAAATATTTCTTGGGGTTCCTAGAGGGCTTTATTGTTTCATTTACAGCTGTATTATTGAACACTAGGTGGGTACTTTCTGTCATTTTTACGAACTAAGGCCCAGAAGTAAACGGAAGGGGGATTCTATTTACAATGTATCTGTAATGCTAAACCGGGTGCATATTTCCTGCCATTTTACAAACTGTGGCCTCAAATTGAGAAAATTTTTTTTCCTTAAGGTTTCATGAGTTTTATGAGAGGGGGTTATATTTACAATGTAACTGTAATGCTATCTGAGCACGGACTCTCTGTTATTTTTACGAACTTATTGAGTCCTCGAACTGAACAGAAGTCCACAAACTGCATACTTCCAGGCAATACATACATTAAGTGTACGCTCCTTTTAGCGTAACTGTTACATTGTAAATTGAACCACCCTCTCATCAAACCTTTTTAAACATTCATTGTAATGCTAAACCAGACTCGTACTTAATTCAATTTTCACGGGAGTAAAGCCTCAAAGTATGTAGTTCGTGAACCTCCGTTTACTTCGAGACAATAGTTCGTAAAAATGGTAGGAAATACGTGTCCAGTTTAGCATTACAATTACATTGCAAATGCAACACCCTCATGAAAGTTTTCGAAAAACACTTTCTCTCGAAACTGGCAAACTTCTGGTAAGTGAATAAAAGGTTTCATGTATTTCTTTCTTTTGATGCCGACTACAGTTGACCGAACGAGGAAATTTTTGTCAAGACCAAAATCGGTCAAAGAACGAATTAATCAAGTGACCCGAAGGAATTAATCAAGTGACCCTTTTTTTTCTAATTTTCTCGATAGATCACTCCCCAGTACAGCATACTGGAAATCAGATGGGTTTTATTAAGTAAAATTTGGTTTTCTTTTTTTCTGTACTCTAAACTGAACTCAAAAGTAATGAACCAGAAAATAAAACTTCTTGAACACAATTTTTATTTCATGTTAAAGAAAAACCCAGCGGAAAATATTACTCAACGTTAAATTGAAATATCCATAAAACCTAATGTGTCTAGACGCATGCGCTCACACTATTGTGTGTGTTACACTCTTGAGCGCACATAACACTCTGATCCGAGGCAGTGCGCACAGATACGCTCAGGGCTGGCTCTTGGTCAGTTGGGTAAATTGCCCCCTATTTGGCGCTACGTCAAAGGGAGCGCTGTGCTAAAGGGGGGTACTGCGCCAAAGGGGGGCGCTGCGCCAAAGGGGTTGCACTTGGGTATATACTAGTCTTGTCTGATTCACATGACTCTGCATTGCAAATGAACAAAATGATTTATAGTGAACAGCCACAATATCAATTTTCTTCTGAATTCTTAAAGATACCACAGTCTCGTTTACACTGTTTGAATTTTGAATATTTGTTAATATACTCGAATTAAATAATGTTAAATCAATTACAGAAGAGCGTAAAAAATTATTGTAGCGAAATCTTTAAGCACCCATTTTGATGGCTTTCCATTGTACCATAGAGGTATGAAGTTTATTTACATTTTTAAGAGTCTACAGACCTTGACTGTTAATCAGGGGGGCCGGGCTAAAAATGTTTCCAATTGTGCCCTGCAGCTCCTAAAGCCGGCCTCGAATACGCTGATCTTTGGCAGAAATGCCGACCATACGTGAAAAAAAATACCGTCGTTTCAGAGGCGTCCTCACTTCTCTATGACAGGCTTCGTCTGACGGTCGGTCCCCATATTATTTCTCAGCTGTTTCAGGTCAGATTTACATGAAACTTGGTAGGAAGCTACTTATCTCACTTAGATAAGATGCTCCTTACCTAGAAAAATCTCCCACTCAAAGTCACTTGGTCTGGCAATAATGGTGTTTAATATTGATTTACTCGGCTGTTTTATGTCAGATTTTCTTGAAACTTGGTAGAAAGGCGTCCCTTGATGAGACGCTTCTTACCTCCGAAGATGATCCACTCAGGGTCACGTGATTTGGTGATAATGGCTTTCAAACTTTATAGTAAACACCTCATTTTTTTATGGTACTATATCATGCTAGTTTTTATCATATTACATTCGAATCCTTCACTCTTGTAAAAGGTGTAATTTTATCTTGAACTTTTAAAAAATGGTACATCTTAGCGAAGATGGTCCCGACTGTACGTCACGTGATGTTTCTGTGATATCTGTTGAAAATTCATGAAGCGGAGCAGTAACAATATGTACTTTTGTTTTTTCTTTCATGGATCCTTTCATTTCTTTTTAATCATGCACCATTTTCAATATCGAGCGTGCACGAGTGTGAATTTTTTACAATCACTCCCGCTACACATCACCATCAGAGTTTGAATCGGGACCACCTTTGCTGAGTTGTTCCAGAAAAATAAACAGCCAAGATTCGATTTCATTTTTGTATCATCAATGGCAAATTAACCATTTGGCTGAGTAGACTTAGGGGCCCGGAGAGGGAGGGAGGCCCGAGAGCTGGTGAAGAAATAATGGAGTCTTGACATGAGTATTTTCGATGATATCGTGGTACATTTGCGTATATTTTTCTCTAATCTGGGATATTGCAACTACTGTTTTGCTTCCAAAACGAGGCTCTAAATATTAGTTTGTTTGAAAAGCAATTGCCAATTCTGAATTCTGCCAAATTTTGATTGTGTCTCACAACATCACTGTATAGTACAGGGATGGTGAAACTTAATCTAAGAGCCGCATACAATGAGCCTCCGATGTTTCAGAGCCGCAAAACATAACCAAAGCTAGCATTCCAAAGGAAATTATGAATCACTACCAACCATAAATTCTGTGTTGGGGGTGATCAGTTGGAAAGTTTGAAAAAGGTCTGATCTGTGGATAACTTATTTTGCTCGCTTATCACTAAAAAAAGTCTAAATTTTTTGAAAGACAAGTGGACACAAATTAGTGACCAATTTAACGTAAAGTTACATTGTATATCGAACCCCCCCCCAAGAACCTGTTTTGGGGGAGAATTTTCAAAAACCAAAAATAAAATTTTCCTTACTTATTGCTTGGAGTGTGTGTGCAAAATGTCAAGTTTCTACTATGAACAGTAAGGGCTGGACAAAGTCCGGATAGATACATAGATAAATACATATGTAATTAAAATATGAATATATGATCCAACAAAATGATTATATATTGCATTATATAATGAAACATTCACTTTGAAATAATTGGATATCATTTCAAATAAGAGTTTCAATATAATGTTGCACAATTTATGATCATACATACATGTGATGATCAAAAAGACATTTTCAGGAGGAACTATATTTTGTCCGACTCCAATGTTGACCGAGTAGCTAATTGAACAGCTCTAGACTGCATAAATGAATAAATAAAGAAACGTGCTTTGTGACGGACTCGGACCCATACAGCTTTGCTCTTACCGTCTGAGCTTACAACACTCCAATAAGATCAGCAGTCTGAGAAAGCACTTATATTACTCACTTCTTTATTCTTTGGTCATAGGCATAAATATTTTCATATACACATGTATGCTTGTACCTTATGCTGACAGTATGTATATCAACTGAACATGAGCATAAAACTTACAGTTCATCATCAGTCTTTCAACGTCCGTCATTGGACATAAACCTCCCCTAGGATTTGCCACAGTTTTCTATCATGGGCATCAAGGAGCCAGTACAGTTCATGCCCAGTAAATGATTATAAAGGCTGAGTTTTTATCTCATTTATCTTTTATATCAACAGGAGTTCAGCCAACGTATTTTAAGGAAGTGCACATTAAATGCCAGAGAACCACATCACAGTGGTCCCAGAATGTAAAGTTATGGAAATTAGCTCAAATCGATAGATTGGTGATAAATATAATAGTGGTGGATGTCTTGTGCATGAGATGAATTCAAGGAAGCCATGTTTTAGGGGTTTGTTTTCAATTTTAACTATGTATAATACAATACCTTCGATTCACTCTAGAAAAAGTTTTCAACAAATGTATCATAATTAAATAAGTGACTATGAACGGATAGTGAGATCATAAGATCCACATTCTCTACAAAATATTGAGGTTTGTACTTGGGTGATTTGATTCTAAATGCCAGGGTCTTAAATCTCCCGTTGTGTAGATATAACATCAGTCATTTGTTCAATTGAAGAGGATTTTCGGTACAGAAATTAAAGATAGTTCTTAATGTCTTTATTGTTGGCCTCTAAACTCTCTTCTGATAAATTTCCTAGACCATGGCCATCATTCAAAACAATTCAACTGAGTGTATTGTATTGTGTAAAGTATGATTCAACTCAACCCAAGGAAAATTATGCTCAAATGAAAAGTGCAAAGAGGAAATATATAGTTTCTGATCTGTTTTTTTTCTGTATTTATAAAAAGAATATTTGGTTTGATTTGGTACTCTTATCTTTTCTATTAAAATTTTTAGTAACTTTTGTTAAGAAAAGACATTAACTTTTTAACTTGGGTTATCAAAATTTGTTGAGATTGATATATCTTTTATAAAATGTAGGTTGATTTTATATTACAAGTATATAAAGTTGGTCTGATTACCCATTCACTGCACCAAATATTTCATATCTACATTTTTTGATGAAATGAAGCTTGTCCTAACGATCTGATAACGTATGTGTTTGAATTTGAGATTTTTGTGGACTTCAAAATGGTGTAACTTTTGTTTTAAACCAGCTGCCAACTTATTTTTTTGTATGTTCTCGGACATTCTATGCAGATTAGATATAGACCAATCAAATAATACATGAGAAAACTTGATTTTTTTAGACATTTCTATCTCTTGGCTCACTGTGTGCATATGGCTCATGAACTGCAGTCTGCCTACCCTCGCTATTGTATATTGTACAAATACATGGGTGAACACTCAATAGAAGTGACACAAAGAGCGAGTCGTGTCTGTTGTTATACTTACTGATCCCTCATCATTAATAACATTTTTAGTGTAACCTACGTAAGTGAGCCTTGTTCCAAAAATAGATATTTAGTATAAAATAATATCAGTATACAATACAGATAAAACCTTGTATAAAATGAGAGACTACATGTATGTCAAACTATATAAGAAAGAGAGGTGGTGTTTGATCAAAACTGCTGGGGTACCTTGTTAATATAACTGTTTTGTTTTTAAAATCCCTGAAACAGTTACATGGTAAACAACTGATGATCCCAACAAGAGAGAATTTATACATTTTACAATAATAACAAAGTATAAGGAAAACTAAGAAAAAAACTTCTTTGAAGATTATATGAATTGCATTGACAGATAGTGGGAAATGGCTGACTGAAGAGACACAAAAAAATCTATTGAAAAAATTTTTTAATGTTCAGTGTTTGAAGCTTGTTTTGATGATTAAAATGAGCTTTTTCCACTAAAGTTCATTTTTCATTTTCAAACTTATATGTAGATGATGTAGACCCTTAAACCCGAAGATTAAAATAATACGAGTTGAGTATAATCCTCCTGTATGAGTATCAACTTAGTCACGATGCGTCTCAAACAGCTTCCGTTATTAACCCATCACCTCTAATTGTATGGTACCACATTGGTTTCAGAAGTTTTGTTAAAGGAGGTTTGAGTCTCAAAAATCAAGAGGATAGAGAATCTCCATTTGCTATTAAAAAAAAATAACTAACGATGTTGGTCAAGTGAAACTCCCATGAAACTATCTCAGAAATGTTGTAGATGAAGGGTGTTGCAAGGGTGATGAAAGCAGACCATCCAAGTCAAATCGGTTGAGTGAAAAAGCTCAATAAATAGGTTCTACATTATTTTCTGAACAACCTATTATATAAAGGCCGGGGTGGGGCCTTACTAAAGCTCAGCTTTGGAATCTGGGGGCTGGTTGGGGGGTAGATAATTCTTCATTGCATGTCTTATGCATTTCTAAATTCATTTTTCAATATCTATTTCCAGGACGCTACTTTTGAAAATGTAATTCAAAAGTACCATTTTCTGCTGAGCTGGAAACTTTTGACCACTAACAGCAACATGGATTTTGAATCCGTGGCTGATCAACTGAATATTCCGCCCCAGGTTGTGATGGAATCGCCCCTCCCTCATACCTGCAAGTATTGCACTGAGAACTTCCGATCAGTGTCCGACCTCCACAAACACCAAGAATCACACTCCAAGGAGAAGCCATTCACATGCCTCGTGTGCAATCGAGGGTTTGCTCTGAATCGTCACTTGCAGGAACACGTTAGGACACACACTGGAGAAAAACCCTACCCTTGTGAATTTTGTGGCAAATGTTTCTCAACGTTTGGCGGTCTTCGGACACATCACAGAATACACACAGGAGAGAAACCATATCGTTGTTCGGTGTGCGGGGAGTGTTTCTCTGTCAAAGGAAACATGCAGCGACACATGCGAAGACACACAGGAGAGAAACCATTTGCTTGTGACTTGTGTGGGCGAAGATTTTCTGTTGCAAGCCGAGTGCACATTCATCGGCGGACACATACCGGTGAGAAACCGTACGCTTGTACCGTTTGTGGGGAACGGTTCTCAGTTGGTGGCAATTTGCATCGGCACATGAAGACACACACAGTGTATCATTGTGAAGAGTGTGGAGTTGACTTTACCCGAAGCATGGACCTTGAGGTGCACCTTCGGTCGCACGTCACTGAGAGTCTGTTTTGGTGTGATATCTGCAGTAGACAGTTTACGGACAGCACGTTGTTAAAAAGCCACATTAAATCAAAATCCTGTGGATGAAGCGTTTCATGTGAAGGTTTGCCAATAAAGATGAGCCCTCTGAGACTCTGGCACTTATGAAAAAAAGCCAAATCAAATGTAGAATCAGGACTCGAAAATTGATTCAAGTCAAAAGCATAAATTTTCTGATTACATTATATTCAAAATTTTATTCATTTTGATCAAAACAAGGCTAAAATGAAGAATAGAATGGCAAAATGCTGACATCACTCTGGCTCTACTCTATTGAGAAATAACAAGAAAAAAAATTATGCTTTTTTCTTTATTCTGTAAATATCAGACAGCCAAATTGGCAAATTTTCAAAAATTTATTATGAGAATTTAAAGTCTCTGTTCTGGGCAAAATATGCTAACTATCATCTTACACCATTTTTTTTTTTTCAAATATGCCAAAGATTTCAAACATATGTCTGTGTTTATATTGTTTAAGCAGATCATTTTTAGATGAAAATTTTCTACAATCTTTCATCTTATCATTAATTCAAAAATTATTACAACAAACTTAACATAGTTAATAGTTTCAGGCATTTTATCGACAGTATGCTGCTTTGTTATCAAAAGTCTGTTGATGTCTGTTCAAAGTTCCCAAAGAAAGAAAAAAAATGAATGAAAAATCGATAAAATGACAACATATCAAAATTTTCAATTCAATATAAAGTGGCTGTTGTATACTTACAAGCTGTGCAAAACTGCAGTCGAATTAATAAAAAAACAACAGTAGAGCCAGAAGTATGCTTATGATGTCAGCACTTTGCAATTCTGTTCAGGATGCTTTAACTACGTGAAAGAAAATCATCAAGAAACAAATTTTGAAAAACCCATTTACCAAATTCATTCAAGTAATCGTTGCAAATCTGGCACTAAAAAAACTTTCAATAAGTTATCTCCTTTCATAGCTGAAGTAGCTGAAAGTAGTTACATTTTTTCATCCTTTCCTGCTTACTTTATAGCTAAAAATGTTACACTAGAAAAAATCATAAAAAGGCTGAATTGATCAATGTTTTACTTTTATTTTAGTAGAAGTATTATTCAAAGATCATAATGATTATACTTTTTATCTATTTTCATTCTTGTGTTAATTTCTTATCATTGCATTGTATAATTATACTGTTTGGAGCCTTTGTATGAATTTTTAAGCGTACTTAACATTTCTAGCTACAATGATCGCTGGAGATGAAGAAATTAACAAATCTAGCCACTTTCAGCCATTTCTAGCCCCGAAGGCAGATAACTTTTGAAATATTTCTAGAAGTCTCTTTTTAATGCCTGATTAGTGAAGATTACCAAAAATTGTGGAGAAATAGTATCAGAGAATTTAAAAAACATTTATTTAATTGAATTTGGATCAGTCTGAAGGTTTGCAATTTCAACTTGACTCAATTTTGGAGTTAGTATTCTATATTTGATTGAGAAAGACAAAGTTGAAATTAATTGTTTACAATTTTGAGAATAGCCATTTATACTCCAAGTTTTGTTGGCACAATCAAATCCTTTCTTACTAACCTTGATGTGGTCAACACAGTGTTATGGCTGATCCATTCTTCAGTCTTCGTCAGGTGTATAATTCAAGAAAAGTGGCAAACATTTCAGTGATTTTTAGTAGAGTTTAGCAAAAAAAAAGGAGATAACTAATATAGACAATTATTTAAGTTGCTGCTACTAACTTATGGAACAAATGAAAGCAAAAATGACCATTTAAAACTGTAATTTATTGAATTCAACTTCAAAAGATATAATTTGGGGATAGGGACAGTGTACAAGGCTAGTGTATTGGTTGCAATTAACAAAAAAAGGATGAAGTATCTTTTCAAACTTCTGACCTTAGAATGAAACTATTGATGAAATTAATGTAAAATGATTAAAAAAATGACTTTGTCATTTCTAACAGTATTTCTCCATACAAACTTATGTAGATAAGAAGTAAACAGTCTCTAAATAGTTCCAAATCATCTACATAATTTATGCTTTTATCAAGGGCTGCATCTATGCTAGTTACCTCTCTTTTCTTCGCAAACCTATTCTCAACGATTACCAATATTTTTTTCGCCATGTCAAGAAACTAGGCAAATTTTCTCTTTTTTTCCACATTTTTTTCTCATGGGGAAAAAGGGCTGGTAATTGTTTGGAAAAGGTTCACTTAGAAAAAAGAGATAACCAGTATATATAAAAAAAATGTTTGTCTCTTTTTTTTTTTTAATTGACTGACAACCAATTAACCGGTGACAAATTGTCCTAGCAATTTTGGGTGTCAATTTCTCTATTCTCATCCAGAATTCAAATTTCCCAGGTCTCTCTGCTCTCCGATTGTCTGAAAAAATTTCATAAATGTTTGAATGTGAAGATTCTTCACTTTGCACAATTCATGCAGAAAGAAAACATTTGAAATGAAACAGGTCTAGTTAATCACTCAATAGAAACCATCATGTAACTAACGTCTTTTGGCAGTATGCTGTGTTGGGGGTGATCAATTACAAAATTATAAAGTGGGATGATCTATGAATAAGTTACATCTGTAACATTTTGTTGGTGAGTGATCTCGGAAAAAAGTCAGCATTTTTTTAAAAATTAAGTGTGAATGCTGCCTAACACAAACAAATGGACCATTTTAGCATAAACTCACATTGAAAATTGAAACACCCATTAAAAACCAATGGGGAGGGCTTAAAAAACAAAAATAACTTTTTTGTAGACATGATAAAGAGTGAATGCTGAAATTTTCAGTCCTCCAGCTCTGTTGGTGTGGCCTGTATAAGTGATACATACATAGCCAACTAGACCAACTAGAAAACTGATGAAACCTATGTTAACAGTTTTGTTTAACAGTTTATTAAAAGCCTAGAATCAAAGCAGCAAACCTCTCTCGAACAATAACATATTGAAACAAGGCAAACCTTTCAGCAAAGTTCAATGAGTTGGCCGTCAAAAATGGGCAGTATGCTGTAGACCCATTTTAATGCAATTGTTGGATCCATAATTTTCTTGTGGATCCAGAGTCTGCATTTTATGGATCTTCCATTTTTACAAACTTTCACGAAAACTCCCAAACTTTTTCAATTCGTGCAGAAATGATAAATAAAATTTTTTTAAAAAGCATGACATCTCACCAGAAGGTCACATTTTGACAAAATAAAAAAACAAGCAAGTGTCTGGAATAAGAGTCTGACAATACGTTAATTATCTTTTTAGCAATGGATGAAAGGGAAAGGGGCGATGAGTTCCGTTTACTAAGCTACTGAAATGTTTTTGTCTTGTTCATTTCCTTTTTACAGTTGGTGTAACCTGATTCATTAGGGGTCTTTCTATTTTTGTTTCTAGTTATTATTTTGAGAGCCAAATTGAACGTTTCGAAATTTGTGGTCTATTTGAGTTGATTACCCTAACATAATATGCTGCAAAAAGACATTGTTCACATGACAGTTTCTATTGAGTGACTAATCAGACCTGTCAACAGGAACTTTCGTTTGACAATACATTCCTTGAGTGAGCCAAGTCTCAAAGTGGTCAACTTCGCTCGTTCAATGACATAATAAAATGGGTTGAGCAGATATTCAATCCTTTTCCGTGAAGGTTTTCTGAAATCTTTTCATTTATCTAATGAAATGTTCATTTGATGATACACTCATCTTTTTTGCTTTTTATTTATTCATTTATTTATTTATTTGAATCAGTAAAGTTTTCCATTTAATACTGGTTGACGTGTGATGTGTTTTTTGTCATTATCTTCTAGATATGTCTACATATTTTTATAAGACGCTCTCTGGTCGGTTGGTTGGTCAATCAGTTCCGATTATGTTAAACAACAGAAACAAAAAGAGGAAGGTCTGGGTTTTGTGTTTTACTTACCAGCTGCTATTCTGTCAAAAATGGTGTGATGTCATAAAAAGGTGGGACATCATTGAAAGAACATCTGTTCAGATCAATAAATGACATATCAAGCGTTTTTTTTCCTACAAGTTGCCAAGTATTGTTTGTTATCAATCGTTAAATCAACTGAACTCTTCAATTTCAAACTAAATTTAAAGCTAAAAATGTTAAATATACTCATTTAAAGCCCACTTATCAAATAAAATGAACATACTCTAAGACTCCACGACAAATTATTGATGAAAATTGTACACTTTGATATAAACTTATAAATTGTTTTTCAATAGTTAGATTTTATGGTGAACTGTCTGTACCTTCCTCTTCCTCCTCTTCCTACCACTACAACCACAAGTAGTAATGCTTCATTTAGAATCTCTTTGAAATCAGAAATCACAGATATGGGCATGAGGATGGTGGACACATAAAGCATAGAGCCGCATAATGGTCTCCGTAGCAAGTAGGTTATTCGAGGTGAACTTGCTAGCTCCACGCCCCAGCCCAAAGCAGATCCGCACAATTACCAGCAAAAACAAACTATGACGTTAAAACAATTTATTGAGATACAAAGGTTGAAATAGTCAACAGTCGAAGCAACCACCTTCTATACCCCCCCCAGTTGGACGGCAAGCCAAAATGACAGGGGGGCTCTGATTGACAAAGGACTTACTAGAATTTTCCATAAAAAGAGAACATGAAATTTTTATTTATAGATATCTTTTTAAATTTTTTAAAAAATATTTTCAAGGAAATTCTCATAGATTTTTTTTTTTTTTAATGAAATAGTAAACGTATGGGTCTGGAGTATACATGTGTAATTAAACTTGTTTCAAGTACGGTACTTTCCTTTTGATCTGATGAAAACATCAATATGTCAATACAGGTTTGCTTATACCTTTCATAACCAACACAAAGTCATCTTTGCAAATAAAGAAGACATAAAAAATGCTTTTATTTATCCTGCAACATGTGAAAAGTTTATACTTACTGTCTTTAAGTATGTACAAATGGATGGTTTGATATATACAAACAATGAATTGCATAAAAGGGGTGCTATCATCCATCATTTTCTAAATACTTTTCTGTGTAGGGAAGAAGAGTTGTCTGCATAGGGCCCCATGTAGAAGAAGGGTTGGGCCCATTACCTCTTGCTACGGTCCTGATTGTCCAACTCCAATTGACATTGTTTTCCTACTGTGACCACAACAATAATGATCCTCACCAAAGATTGATGTATAAACTGATATGTAATACCTACAATCCCCTACCTGAGCAGGAGTTGAATTTCTGACCAATCGATTGCCAGGAGGCTGTCTCACTGACTGGGTTGAGGCAACAAGTCTCAGGAATTAATGAAAAGTTATCCTACACATGTGCATAGGCTTATCCCATTCTAATGAATAAATACATTTGTACAGAAAAAAAAAAAATTTTCTAATAATTTTTATTGATTATATATATAGAGATACATATATATATATATATATATATATATATATATATATATATATATATATATATATATATATATATATATATATATATATATATATGTATATATATATATGTATAAATATATACACAACACAAAAGTTGCCCAAATCATCTTCAGTAGTAAGAGAAGTTGGAGTGGAGTTTGACCCTGCAGCAGCCAGGCTTGTCATTTCTTGAGCTTCAAGTTGAATTATTTGGGGGAATTAATTTACTACTCAGATTTGCTTTTTCCCGGCTAAACTGCTTCGAGAATCGGCTAAAATCTTTCCCACTTTCAGCTAACTTTATGGCTAAAAATGTTTTATACCAATTGAAAGCCAATCATCAAATAAGATTCCTATACGTACTAAGACTCCAGAACAAACAATTAATAAAAATTGTAAATTCACTTTTGATAAATTATCCAGATTTGTAGTGAATATGCTAGAAAAACAACTTAATACCAGATTCCAAAAATATTCTCAAGGCAAAAGTTTCGGCTGAAATTTGGTTTATCAATCTTGTGCTAGGCATTGCAGATACAAAAAAAAGCTGCCTTGGACTGCACAACCCTCTTAAGAGTGCTGAATAAATTTTCCCATGATAGACGCTAACTGTGTCCAGTTACTGCTATCAGTTATTTTGAGTTTTGAATTGTGAGATAGAAGGAAGCTTTTGAGCAATCCCAAAGTTCCAAATTTGAATTCTGCATCATAAAAAAAAGGTATGATTTGACACTGAGATCATCCATCTCAGATTAATCAACACAAATTCATTGCAATAACAATTATCATACCAGCCATGGCTGCCATCTTGAATTTTCAATGACTGCATGTTATATCCACATGGCAATTCCCAAGAACTATATATGGTAAAGAATTTAGATAATTATGTCCTCAATATCATATAACATCCATCACTGATACGAAAATTCATCCACAGTTGTTGCTAGCAACCATTTTAAAGTAGTTGCCATGGGTGATACATTGAAAATCCAATTTGACTCAATATGCAAATTATTTTAGAATGCCTTTGACTATTATTGTACCAAATTATATGATTGTATCACTAAATACATAATTAAGCTGTGCCTCTGTTGTTTCTTTTATTGTTATAGATTAAATAAATTAAGATGTTACATATTTGATTAATCTTGGCATTCTTTCGTTTGCCATGCCATCAATGGTCATTAAAACCATTGATGAAATCAACTATAGTCCTAAATAACAAATACTTTTTGTATGCTTCCCATTCTGTAGAATTCGTATGACAAAGAATTAAATGAAAGAATTGAAATGAATTGAAATGAAAAAAGAATTAGATTTTAGAGAATCTAGACGCTATGAATGAACCCGTAAAATTAAGGTCAAAAAAGGTCAAAAAAGCTTTTTTTCTAAAATCGAAAGGGACGTTTTTAGAAGGGATCTAACGAAGTACCGATGCCCATTTTCAAGTCTATGGACAAAACAGTGTGGCCAGGAGTTCTAGAACGCACAAGAATACGCATATATATATATATATATATATATATATATATATATATAAAGGATAGAACTATCCTCCATCTCTGGTGGCTATGGTTGTTCAATTTGGGCTTATCCAACCTTCTATTTTTCTATTTCGCCATTGGATTTAATGACTGCAGCACGATTTCTCAAAACGAAAGACTGATTTTTTCTGGTCTCCATAAAATCTGCAGGAAATGTGTGGAGTAAAGAATCTGATACAATATTGGGAAGGTGGTCTCAATTGTGAAATTTCACACTCTCGCACACTCGATGTTGAAAACGCCATACAAATAGGTACTATTCAACAATCTAATTTATTCAGAGCAACAAAAATCCATATATTTACCATGTATCTAGTTTGTTTTTTCATCTCGTGAATTCTCTTATTCCTTTTTTATTTGCGCGTCGTTTGGTGTGAGAGCGTGAAACTCTACTATTTACAATTGAAGCCACCTTCCGTACATTGCGCAGGTAATCTTTCAAGTAATTCTTCATTTGACGTGAAAAATTAATTTTCAGATGCGACTGCACGTATCACTATAGCTGAGTCTGTGGGTATGTCGGTCAGTCCGACCCCAAAATGCTTGAAATCGATTTTTTGCCCATGGGTAGAAAGAATCTTCGGCCCTGCGTATTCACAGTGCTCCAACTAGGGGAATAAAACTCAATCGGGTAGTTTCTACCAGTTAAATCATGATTTAGAATGGGGTGGGTTCCATTTAATATACAACAGTGCGGAACTGAGCACTGACTTATCGGTATTATTGAAATATTTCTACGACGGGCATCGTCCAATATAACACAGCTCACGATATCAAAGATATAATTATTATATTGTTATAGGCGTTCCCGATATAGTACTGTTTGCAATATACACATATTGTCCTGATCAAAAATATCTATTATAGTGATATATATTTCCCCTGATACTACGCTTTTTTTTTTAGTGCAGTTCACAATATATATATATATATATATATATATATATATATATATATATATATATATTTGCGTATATTTAAGAAATGGACATATTTTGGTCCGACAGAATGGATTATAAATTTAGTTATATCATAAAGAAACTTTTTTAAATGATCTTGTGTTGTTACATGGTTGATATATCATGCAACGTAAACACTATACACAATTAAAGAAAATAACACAACTGGTAATGTATATATATATATATATATATATATATATATATATATATATATAATGTGTACTTTAGAGAGTGAGACAGACTTGGGAGTGAAGTGTTTGGTGGTAAGGTTTATTAATCCTTATAAGTCAATAGTCCATGCATGTTTCGGGATTCTTCCCATCATCAGTGGTGTGTGCTGTGTGAGTGTGTATCAAAATGTACCATATATATATATATATATATATATATATATATATATATATATATATACCCATTCAAAATGGCGGGCTGATTTATGGAAGTTATTTGGGTAATTTCTGTTTTTAATAATTCAATTAACCCAATTTCATTTTTTTTCAAAGTCTCAACTCTTGAGAGTTTCGAAGACGTAATCTATGACATAATTGTTATGTCATCATAGGAAGGTAAATTAACCAATGACAAACGAACAGACGGACAGAAAATATAAGCCCGTTTATTTAGTTAGATATTGAATGTGAATCTTCTCAGCCTATCACAGACGAGTGATGGTGTGAGTAGGAGAATTATTGTATTGTAATAATGGCAGGTCGAATGTGGACGCATTATTCGAAGAAACAATGTATTTTCTTACTTTTTTGGTTTTTGTTCATGACTAGGCAATTTTGGCCATTTTATAGCCAAATTTGACAAATCAGTCTTTTAAATTTTTTCAATTTTAGCGTTTGGCCATTTTTACGTGTTTATCGGCCTGAAACGTCTCTAACTATCTGGCCACTCTGTTCTCTACTGAGTTTGTTTTTTTAAATGATGACAAAACCACTTGTGTTTTTGTTTTTTTTTCCATTTTGTCAATCCCACCACAGAAATTAACTTAGAATAATCAGTATTACCAGAAAAAATTGAATACCGATAGAAATTTTGAGGGCAAAAACAGAAAAGAAATTTTAAAACGAGAATCTGGACTATTCAATTTTTTCTGCCGTTCATCTTGACGTGTATCATGGACACCAGGACCAGGGTTGCCAGAGATTAGGATTCGTTTCTGGCCAAAAACACACAAAAAATGGCCAAATCCCAAAATAGTTTATAAAAAGCAATTATTTCATTATTCATTTGAATTACATGGAGTATGGTCATTCATTTGTATTATTCGTTACAAAAAAAAAAAAAAAGAAAAAAGAATGTAAATACATCAACGTCCATCCCAATTTTTCAGTGGCTCTTTTTGATGACAACCCGTGCACTGACGGCCTGGGTTGTAATGTTACGATTATGAAAAAAACTGACTGGAAAATGGACGTGAATATTTAAAAGTATTCTTGAAGAAATAAAATGAAATAATAATACTTGCTTTTAAAACATTGCAATACTGTATCACGCATCAGAATTAAGAATTGAAAGTACTTCAGCAACAATATCAAAATGGTCAAAATCTCAATTAAGGCCAAACCAGAAAGCTCATAGCCAAATGGAATGCGTTTCAAAAAGGCCACATTTTGCCATAAAGTGGCCAAAACGATATTTTCAATAAGAAAATGATATGCGTTGCTAAAGATACCGGATATTGGTAACGTATTAATTTTATCGTAATAATCTTTGACTTATCAGTAGGAAAAGCGATAGGAGAAAAAAAACTTTTTCTGTGTGAATTCCGTCATTTGAGTGGGTGTTGATCTCAGGGTTGCTATTTTGGCCATTTTATAGCCAAGTCTGACAAACTTGATGAACAGTGGTAAAGCCATATTCGATTTTTGGCCATATTCGTTTTTAGGTAATTTTTTTTTTTTTTTTTTGCTTTGAGAATATTTCTCTAGTCAGAAAAGTGTCAGGAGAATTAGCCATTCTTTGAATGAGTTTCAGCCGGAAAAAAGGTCAAATTTGAGTTGTTTGGCAACACTGTTCATTTAGCGGGAACAATAGTTCGATAACCGCCAACAGTTCAATTTCCTTCTAAAATTGCCAACCGGACACCAGTGTTGCCACTTTAGATGTTTTAATTGTTTATTCTATTTACGTTGTCTAGATCGAGTGATACATTAACCGTGTAACGACGAGTGATAATTTTAAATATCTGTTTTCTATATAATACAACAAAATTTATAATCTTCTATCATGTGTATCAAACATTAGGAACGTCACACATAGATAGCTAGACCCCGACCTACATACACCTTGGACTACTCAAAGGCACCTGACCTTTCAAATCATCTACAATGACCATAAAGGTTACAGAACATGCATTTACCCAGGTGATACTCGATCATACGTAAAAAGAGCACGCTCTAATGTGTATTCTACCACCTTGATAATTACTAAATTATTACTAGGTTATTACTAGAGATAACCTCGACCCCATAGCCCAACACTGGAATACTCTTAATAATTTCCAATACTTCATCCCCATTATTACCAACCCCTACCATACACATGGACATACTATTGATACAACTAAAGTTCTATTCTACCACTGATATCCATAAAGTAAGATTATGTATGCACCTATGGGCAATTAAACACACATTTATGCAAGAATTCTACATCACTTTACTAAGTATCCAAAGAGCTCAATACTTGACCATCACCTAGATTTCCAATAACCATGACAGCCAATTCTAAAGAATGCCTACCTCCCTTGACCAGTACAACCAATAAAATACCCGTAACTGCCTCTACTACTTCTAACAAAAGATCTGACCAAACCACCACAGATTCATTCACAAATATTAAACAGTCTCACCACTTTGGCCTCCCAAGAATCTTCATTTCTTATTTCCATTTTTGCTTTCAAAGCAAGATGTTTGATGCTAAATTTGTTTTCAATGGAAACCTAACTTTTTAACCACTAGAAGGTACACACACGCAAGTTACTGAAGATCGAACCCTTCCGAAAACATGCATAGCATACAAATTAATCAATTTGTCTGTTAAGTAAGTAATAAAGTCTCCAGATACTTTTACTCCTAAGTTTGTCTCATTTCCAATTGTTCACTTATCTATACACATCCACCATCCTTACATCCATATCTGTGGTTTCTGATTTCAAAAGGAATTCTAAATAAAGTAGGAGTAGCAGCAGGAAGAGGAAGGTGTGGACTGTTCATCCAAATATCTGGCTATGAAAAAAAAACAAAAACAAACAATTAGTAAGTTTGAAATAAAGTATGTTCGTAATTCTTTTTATCAATAATTTGTTCTGGAGTTCACATGTATGATTATTTTAACTGATAAGTGGATTTTAAATGAGTATATTTGATATTTCTAGCTAAAAAGTCAACTGGAAATTGAAAAGTTCAGCTGATTTTAGCTGTTTTTAAAAACTAATAACGAACAATAGTCGGCAACAAAGTAAAGAAAAATGCTTGGTACGTCATCTATTGATCACGTTCTCATGACATCACACATTCAATGCACATAATAGTAGCAGTTAAATGAAACACGAAATCCACCCTTCTTCCTTCTGTTGTTGAACGTAACCCAGGCCGACCGACAGACCGACTGAGAAGCGTCTAACAGAGAATTATCAATAATTTGTCCTGGAGTTCACATGTATGATTATTTCAACTGATAGTTTGGTTTTAAATGAGTATATATGATATTTTTAGCTATGAAGTTAACTGGAAATTGAAAAGTTTAGCTGATTTTAGCTGTTTTTAAAGACTAATAATGAACAATAGTTGGCAACATAGTAAAGAAAAATGCTTGGTACGTCATTTATTGATCACGTATTCATGACATCACCCATTCAATGCACATTATAGTAGCAGATAAATAAAACACGAAATCCACCCCTTTTCCCTCTCTTAGCGAACGTAGCCCGGGCCGATCGGCACACCGACTGGAAAGCATCTAATAGAGATGTGTGGACTTGAAAATATCAGAAAATGTTTGAACGAGGAGAGATTTCTATTATTAAGAGTTGGAAGTCTTCTTCAAAAAAAAAAAATTCGCCAAGCCTAAATGAACAAATCAACAAAGTGAATGAATATAATTTAAATATTGATTTTATCAAATATTTTTTTTTTAACTAAGATTTATTTTGATATTATGGAATATAAAATAGTATCCATCAGTGTTTCTCAACCCTTTTCTTCTAAGTGCCCCTTATGAGACTTGGCTACTTGTCAAAGCATTAGTGTTGCCAAATCAGCGCTAAATCCAGCGCGTTCCTCGTTTTGAAAATGGGATTTTTTCAAATTTAGCTCTTTTTGGCAGTGAAACTACTGCGAAAATATTTCCGAGATGGCAGTTTTGTAAATCCCCCCCTCCTCCGTCTGTAATTTATCCATGACATTTTTTGTGATATGTGGAGGTCTTGAACGAAGCACCAACATTGAGTTGAAAAGGGTTTCATTATGGAAAATGTTATAGTTAGTAGTACGTGTATCAATGCATTTCTAGGCAGATACTTTAAGCAGAAAAACATTTGTAAATCAGAGTCATAGATGTTTATGGCATCTCCCGCAAGACCCATCGAGAGACTCGAACGTCGTTACTCATCTCACCGCCCTCTTGAAAAAGAAGAACACCTCGAGCAGTTGCAAGCGCGCAGGTATAAAACCACTGATCTAAATAATTTTCCTAGATAAACGGCGTGAAAATTTAGTTAATTCTAGATATAATTTGAGATAAATCTAGATATGAAGGAAGTGGAAGCATTAGACAAGTGGCAAGTAGCCACATGACACAAGACAGCCTACCAGTGTTTCCACTCTAGATAATTTGTATCTAAATCTAGATGTTTTTGGTTGAATCCATGAAATTAGGCGTCTAGATTCTAGACATGAATCTGGATTATCATAAATAAAATCACAAATATTTTCAGTGAAATTCATCATTTTTTTCACTACGTATCACCTTCCTCTTCAACTGATATGCTGCCTTGAACTAAAAAAGATGGTGACCTTTAAAAAAAAATTCAACTCCATGTAACCTGAAATAGTTAATAACAAAATAGTTTTACTATTGTTTTAATCATAATTCTTTTATTAAGATTCACTTTGAAATTATGAAAGTATGAAATGGTACCTACATAATTTTCTAGATATGACAATCAAGATCAATAGTTTCAAAATTTGGGTCCGAGGTCCCTGATGGGTCCGTGGTCCCCGATGGGTCTGACAAGGGGAGCCGTTGCAATGTTCGCTCTAAACCTGATATTTTTACAAAACTTGCGACAGAGAAGCAGCAGCATCCATTGCGCAACTACAAAAAAGAAACATAAGTTTTGTACGCAGATATCAGAATCCAAATAATAAATAAAATCTATTCAGAATGAATGCGATTTTTAACGGTCAAAAATGTTAACTATTGTAGTTTATTGATAACTGCCAAGAGACAAAATGCTAAAATTAAGGGGTCCATTGGAAAACGTATTTTCCGATAGATGGGGTCCTCTCTTTATTTACTCTCCCACCAGAGCAAAATGCGACACAAGGTCAGGGTTTGACGTGAGGGAAAAAGGAGCAACTCATTTGGGTTTTGAAAATTCACGAAACTAATAGATATAAACTCACAAAGTGAAAATCAGTGTTGACCCTTTGGATATTTTAAATCCAGATATGGATATTTTTGATGCCTTGAGATGTAACAATTGTATCCAGATATTTCACACCCAGACAGATATTTTCGATAAGACTTGGATATTTTTAAAACTTTTTAGATATTTTTCAGATATCAGATAAAAGTTTAGATATTCATCTGAAAATATCTAAAAAGTTTAGACCCGAACCCAATCTCAGATAGCAAAATTTGATTACCTCGTACAAATATATATATGAATTTTTTCATTAGGACTAAAAGTGAGTTTGACATTTTTTTTAAAAATTAATCTATTTCTGTTCGACTTATTGAATTTTGGTCACATATGTTAAATTACATTTTATTTTTATCATTTAAAAATCTTGATAGATATGTTATATATTTTTGGATGTTCTTTTAGATGTTTTCGGGAGGAATTTAGATACTTTTAGATATCCTTTGACTCAATTCCAGATATAAACATCTTATATAAAGTGGTAACACTGGAACTAGTCAGTCAGCCGACATTTCTTCACGGGAGAACACGTCGGCGAAACCTGAGAAGAAATCTTCCCTCGTAAAAAGAAAAATTTTACAAAGAACCGAGAGGGATGCCTCGACATTTGTTTGAAAAAAATATCACAATTTTCATGAGAGACCAGGTTGGTTTTCAGTTATTTCAAGATGATATTTGCAAGAGGGACGACAGAAATGGGGAAAGAAGCAGAAGAAAACAAAAGTGAGTTTTCTTTCACTTATTCTTTTTCCGCCTTTTTAATTTCTCTGGCAAAAAAAAAAATAGTATCCATTTATTTTTCTTCTTTCTGACCTTGAGACTTTCAAACGACGTAAAAAAATTTTTAAAAAATTATAATAATTATCCAAAAAATGTAAGGTAAAAATTCATTTATTTGAAACAACCGAAATTATTATAAAAAAAAACATTTCTCCTCAATCAGAACGAACTGCCTTTTAACTGAATCTGACCTTAGTTTTCAGGGAGACTTTCCTTCGTTTTTGTGAGGAAAAAGTAACTTTTTTTTAAAGGTAAAATGAGTAGATTGGCTCAGAAGTGGGTAATCAATTTACAATGAATTGACGATGTAAAACTGGACCCTGACTTTGTGTCCATCTTGTTTTGCGACAATTCAATTTCCAATATAAAAAATTTAATTAGAATGATCTACAATGTTTGGTCAAAAGAAAACGAATGAAATAATTTTCCATTATTCACTTGTCTTAATGGATCAATTATTATGAATTTATTTTCTAATACTTTATTAAACCTCCAGCATTTTCAATGACGTAAAAAAAGTGAAAAATACAATTGAATAAATATTTCAAATAAAAATGAATCGATGTAAAAAAGACTTGCATTGATTTTTGTAATCAAAATATTGTAAATCATTGACAGCTTTCAAATTAATTTTATTTGAAAATTAAATAACAGCTTAATAAAACATAGTTTATTTAACAATAAATGAATAAAAAAAATAACTTGGTCGTCTTTATTTTTGTTAGACAATGTAACCCAATATTTAATTTAATTTTGACTTTTCTAAGTATTGTAAAATTTGATAGGATTCAAATTTTGGTTTAATAAATTGTCAAACCAACTCAATTCTTAATTTTTATCAAATAAAGTATTGTGAATTATTTGTTTACGGAAACTTTTTACTTCAAGATTTTCAACAACCTAAAAAAATTATTTACTTTATAAAGTTAGTCTAAAATTAAACGGAAAAGACATTTTAAGTATTTTATCGTTTATTTCCAACTATATACTGCCTTAATTTTATTTCTAGAATCAAATTAGACATTGAATAGTAAAAAAAGAATTATATGACTTAACCCTTTATTTGACAATTAATAAATTGATATTCTTTATCAGTCTTAATTATCGGATTAAGTATTTTAAATATGAATTATTTTTACTGTAGTAGCATAAAATGACTTTTACTGTTTTAATACTTTTTTCTACAATATTTAATTAGATTTTAATTTTTAGATGAATTAGGTACTCGATCTTTTTAAAATCTTTTTCTTTTCAACTTGAAAATGTTAAAATTCAGTACTTTTTCTATTCTTTAAACCAGTCTTTTTTGTTAAGTGTCTGAAATTTAATCAAAATCTAATTATTTTATTAGATGAATTATTGTAAATGCATTTCTTTCTGACTTTTTACGTACGTCATTGTTGAAAATAGTTGAAAATTTATCTATTAAAGATGCCTCTATGAGCATCTCCATGAACAATTACGCATTTTAAATACTTTTTCAACTCAAAAATACTCATTGATTTAATTTGAAACTCTTGTAAAATAAATTACCATACTTCAGCATTTAATAAAAATCAATACTTTTTTTTTTCTCGCCTCTTTTCTTAAACCACGCAGTTTTCCAAGAAAATTCATTTACTTTCAATTTTAGTGTTTTCAATCCATTATTTCCAAACCGTCTGGAAATCTATCTTTTAGGAAATTTTAAAATCTCTTTAAGGGTCCTACAAGATGCAGGAGGGGGTTGTATTTACAATAAACATATAAAGCTTCAACTGGGCACTTACTTTCCGATATTTTTACGCGAGTAGGGCTTACACGAATTTTCTTAACTTACGACCAGTATTGTATGCGTTGTATGCATTTTCTTGTTTTATCTAGCTACTTTTTAGCCATTAAAAACTGACAACATAAAAATGGCCCGGCTATGTTTGAGACGCATCAAGTAGCCATTTTTATGACTATAATTGGCTAGACTAAAGGTAGCTATAGGTAGTAAATTGTCAGCAGGTAACTAGATACCATTGTATTAAGATGAATTTTTAAAAGTGACCGAGAAAATGAACTAAGAATCACAATTATTAAGAGCATTCATGACTTGATTTAAACCAAGGTAAAAATATGAATCTAGCCATTTAAAATTGTCGATGTAATAACTTTGCAACATGATGTTATTGTCAAAATAGCCATTAGCTTGAGCCGTTGTTATTCACTCGAATAGAGGTCTTATTGGACCTGTATCTTCTCGAAATACCCAAGATGAAGAAGGTGGAAACTTATAACCAAAAATAAACGATTGACTATACCGCAGATAACTATAAATTACATATCTTTGCAAGGATACATCATGAAGCCATTCTTATATTGGCTATTCTAAATGGCTAGAAGTGGCTAGATTTCTATAGTCGTGTAAATTGAATTATCAATTTAAAATTACTTGTCCACATAATAGTGACCCTTGGTTAATTTTATTCACTTTTATAACTGAAAATTAGCGTTAATACTAAGGAACTGAAATGTTCAGTTACCTACCTGGAAAATCCGTTCTATAGCTATCTTTTGATTCATTAAAAATGGCCCATAGCAAAATGGCTATACGATGCATCTTGCAATATGTTTTTCTTGGTTCTCTGGTCGTAACTCAGAGATTATACTCTCTTACTCCATTGTCATGGGGGGGGGTAGCACTTGTGCATGGATCCACTCCCAAATTGGTTTTTTTTTTTTTTTTTTTTTTTTTTTTTCCCTCCCCTTCCCTGAACACCCTTCCACAAAATATCAATCATCCGGAAATATCGTGTTGTCAATCATGAAATTACCTAATGAACTTTTTTTTTTAAATTTGAAGTTTGTATTTCATTGGTTTGCCGTCGGTAACTTATGACCCCCCCCCCCCGGGGGGGGGTAAACATTTTCCTGGTAATAGTAACCGTCTTACCCACCCTTCGAAACAATTTCCTCTTATGAAACAATATTTGATACTTTCATAGAGATCCTAATACATCAGTGATCAAAATAAAGACTGACGTAATTTTATGACTTTTTTTTTTTTTTATTAAATAAAAAAAGTAAATCGTAATTCAGTTTTGACTTTTTTACTTTCATCTTGATTTTGAAAATAAAATGAATCTAATTCCCTTCAACGTGATTTTCTCTTGTCAGTCTTTTTTTTTTATACTTTATTTATATTAATAAGAAAATGTCAAATTGGTTTCTTCAGTTTTAAGTTAGTTTGTCCAGCTGGCTTATATATCACGCGTACAGGCCATATGACGGAGCTAGAGGTCTGAAAATGTTAACATGTACTCCTTGTGTCAAGAAAAGACGTTTTCTTTGCTGGTGGGGGGTATTTGGGATCCAATTTGCAATGTAAATTTATGCTAAATTGATACCTTAGTCTGTGTCCGCTTGTTTTTTCTTGCATCTTTTAATGATCGCTGCCCAAATAAAGGCGAATAAGTAACTTATTTTTGACTCCATTTCGTAAAAAAAATATAGAATTAAATTCATGGTTTACAACTTTTTTTATATATAACAAATTTTGAATTTTATTTTTTTTCATTAATTCTTATTCCTTTGTGCATCGTTTAACGCCGAGTGAGCGTGGGTGTGAACCTTACAATCTGGTCCCCCACCATCCGTACATTATGCCAAAATACAATCATAATGACGTCTGCAATTGAAAACGGTAGCTAATTCTTTGCTTTATGTGAGAAGTACAGATAATCCACTTTGATCTTGATCTAAATGTCGTATTAAGTGCATTCCCATCGGGACTCCGTGTTCTGGCAGCTCTGCATTACAGTTGTAATAAATTAACTTATGCAGATTATCTAACTACTAACGTATTTGGATAATCGGCTGAGATACTATCGTATTAGAAAAAAGAATTAGGCACCAAGAAATGCGTATGTACGGGTACGAGAATGAAGACGGGTCTTACTATAAGATTTGTACAAGACTGATGGCTGAAATTTACTTTACTTAATGAATTGATGTTTTAATCAACATTACCCATTGACTTATTCTTTTAGTATAAGTGCCATGTTCCTTATCTTCACTGTCAATTTTATGAAAAATATCTAACTTGAAAAGTTAATCACATTTTGAGATAAAATTTTCTAAAAGTTGGGTGGTTTTTGTTTTTTTTTATCTTCAGGTGTCTTTCTCGCTGGAAATTTGTTAGTTAATTGAAAGGAAATTCAAGGTTTTACAAACTGTGTTTTATTTACAATGTGGATAAAGTAAAAATGGACACTTAATTTCTGCTAATTTTACGGAGGTACAAACAGATGGAAGGCTTGAAATGAGTTTTAAAATATCAATACTTTTTTCATAAATTAGTTTGTTGAAGTAATTGAAAGGAAAGACAATTGAGTGAAGCCATATCTCCGTATGAATGGCAGAAAGTATGCACCTGATCTCATCATAACCTCCTTTGTAAAACTAAAAAAAAATTTGTTCTGGAAATTAACGAATTTGCTGTCAAAAAAAAATTTCTTCACTGTGATTTGAAACTGATAGTTGACACTTATTGGCTGACAATTTGACAAGTCGTATCTATCTACCAAAATTATGCTAGAAATTCTAAAGGTCTTATTTTATAATAAGTACATTGATGTCCCTCTAGTATGATTTGAAATCATGACCAGCTGATTGGTTGTCGTGTGTCTTATAAACTGATGAATTATCAACTTTCTAATAAATACATTTATACTAAATAAATACATCAATGAAATTAACATTTTCCTTGTCTGAAAGTTTGTTTGGCCCTTTAGCCCCCCCCCCCAACCTGCTGTGAGAATATTTGACCAAAGTTTTAATCTCAGTTAAGATATTTTATGCAAATGAATTTTTTTTTCTTCAACTAATTAGTTTCAGGTCACATAATCCACTGAGAAAAATCTGGTTGGACTGGTTCTCTTCTTCCTACTTACTTATCTACGTTTAGAAACTGGGTGGATCCAGGTGTTTTAGATATTTTGAAAAAAATCTTATGAAATGCAAGATTATCCATCTTTATTACTGGGGAACTGTTGAGATTTGGTCTTAGTAGAATTTCTTTTTTAACCCTTTATATTGATTGAAAAGATTCCATCATATTACTTTTTTTTTTCTTCCCCCCCCCCCCCATCTGCTTTGGATACATCTCAAATTTTAAAAAATTTGTTCCCTCTCCCCCCCCTTCCTCCTTCATACAGATTTTTTTTTCTTCATGAATTCTCGTATTAAGTATAATGTGGCTTCCACTACTGAGTTGGTGTCTGGACATAGCCCATCCAGATCCCTATCTTGAAAATGACTCCATCTGCATTTGATATTTAAAATTAAGTGAAGATTCATTTTCGAGCAAATGTAGGGAAGGGGTAATTGGTGATAGTGTAAATGATTTTTAACTTATTTCATAAGCTATATATTAAATCTAAATAAAAAATGCATTCCTTCTGAGAGGAAAGTAAATTACAGTAAATGACCCTCCCCGGGTCATCAGACTCCGTATTCTAATTGCTAGGTATCCAAAAATAATCTGATTGAAATTTTCAAATTTTATTTCCTGGTTTGTTTCAGTCCATTTTTGACCAGGTCACAGATTTACTTAACCTCTGTCCCTATGTTTGACAACTCCCCCCCCCCTTTTTTTCATAATAAATTTTTTTTTTTTTTTTTCGATCCATGATTGAGCTATTTTGAAGGAGCTAAATTCTTCAACTGCAGACAATCTATACTTGTAAATGGGTAGTCACTTGCATACAGGGAAGGGGGAGATGAGAATGGATCCAGGACTAAGTAAACGATGGGAAGTGGTCCAAATTTTTTTCTCTTCCAATTCACCTTTTTAAAATTTACTTGAAGGGTAGATTTGATTGTTCTAAATATTTACTTGAAACTTCTTTTGATTTCATTTCAACTACTCATTTAGAAGTAGCTATATTGCTAAAGTTAGCCATTTTATAGCTAAGGTCTTCTTGGTCCCAGATAAGCAAGGATAACCAAATTAAATATTGTTTTCAGTAATTTTTTTTCTCACTAAATATCTTGTATGTATGTGAATTATTTTGTAAAATTCAAGATTAAAAATAATTTGAATAAAACCATTAAAATTGAATCCTAACATTTAATTTCAAAAACTTGTTGGCAGTAAGAAATTCTCTTTCAACCAATACTTACGTCAAGGACCTCACTTGTATGATGGTGCCAAAAATTTCTTTGATTGTTATCAAATTTGACTCTTTTTTTTTTTTTTTTTTTTTTTTTTTTTTCCTCCTGGCTAAAACTGTTTCAATTCTTGACTAGAATTGGCTAAAATCTTCCTTTTTTGGCTAACTTTGGCAGAATGTTTTACTCATCTAAAGTCCACTTCTAAAATAAAATGACTATATAGTAAAACTCCAGAACAAATTATAAAAATTGTATTTATTGTTAAACTTAACAGATGTATTGGGTCTCTTTTCATGGACAATTTTTACTGGATTCTTCATGAATTTTCCTTTGTCTTGAGTTTGGATCTATATAACAAATGTGAAATATGTTGCTGGATTTAGGTTATTCATGCGTTCTGACATTTATATCTATAAATTTTGCACACACACCCTGCTCAATGAGTAGGGAAAATGTCTTTTAATTCTCCTAATTAGGTTTTTTTCTATTCCTACGTCATCTATTGAGAGAAAAGGGGAGCTATGGATGCTAGTTTTAAATTGATATCTAAATTGTCCAAAATTTTATAAAGATTTTCATGTCATTTATGGAAAAATATCAAGATACTATTGAGTTTCCTTCCGTGGCCAAATTCAAAGATCTCGTCTCGTGAGAAAAATGTTTTTCTAACTTGTAAACTTTTGGCAGCTTCAAGGTCAAACATCTTGTCATAGTGTATTAAAGTTGTTTTTGTAATCAATTTTTTTTTTTTTTTTTAATATTTATTCATGTATTCATTTATTTTATTTCTTTTTTTAAATTTTCAGAATGTCATCTTTCCAAAGTGGACTCTCTGCATTCCTTTTGGCCCCTGAAATGGACAGTGATGTAGCACAATATCTGTCTTGACCATTCAAGGACACCATAGATGATGTTGACCTGGAAGCTAACCAAGCAAAACCTCACTCGGAAGGTGCGGAGCAACTCAGGTGTTACTTGCCTGGAAAATGATTGGAGGACCGAGTCTGTGCCAAGTTTTCTTTGCATTTGCTTTGCTCTAATGCCTTTGAGGAAAGGCATGAATCCACTTTACCCTCTGCAATGAATATATATTGCAGGACAGTTGCCAACTCAAAACATTCTTGTTAGAACTTAGGCAGACAAGCTAATTAAGAAAAAAAGGCTCAATATTTGGACCTGCCTATGCTAAATTAACACTTTTGCACTGCCAAAAAAAAATATGCTGAATTTAGAGCAAAATAATAAATTGGCAACTCTGGCAGCTACAGCCCTTTAGCTCTCTGAGGCATTCCATCTTAGGATTCCCAAGGTATCTGTGGGTCACCAAGGACCTTATCTTGTATGGACTGCTTCCTAGTAGTTCCCAACCTTTTCATTATCAAGAGCCCCTTTGATTTGAGCTAATTTTCCCATGGACCCTAGGTTTTTGAAAGGTCTGTCTTATTCTAGCTTATAGACTCCAGGTTGATAACTGCTGTTCTACACACAAGCTGTTAAGCCTTTACACACACACAAAAAAATTCATTTATCCTCAAATTCACTTTTGCCCGGAAATTGTTTCCAAGAAAGCTCTGTGCCTAACTCTAATGCTGTACTCTTTTCAAAAACTGACTGGAAACAGATCTGCCCTCCAATTAGTTCCTGGTTAAACTGAACCAGTGAGTGGAAAAGGTCCTGTGGCAGCAGTTAGGAGTGAAGGGTTTCCAGGGGTCGTCCATGGACAATCCACACCCTAATCATCGCTTAGAAAGGAGAACAAGGCATTGCCTGGTGCAGGCTGTTGACTAACCAACATGAAGGAGAAATTCATCTCCCTTCCTCCTTCGACAGTAGCAGTCAAGGGATGAACTGGAATGATATCAAATGAGGTGAGTTACCTAAAAAATATGTGGCATCTGTTACCTTCCCCTCCCCCCTTCCATTATTTATATATATATATATATATATATATATATATATATATATATATATATATATATATATATATACCTCCTGCTTTTCTATCACTGCAACTCTTTCTGATCCATGCTATTTACTCACTGCTGGAGCAGAAACTTGTGATAAAAAGTTATAAATATGACAGGATAGGGCTGCTACAGCCATTTAAAACAAACTCCTTATTTTTTTGTTGTTCCTTTTGATATACAATAATTAATTTTCACCCTATGAAAACCTAAAATGTGTGAACATATCGACAAATTCTAAATTCAATTATATCCTTACTTTTTGTCTGGGATGGTTTAGTTCTTGAGATATAAGACTACAAACATACATTACAACTTTAGATATAGTTTCTGCTTCATTCTTCAACCCCAAGGGGGATGACTTTGAAAATCTGTTAAAGATTTTGAAATCTTTTCCTTTGTCTCCTCTTGTACTGTATTTCTTGAATGGAAAACCATTTAGTTCCAGAACCATTTGTTTGGCTTAAGGTACCTAGGATTTCTGGACCTAGGCTTAATATTTACATATGATATTCAACAGATACTAAACCCTCGTTTTAGTGGGTCCCACGATATAATGGCTTTCAGATTCAGCAGCCACTTCTAGTCAAGAAACGTTAGGGTAATGAACTGAAAGTAGATTTTTTTTTTTTTTTTTTTTTTTAAATATTTTGATGCAAAGATCCTTTTCCTGCTTAAATTAAATAACATTAAATTCAATTTTTCACTTGAAGGGTCTTTGGTGGCCATTTAAGCTTACTGTCAAGTCACTTTCTATGTTTTCAAGTTATCCAAGAAATTTTTTTTTTCTTTCCAGATTTTGTAGTGGATGCTGTACGACAGGGTTGTTCACTTGAAAGATTGTCAAATCAGATGCACAGTGTAATCCATTGTGAATTTGGTCTCGTCTCCAGGTTTGTGTCTACAAAAGGACCGTTCTGATTGTTCCTTACGGCAAATGCACTTGTTAACCTTGTTGACTCTCCATGTCAAATGCAGATGTCAGTGTGTTGATGAGTAATGCTATCTATTGTTAAAATCCTGGAAATCCACGTGTGATCTCTTTTATAAATTTTGTCTCAACCCCGGGACCCTAACACTCGGCATTATTATTCGTGAATGTTGGACTTTTCCCTTCCAAGTCGGGAGCGGGGGTGGCTCCCATAATAATGTTCTCTCAATCATAAAATATATTTTGATGTTTCTGTCTTGCATATTATCCAAGAAAATGTTCAACTTTTTTTTTTTTTTTTTTTTTTTTTTCACCAAGTCAAATGTTGATTGATCCTTGTGGATTGCAAGTCTATCCCTCTGAAAATTTAGATTTATCATTATCTGGATATTTCTGGCAGGGAACCTTACAAAATTAACTTTAAATTCCTTATGCAAAGAAGCACCATAGAATTTGGAATACTCTCTTGAGAGCTTTCAAAATTACTTTCTCCTGATTTCAGCCGAACTGAAACTTCTCATGGAAGTTCAGTTGAATTGTTTTGGTGTTTGTTTTTTTGTTTTTTTTCTCCCCTGTCATTGACACATAGCTGGAAAAAGAATGGAAAATCTCATTTGTGTCCTTATGGGGGCAATATTAGCCCCCCCCCCCACCCATTGGGTTTTCCTTATTGATTAGTCTTCCAATTTTATAAAATTGTTGAATGATGTTCTCAGACTAAAAGTCCTATCAATTCCTAAAAGTGGATGTATTTTTGGTTGATGTGGTAAAATATTAGTTAATCAGTTTAACAAAGTGTAGAAGAAATTAGTATGTTTTCTATAATCTTCCACGTATAAATATTGACCACATACTGCTATGGTTTGATAAAACCATGCTGCAGACAAGACGAACAGTCGAGTGTCAAAATTGTTCATAAAAGCAATCATTTCATTGATATTTTTTTACATGAAATATAAAATTTTAAGAATTGGAAGAAAAAAAGTTCAAGTTCAGTTCATTTAATTAAAAAAAAAATTTTTTTTTATTTTATTTTTTTTTCCTATTGATCCTTGCAAAAGTCCATCCTCTCTGAAAATCAGATTTGTCAATATCTGGATGTTTTGTCTTCCATCCTTGTCGCTCCTCCCATTCTATTCTGGTCAAATTACACAATTCAGTCTCTATTTGTATGCAAGCTTTTTATCAAGTTTAGCACATTATGAAATCCTATTCTCTTCTAATGAAAGTGAGAATCCATGTTCAGTACTTGATTATTTTAACTTGTCGTCATGTTACATAAGTGACAGAATTCAAATACACACAGCATTCTTATATACATATGTTTGACTGTCTGCCATGGAAGTTGAGGCCAACAGCTTTCAAGAATCCAGGGATGATAGTCTTCTGGCCAGCAGCTGTTCCTGTAGAGCCTTTTTTTTTTTTTTTTTTTTTTTTTTTTTGTTCAGACAAATATTTACATGAGTTTGTTTTCCATCAAAGCTTCAAGCTTAATGACAATCATTAATAGTATAAATAAACTAAACTAAATAAAATACATGTTGAATTGACAATTTTGCTATCGAATCTTTGCTGGGGTTTTTAATTTTTATTGGCAAACATATTTCCTATTGTAGAGATATGCCGATTTGATTAAGACCCTTTTTCTCTGACCCTGTTTATGCTTCATATCTGCTACTAAAAGAGCTTAGATTTTTTTTACTTTTCCTATTAAATTTCTTTGAATTGAAAATATATAAAGCATTACATTATGGAACGTAGCATTTATTCATTTTACTCCATAATTATAGAAGATATACTTTATTGAAATAACATTTTCCTTGATGTCTCGTGTCATGAAAATCTTGAAAGTTATGAATTGGGCAAATTTTTCCAAGAAATCCCCCCCCCTTTAGTTTATCAGATGGGACTTGAGTATGGATCTTCCCATTATTTGGTCACATAATTGTGACACGGTATTACAGTTTAATGCCTGTAATACACAGGTTTTCTAGAACATCTGTATATGCAGACCAATCATTGGAAAAGCTTCGGGTGTTGTTGTCCTGTCAGGAACTAACAAGACCAAACATCTCAGACTGTCTCTTTTGGGGCCCCTTAAATGTTCGTTGGTGGCTTTTACTGTATTTTCTCTCTGAGTCTAGGTCACCGATTCTTATAGGGTGTTGCATGAAATGGTTCTGACTTTTATCTCTACACAAGTTCTTCCAGCATAGCATATTTCTACTCCATTCTATGCTTATTACACTTGTAATTATTTCAGATCAACTAATGCTTGGTCAAACTTCCTGCTGTTCCAGAATCAATTGACCTGGACAAGGTGTGCCTAGTCCAGTCTTCATCTCAGATCTCGGCATTGGTCAACAATTGTTTAGGGAGATCTAGGAGCCATGTCCAATGAGAACTTAGTTTTGATTTTTAAAAATCCAATCTAAAATGTTCAATCTGAAAAGTAAAATGGTTTTTTTAAAGTCTATTTTAAAAAGTAAAATATACAATGTTACTTTTGAAATGTCCAAATAGTGGGAAGGGGGTTAATTAAATGTATCTAATTTACATGTTAAATTTCGTATGTGCACTTGGCAGCAGTTTCAGTGAGAATGGAAAGAATATTGCATTCTTTCCCTGATATTGAAATGATGTTCAACAAATTAAGTTCTTGTTGCATTCATTTAAGATCTAATGTTAGAAAGTCTGCAATCAAAATTATAATATTGTATATGAATAATTAAATTCTTTCACATAATTTTATGGTTCATTACATCTTGTAAATAGATATATTATCTTACACTTCATATTTTTATGGTTCACATTTCATAAAAAAAAAAAAAATGGAATACAAAGGTTCAAATCTTAGCTCCTTTTGCAAACGATATGAAGTTTGAATATTGCAGGAAAAGTGTTCTGGAAAATTCTTTGTGGTAGGAAATTCAACCTATGCTAGAATATCATTTGTGCAGACATTTGCTGAAATTTATTTTATTTTTTTATTTTTTTTTTTTTTTGTATAGGGCAATGGCTTAAGTTTGACTCTTAGTCAACTAAGATGTCTAGGCAAAGGATTTTATTTTTACTATCAAGTTCATAAATGGAATTGAGAACGAAATTATTTTCGAAGGCAGCTTTCAGATTTTCTAATTTCATGGAGGCTTTGATCCTTTCAACCTGATTTGAAGGGATAGTTTGAGTTTTCTTTTTTTTTTTTTTTTTTTTTTTTTTTTTTTTTCTTCCAAGGGTAACTTGACGTTATAATTAAAAATTATGGAATGCCCCAACCCCCCTTTTCTTCCCCCCCCCTTTCTTTGGACTAACTTTATGTAGTTGGGTAATCTTGTTTGAATGGGGGTGTTACTATGCCACAATAGAATCTTTATTCATATAGGGATTTTTTTTTTTTTTTTTCCTGTACACTCAGATGTTGGGCATTTATTTCCAAATGGATTCTTTTGGTCATTTGCAGTTGCTTTTTTTCATTTTTCTCTTATTTTGGTCATTGTTGTAACTATATCCAAAGTGCTTTTTCAACTACTTCTCTCGGTATTTTACCCAAGTTTGTTGCACATGTGTTGAAGTTGCTTGACAATTTCAGTTAATTTAATTTCTTGGTCATTTTCTCATGTTTGCAAATGAGTTGTCTAATTGCATCATCACAAGTATTGGTACTGTCCGAAGTTAAGTTCACCTCAGGCACTTTTGACTATCGTTAGTTATTTTCAAAAGGTCCTTCAATGGGTTTGAGTGTATTTAAGTATCTTGTCATTGTCACGTATTGTGTGATTAAAGAAGCTTTAAAATGCCTTCTACAGTTTCATTGGATACTTCTAATTTATACAGCTTCTAGTATTTGGAGATTCCTAATCTTGCATGTGTAGAGTATTTTTGGTGTTGACAATCTATTGAATGTTGGAGATGGGGGCAATGGTACTGTGAAGTTTGTAGACAGCTTTGTTGGGACAAATGGCCTGTTAATCTTCAGAGGAAAGTGGTATTGTAGTGTAACCTCATGTAAAATCTTTTGTTGGAGATGCTATCTCCCAAAGGGCCAGAGTGTGTTATTTAATGAATTATTTTCAAGGTAGGACTTGTAATAATTGGATGTGGTCATTCGCTATCTGTTCACTTCTGAACCTTTTTTTTCTGGTTGACCAGTCTCTTCCTTTTTATCACTGGTTGTTGTAGATAGAAGCCTTACTATAAGAATCACCTTATGATGCACCCAGATATCTCGGATTTTTCTTTGTTCGTCCACAATCCTCTCACGCAGGATGATTGAATATGTAAACTTTGGTGGTTTCTGTATTTGAAAAAGAAAAAGCATAAAGATTGGTTCTTTTGTGACTCTCGTACCTGATGTTTACAACAAATGATCTTTATTTCAGACTCTAATTTGTTGGGGTTTCTTTTTTCTCTTCTTTTTTCCCCCTATTTGTGGTAGGTCTGACAATAGTATTTTTCTAGAAGATACAAGATTCTCTGTATTTGCTTGTGGAAGGTTTTTTTTTTTTTTTTTTTTTTTTTTTTTTTTTTTTAATTACTGGGCCTAAGGTGATTCACAGTAAGCAATCCTACTTCAGTGAAAGTGACGCTACCACATTAATGTTAACTGGATGAAAACAATGATAGTCCGTCAAACTTGACTGAGACGAATTATTGGGGGTTTCTCTGCCAGGGGCACATAACTCTGTTGGGACTTATATACTACTATATTCATCAATGAATTACACCACTAAAACCACTGCCCAATATGAAGATTGGAATTATAGCAGCTCTTACTAGACTTGTTACATTTGGGTATTTAGTTTCTTTTTCATCACACAACTGCATCTCGGTTAATTTTACTTTGAATATAGTTTTACTTCTGTAGATTTCAGCCAGTTTTCTTGATACTTCATTCTCACTTCAGATAGGTCGATTAGGAATGGTTGAATTAGTCAAGAGGAAAAATCCATTTCTTTTAGATTTTTGATTTAATTCCTCAACCGGTACTTATTTTCAAATTATTGACCAATTGTAGCAACCTCTGTTAACTCTCATTCATTTGGCCTATAAAATTGAGTGAATATTCTTGAAGAAATTGGAACGGAATATTTTTGTCTCTATTGATAAGTATCATATCTGCTCCTTGACCTTGGTTATTCAATACTTATAGTTTTTCCAAAAATGTCTAACAGTCTGTCGATCTGTCATTCATCAACATCATCTGTTTAATATTTCTGATTATTCTGTTAATGTATAATGCATTGATTAATTCTTGTACATCAATACTGGCTTCTGGTTTGCCTATAGTAACTTGCATATTTCATCTACAAATAGCTCAAGATGAAAGCAAATATTAGGCCCATCCCCCTCAGAATCAGAACTCTAACACCAAAATGATTTTCAGCTTATATCCTGATTGATGTTTACACAATTTTCTTCAGTAAACTCTGCCATTTTGCAGATCAACTGTTTTGTGAGGCTGGTTTACACCCCTTTTCCAGCTTCCCACTCTGACCTGAAGGTCCAGTATCTGTATTGGTATTTCCCACAATTATACTTTTGATGGGAAAAACTTGTTTGTCTCTATCAGCCATTGTAGGCTCAGCTGCTTCTGAGATACTACCAAGAGCACATTTGGTTGTTTGAGAAGTCACTCTGAATATCTGGTAATTTCCAGACAATTACCCCACAACCTATTCTACACCAGTGTGAAGCAAAAATCTCACATGGTCTGCGCTTTTATGAATGATGAACAAGAAAAAGTTGACACCTTCATTTTTAACTTATAATCCCGCAATACACCAGCACTTGTACAAAATATCACATATCACATAATTCTAAATTTAAAGTCCCTGTTGACTTGGGGGTTTAGGCATTATCATTTTGGCTGTCACTGAAGTTTGAAAAACAAATTTTCAGGCTGATGTCCGACTTCTTTTGCTGCCAGCTCCTTACCATGTGGGGTCTCCTCTGGACTATCTGGGACTGTCTATACTGGCATAATGTCCCTGCTCCGAGCCAACATGGCAGCCTGCTTTGTGTTCTGAGGATGTCATATTTGGGGATGGATTTTGTTAACAACCCATCAGAACATTGTACTGCTGTAGGCATCTGGTTTTGTGAACTGTCGTTCACATGCAGGGGTGTCTTCGAGGTGAACTGAAACCAGTCCTCCTGTTATATCAGCTGGCATTGCATCTGCAAATAAGGAGTGGATCCGTCACTTCTCTGGTCTTGTTCACTTGGTCTAAGAGCTGAAACAGGCAGCTGATGTGGAATCTTGGAGCTAGTAAACTCGCCTGTTTTTTCTGGTCTTGTGCACAAAAAAAATTTGATTTCCACAATGGATTCAATTCCTCTTCTCGGAAATGTTTACAACCCATTTGCTACATGGATCTCTGGAAATTCCATCCACCTGTAACTCCAGGGGTTGACTTTTTTTTTTTTTTTTTTTTTACACTGACATTATGGGGCCTGCCTATTGCTAATTGAAAGATTACCTGAATGAGACCTGAAAAACCAGAAACCATCAGGAATCTTCTGTGGTGACTAATGAGTATCCTGTTCTGTTTTTCGTATCATCCTTGGCGTAACTTATGGCTTCATTAAATGTTTTCCCAACAATAGAATAAAAGGTGAATCTGTCATTTTCCTCTTTAATGTCTAAAAGGAATTTCTTTAAAGAATCAATCGAAATTGATTCCCTGATGCTTTGTGGTGCAGTCTGAAGTCTTATTCCCCTGAATTTTTGCTTGGGTGTCAAGTTTTGAGATGTTGGGGTCCATTCTTTGTTCCTCAGCATCTTGCATTATCTTTTCTCTGAATTTCCTCTGGATATAAACTTCCTCCATTTCAAGAAAGTTATATACTTGGTGTATGGTGCTTTCTATTGTGGTTGCGCTCCCTACTACAGATGTTCTAAAACTGAAATTATTCTAATGTCTGCAAAAAGCAATGGACAATTACGCGGGTTTTTTTTTTTTTTTTTTTCTCTCTCTCTCTCTCTAGCGCTTTGTAGGGAAAGTGGTCCCCATGGTGGTACACTCTAATAACACAATTAGAAATAAAGAGTAAGCCTTTACCAAATATATCCTATTGGATGCCCACGGTGATCTCAAATGGAAGACTGAATTTGGATTATCCACTATCAGTGGATTATAGTGTCCAATTGAGGTAGTTTTTCTTTCAATAATTCTCTTATTTGTTTGCTGAATATTGAATGAGTAAGGGCGTGAAACTTTACGATCAGGACTGTCTTCCCTACTCGGTGCCAAAAAGGCTTTTACGGTCCATTGCTTTTTACTGGGTAAAATGTCTTTGTATCTCTGACAGAGCACACCCAAGATACAAAGCATCATATGCCACTGGAGAAAAAATCTTTTTCAAAATATTGGATTGTTTTTTTTCTTGACTAGGAGCTGGAAATAGTACACCACCAAAGCTTACTGAATTATTTCTTGCAGTGTTTATTGTAGGACTGTACCTCCCGTCAGTTACATTGTCGAAATGTATAGGATTATCTATCAATTTCCTCACACGTATGTGTATGTTGGATAATTGTCTTTCCTGGAATTTGATATTGTGATAAGAGTTACTCTCTGGTAACTTTGACAGGTTCTCTAGCTCTTAATATCTGAAGTTACTGAGGAGGTAGTTCAAGGAGCTATACAGTGCTAAAAACATATTATCCTCCTTTATATATATACTCCTTATATTTCTTATAGACTTTGGCATAGTCCTTGACTGTCTTCTTAGGTTTATGAGTATCCCATTGAGGCCGACAGATGTTGCTCAGTCCTGCGTCTCAGTTGATTCTATCTAACTGCCCCTTCTGAAAGGAGCCCGTTGTCTCCTGAATCCTGTTGGTGTCCTTATTGTTGTTAATTGTTCTTCGGCTTCATAGCTCCTCCTCATTATATTCCCTGCTCCAGCTTGTAGGGCTAGAATATTTAGGTTTAGCTGTACGAGTGTGGCTGCACAAGTTGTGCAATAGTTTCATTTTTCTTTTGAAAAACTTGAAGCATTCATAGATTAAAATAACTCAAGGATCAAAATGTGCTCTTAATAAGCCAACTAACTTTTTCATAAGTACATTCAGACTTTGTTGTTGAAACCAAATTCTGCACTAATACAATTTTGGACTTGGGAGAAAAGTAGCCACCTTATTTTCTGCAATATTGTTGGCCATTAAAAAAAAACAAAAAAAAAAGCTCTCAGAATAAGTTTCAAAATCCTCCTGATTTTTTAAAGGAGTCTTTACGATGGAGTAAAGGCAATGAGCCACTTTGAAATACCAAGAAACTCAAAAGAAATATCTTTGTGGCCAATAAATGTAATGTTGAGGAAATCAAAAATTTTAGATGGACAAAGTTACCTGTTTTTCTAATGTGGAAGTACTTGTAGGTTTGTTCCTTCTTTTCAGTCATCTATTTCTTATGATCAGTGTTGGTTAGAAGCTTTAGTGCTTGTTAGTCAACAGTGATGGGATGTGAATGCAGTTTTTTTTTCTTTTTTTTTCTCTCTCTCTCTTTCTTTTCTTACCAAATCCCTCATTTCAGTTGCAGCAAAACAATGTTGCCAAAAAGCTTATGCCTCAGTAAAGGAAACTTTATCCTTATACTTTTTTACAAGTGTTGAATACTTTCCGAGGACAATAACCCTCCAGCCCACTTCCATTCAACAGCTTCTTACATGTGATGCAGGGATTCTTCTCAGCAACTTGGACCAGCTTTCTTGCAAAATATTCTGATATTTTTCCTTTATAATCACTCTGTTCCGAGGGCACTCCAAAACTGGATGTCTGAAATTTCTTAATGGTGAACTGAACAGTAGCAGAAGATGGGTCAACACTCTTGCCAATTGCCTTAGAGCATTCTCCAGCATCATATGTATTAACATGATTTGAGGTCACCGTCTTTTTGTCTTCACTGTGATGACACCTGAAAAGAGAAGTACACTCGTTATTGTTGTCAATCTTGTGGGACTTAGAAAGCGAATGTTCCAGAAACATTGAACATTGATATCTATTGCACATTGAAATTGCATTACTGAATTAATCTTTTTATGCAAGACTGCTGTTAATTTTTTTTATACAATTTGAAATTTGTAAAGGTATGATTGATTTCACACGCCCATATTTCCTTATTGTTTGAATTAAAATGAAACCAGTTGTTTTGATAAACCAAGTGTGTTTCATTACCTTCTATGATTTAATCATGGAAGTTACATGAAAGTGAAGTTCTATCTTTAAAATATTTACACAAATGTCAAATACAAGGATATCATTATCAGTCATAACTACACGTTAACTTATTACATAATAGATTACAACTGGTTATAATTATATCTCTGCCCAGCCAAGTGTTGTGGATTGAAAAAATACTTTTTTCTTTTAACTAAATGGCCAAATTCTTTGCCAAACGTATCTCTGCTGACAGAAGGATTAATCAATGTACATTCTAAAAAACATCAATTTTTGTCTTTCTGAGCATTGGAATATATTGAGTACATGGCCCTAGAGGCCAAAATGATTGTGAAATGCTGCTGTCTACATCAGTCACTGAGGATTTGGCGGGGTCTTCACCATGTTTACATTAGGTTTTAAAAATCTTAAATATGGGAAACCTTGCAGAGTAATTGAATCCCTTGGCTGAAACTTCAATGTCTTTTGAGATACATACTGCATTATGAAGACTCTTCAACTTATTGTCATGCCTGGTTCTTAAACCAATATTGTCTCTACACTTACACTAGATAATGGATTCTTATTTATGGCCACTATATATCTAAATACTCCATTAGTTGAGATAAACATCAAAGATGCTTTGCTACAACAACAAAAAAAGCATTTGATGTAACTCCTTTGTCTTGTTGGAACCTCTCTGCATCCTGGAGTCTGGGTGATCTCTGTGGTCGACTGAATTTGGGCTCTTTCTTCTGTGGCTCTTGATTGTCTAACGGTCATCAGAATTTATTTGATTTACTACTGAATGTAATTCAAAAACTCTGCATTATTGTTTGTAAATAATGTTGAACTCTTCCCTTTCCAGTAAGGGGAATCTCTCATAATATTCTGTTATAGGAGAATACTTGGATGTTTCCCTCTTGCGTGTAATCAAAAAATATTCAATTTTCAGTCAAATGTTGATCGATTTTTATGCATTGCAAGTTGATGCTTTCTGAAAGTCGGATCTGTCAGTATCTGGATATTTTTGTCCCTTACAAAACGTCTTTCTGGGTGGAACCTCCATAAGCTTTATCCTTTTTTTTTAATTCCTTATGCAAAGAAGCATCTAAGAATTTTGAATTCTCTTTTGAGAGCTTTCAACTCTGGCTCTCAGCTAAATTCTTTCAAACAATGAGATTAGCTGTTTTGTAATTCCCTGAACTGAACCCCCTTTTCTGGTGTCCAGGAAATGAATGTTTTTTTTGGGGGGGGGGTCTCAATTGGAGGGATTTGGTTGGTTTCAACATAAGTTTTTTTTTTTTTTTTCACAACATAATTCAAACACTTGGCATTATTGTTTGTAAATGTTGAACTTTTAACTTTCCAGTCGGGAGTGGGGAGACCTGTAATTATATATTCTCTTGATCATAAAATATATTTTGATGTTTCTGTCTTGCATATTATCCAAGAAAACGTTCAGCTCTCAAAATTAATTCTTCCCAATTTCAGCCGAACTGAACATTCACATTGAAGTTCAATTGAATTTATTTCTTTTTTTTTTTTTTTTTTTTTTTTTTTTTTGACACATGGCTGAAAAAAAATGGAAAAAATCATTCGTGTCTTTCTTATGGGGCAATTCCTAAACGTAGTGGCTGTATTTTTTTTAATTTAATTTTTTTTTTTTTTTTTTTTTTTTCTTTTTCATTTCATGATGAGGTCAAATGTTTGTTTATCAGTATAATGAATGATAGAATATTAAACCTGAGGAAAAGTGTAGATGTGATATAGACCACATACTGCTAAGGTCTGTTGACAAAACCATTCTGCAAACAAAGTAGCCAAGTGCTGAAATTATTTATAAAAGCAACTATTTCATTATTCATTTTTTATCATAGGAAATATTAAAATTATTGAATTTTTTTTTAGTTTTCAGAAATGCCAAGATTAAATGCCAGTTAATGGTCAAATGCTCTTCAGAAATGCCAAAATTGGCCTTAACATGATGGAACGAGGCAATCATTTCTAGTCTTTCCATGCTAGATTATTTTTTCATTGATCAAATTGAATGTTCTCGTTTGGCTCCTCATCAAGAATAAAATTTTCAGTAATTTCTTCATTGATCAAATTGAATGTTCTTATTTGGCTCCTCTTGATGGAGAATAGAATTCTCAGTAATTTCTTCATTGATCAAATTGAATGTTCTTATTGACTCCTCTTCATCAAGAATAGAATTTTCAGTAATTTCTTCATTGATCAAATTGAATGTTCTTATTTGACTCCTCCTCATCAAGAATAGAATTTTCAATAATTTCTTCATTGATCAAATTGAATGTTCTTATTTGACTCCTCTTCATCAAGAATAGAATTTTCAGTAATTTCTTCATTGATCAAATTGAATGTTCTTATTGACTCCTCTTCATCAAGAATAGAATTTTCAGTAATTTCTTCATTGATCAAATTGAATGTTCTTATTTGACTCCTCTTCATCAAGAATAGAATTTTCAGTAATTTCTTCATTGATCAAATTGAATGTTCTCATTGACTCCTCTTCATCAAGAATAGAATTTTCAGTAATTTCTTCATTGATCAAATTGAATGTTCTCATTGACTCCTCTTCATCAAGAATAGAATTTTCAGTAATTTCTTCATTGATCAAATTGAATGTTCTCATTGACTCCTCTTCATCAAGAATAGAATTTTCAGTAATTTCTTTATTGATCAAATTGAATGTTCTCATTGACTCCTCTTCATCAAGAATAGAATTTTCAGTAATTTCTTCATTGATCAAATTGAATGTTCTCATTGACTCCTCTTCATCAAGAATAGAATTTTCAGTAATTTCTTCATTGATCAAATTGAATGTTCTTATTTGACTCCTCTTCATCAAGAATAGAATTTTCAGTAATTTCTTCATTGATCAAATTGAATGTTCTTATTGACTCCTCTTCATCAAGAATAGAATTTTGAGTGATTTCTTCATTGATCAAATTGAATGTTCTTATTTGGCTCCTCTTGATGGAGAATAGAATTCTCAGTAATTTCTTCATTGATCAAATTGAATGTTCTTATTTGACTCCTCCTCATCAAGAATAGAATTTTCAGTAATTTCTTCATTGATCAAATTGAATGTTCTTATTTGACTCCTCTTCATCAAGAATAGAATTTTCAGTAATTTCTTCATTGATCAAATTGAATGTTCTTATTGACTCCTCTTCATCAAGAATAGAATTTTCAGTAATTTCTTCATTGATCAAATTGAATGTTCTCATTGACTCCTCTTCATCAAGAATAGAATTTTCAGTAATTTCTTCATTGATCAAATTGAATGTTCTTATTGACTCCTCTTCATCAAGAATAGAATTTTCAGTAATTTCTTCATTGATCAAATTGAATGTTCTCATTGACTCCTCTTCATCAAGAATAGAATTTTCAGTAATTTCTTCATTGATCAAATTGAATGTTCTTATTGACTCCTCTTCATCAAGAATAGAATTTTGAGTGATTTCTTCATTGATCAAATTGAATGTTCTTATTTGGCTCCTCTTGATGGAGAATAGAATTCTCAGTAATTTCTTCATTGATCAAATTGAATGTTCTTATTTGACTCCTCCTCATCAAGAATAGAATTTTCAGTAATTTCTTCATTGATCAAATTGAATGTTCTTATTTGACTCCTCTTCATCAAGAATAGAATTTTCAGTAATTTCTTCATTGATCAAATTGAATGTTCTTATTGACTCCTCTTCATCAAGAATAGAATTTTCAGTAATTTCTTCATTGATCAAATTGAATGTTCTCATTGACTCCTCTTCATCAAGAATAGAATTATCAGTAATTTCTTCATTGATCAAATTGAATGTTCTCATTGACTCCTCTTCATCAAGAATAGAATTTTCAGTAATTTCTTCATTGATCAAATTGAATGTTCTTATTGACTCCTCTTCATCAAGAATAGAATTTTCAGTAATTTCTTCATTGATCAAATTGAATGTTCTTATTTGACTCCTCTTCATCAAGAATAGAATTTTCAGTAATTTCTTCATTGATCAAATTGAATGTTCTCATTGACTCCTCTTCATCAAGAATAGAATTTTCAGTAATTTCTTCATTGATCAAATTGAATGTTCTTATTGACTCCTCTTCATCAAGAATAGAATTTTCAGTAATTTCTTCATTGATCAAATTGAATGTTCTCATTGACTCCTCTTCATCAAGAATAGAATTTTCAGTAATTTCTTCATTGATCAAATTGAATGTTCTTATTGACTCCTCTTCATCAAGAATAGAATTTTCAGTAATTTCTTTATTGATCAAATTGAATGTTCTCATTGACTCCTCTTCATCAAGAATAGAATTTTCAGTAATTTCTTCATTGATCAAATTGAATGTTCTTATTGACTCCTCTTCATCAAGAATAGAATTTTCAGTAATTTTTTCATTGATCAAATTGAATGTTCTTATTGACTCCTCTTCATCAAGAATAGAATTTTCAGTAATTTCTTCATTGATCAAATTGAATGTTCTCATTGACTCCTCTTCATCAAGAATAGAATTTTCAGTAATTTCTTCATTGATCAAATTGAATGTTCTTATTTGGCTCCTCTTGATGGAGAATAGAATTCTCAGTAATTTCTTCATTGATCAAATTGAATGTTCTTATTTGACTCCTCCTCATCAAGAATAGAATTTTCAGTAATTTCTTCATTGATCAAATTGAATGTTCTTATTGACTCCTCTTCATCAAGAATAGAATTCTCAGTAATTTCTTCATTGATCAAATTGAATGTTCTTATTTGACTCCTCTTCATCAAGAATAGAATTTTCAGTAATTTCTTCATTGATCAAATTGTATGTTCTTATTGACTCCTCTTCATCAAGAATAGAATTTTCAGTAATTTCTTCATTGATCAAATTGAATGTTCTCATTGACTCCTCTTCATCAAGAATAGAATTTTCAGTAATTTCTTCATTGATCAAATTGAATGTTTTTATTGACTCCTCTTCATCAAGAATAGAATTTTCAGTAATTTCTTCATTGATCAAATTGAATGTTCTCATTGACTCCTCTTCATCAAGAATAGAATTTTCAGTAATTTCTTCATTGATCAAATTGAATGTTCTTATTGACTCCTCTTCATCAAGAATAGAATTTTCAGTAATTTCTTCATTGATCAAATTGAATGTTCTTATTGACTCCTTTTCATCAAGAATAGAATTTTCAGTAATTTCTTCATTGATCAAATTGAATGTTCTTATTGACTCCTCTTCATCAAGAATAGAATTTTCAGTAATTTCTTCATTGATCAAATTGAATGTTCTTATTTGACTCCTCTTCATCAAGAATAGAATTTTCAGTAATTTCTTCATTGATCAAATTGAATGTTCTCATTGACTCCTCTTCATCAAGAATAGAATTATCAGTAATTTCTTCATTGATCAAATTGAATGTTCTCATTGACTCCTCTTCATCAAGAATAGAATTTTCAGTAATTTCTTCATTGATCAAATTGAATGTTCTTATTGACTCCTCTTCATCAAGAATAGAATTTTCAGTAATTTCTTCATTGATCAAATTGAATGTTCTTATTTGACTCCTCTTCATCAAGAATAGAATTTTCAGTAATTTCTTCATTGATCAAATTGAATGTTCTCATTGACTCCTCTTCATCAAGAATAGAATTTTCAGTAATTTCTTCATTGATCAAATTGAATGTTCTTATTGACTCCTCTTCATCAAGAATAGAATTTTCAGTAATTTCTTCATTGATCAAATTGAATGTTCTTATTGACTCCTCTTCATCAAGAATAGAATTTTCAGTAATTTCTTCATTGATCAAATTGAATGTTCTTATTGACTCCTCTTCATCAAGAATAGAATTTTCAGTAATTTCTTTATTGATCAAATTGAATGTTCTCATTGACTCCTCTTCATCAAGAATAGAATTTTCAGTAATTTCTTCATTGATCAAATTGAATGTTCTCATTGACTCCTCTTCATCAAGAATAGAATTTTCAGTAATTTCTTCATTGATCAAATTGAATGTTCTTATTTGACTCCTCTTCATCAAGAATAGAATTTTCAGTAATTTCTTCATTGATCAAATTGAATGTTTTCATTGACTCCTCTTCATCAAGAATAGAATTTTGAGTGATTTCTTCATTGATCAAATTGAATGTTCTTATTTGGCTCCTCTTGATGGAGAATAGAATTCTCAGTAATTTCTTCATTGATCAAATTGAATGTTCTTATTTGACTCCTCCTCATCAAGAATAGAATTCTCAGTAATTTCTTCATTGATCAAATTGAATGTTCTCATTGACTCCTCTTCATCAAGAATAGAATTTTCAGTAATTTCTTCATTGATCAAATTGAATGTTCTTATTGACTCTTCTTCATCAAGAATAGAATTTTCAGTAATTTCTTCATTGATCAAATTGAATGTTCTTATTTGACTCCTCTTCATCAAGAATAGAATTTTCAGTAATTTCTTCATTGATCAAATTGAATGTTCTTATTGACTCCTCTTCATCAAGAATAGAATTTTCAGTAATTTCTTCATTGATCAAATTGAATGTTCTCATTGACTCCTCTTCATCAAGAATAGAATTTTCAGTAATTTCTTCATTGATCAAATTGAATGTTCTTATTGACTCCTCTTCATCAAGAATAGAATTTTCAGTAATTTCTTCATTGATCAAATTGAATGTTCTCATTGACTCCTCTTCATCAAGAATAGAATTTTCAGTAATTTCTTCATTGATCAAATTGAATGTTCTTATTGACTCCTCTTCATCAAGAATAGAATTTTGAGTGATTTCTTCATTGATCAAATTGAATGTTCTTATTTGGCTCCTCTTGATGGAGAATAGAATTCTCAGTAATTTCTTCATTGATCAAATTGAATGTTCTTATTTGACTCCTCCTCATCAAGAATAGAATTTTCAGTAATTTCTTCATTGATCAAATTGAATGTTCTTATTTGACTCCTCTTCATCAAGAATAGAATTTTCAGTAATTTCTTCATTGATCAAATTGAATGTTCTTATTGACTCCTCTTCATCAAGAATAGAATTTTCAGTAATTTCTTCATTGATCAAATTGAATGTTCTCATTGACTCCTCTTCATCAAGAATAGAATTTTCAGTAATTTCTTCATTGATCAAATTGAATGTTCTTATTGACTCCTCTTCATCAAGAATAGAATTTTCAGTAATTTCTTCATTGATCAAATTGAATGTTCTTATTGACTCCTCTTCATCAAGAATAGAATTTTCAGTAATTTCTTCATTGATCAAATTGAATGTTCTTATTGACTCCTCTTCATCAAGAATAGAATTTTCAGTAATTTCTTCATTGATCAAATTGAATGTTCTTATTTGACTCCTCTTCATCAAGAATAGAATTTTCAGTAATTTCTTCATTGATCAAATTGAATGTTCTCATTGACTCCTCTTCATCAAGAATAGAATTATCAGTAATTTCTTCATTGATCAAATTGAATGTTCTCATTGACTCCTCTTCATCAAGAATAGAATTTTCAGTAATTTCTTCATTGATCAAATTGAATGTTCTTATTGACTCCTCTTCATCAAGAATAGAATTTTCAGTAATTTCTTCATTGATCAAATTGAATGTTCTTATTTGACTCCTCTTCATCAAGAATAGAATTTTCAGTAATTTCTTCATTGATCAAATTGAATGTTCTCATTGACTCCTCTTCATCAAGAATAGAATTTTCAGTAATTTCTTCATTGATCAAATTGAATGTTCTTATTGACTCCTCTTCATCAAGAATAGAATTTTCAGTAATTTCTTCATTGATCAAATTGAATGTTCTCATTGACTCCTCTTCATCAAGAATAGAATTTTCAGTAATTTCTTCATTGATCAAATTGAATGTTCTTATTGACTCCTCTTCATCAAGAATAGAATTTTCAGTAATTTCTTTATTGATCAAATTGAATGTTCTCATTGACTCCTCTTCATCAAGAATAGAATTTTCAGTAATTTCTTCATTGATCAAATTGAATGTTCTTATTGACTCCTCTTCATCAAGAATAGAATTTTCAGTAATTTTTTCATTGATCAAATTGAATGTTCTTATTGACTCCTCTTCATCAAGAATAGAATTTTCAGTAATTTCTTCATTGATCAAATTGAATGTTCTCATTGACTCCTCTTCATCAAGAATAGAATTTTCAGTAATTTCTTCATTGATCAAATTGAATGTTCTTATTTGGCTCCTCTTGATGGAGAATAGAATTCTCAGTAATTTCTTCATTGATCAAATTGAATGTTCTTATTTGACTCCTCCTCATCAAGAATAGAATTTTCAGTAATTTCTTCATTGATCAAATTGAATGTTCTTATTGACTCCTCTTCATCAAGAATAGAATTCTCAGTAATTTCTTCATTGATCAAATTGAATGTTCTTATTTGACTCCTCTTCATCAAGAATAGAATTTTCAGTAATTTCTTCATTGATCAAATTGTATGTTCTTATTGACTCCTCTTCATCAAGAATAGAATTTTCAGTAATTTCTTCATTGATCAAATTGAATGTTCTCATTGACTCCTCTTCATCAAGAATAGAATTTTCAGTAATTTCTTCATTGATCAAATTGAATGTTTTTATTGACTCCTCTTCATCAAGAATAGAATTTTCAGTAATTTCTTCATTGATCAAATTGAATGTTCTCATTGACTCCTCTTCATCAAGAATAGAATTTTCAGTAATTTCTTCATTGATCAAATTGAATGTTCTTATTGACTCCTCTTCATCAAGAATAGAATTTTCAGTAATTTCTTCATTGATCAAATTGAATGTTCTTATTGACTCCTCTTCATCAAGAATAGAATTTTCAGTAATTTCTTCATTGATCAAATTGAATGTTCTTATTGACTCCTCTTCATCAAGAATAGAATTTTCAGTAATTTCTTCATTGATCAAATTGAATGTTCTTATTTGACTCCTCTTCATCAAGAATAGAATTTTCAGTAATTTCTTCATTGATCAAATTGAATGTTCTCATTGACTCCTCTTCATCAAGAATAGAATTATCAGTAATTTCTTCATTGATCAAATTGAATGTTCTCATTGACTCCTCTTCATCAAGAATAGAATTTTCAGTAATTTCTTCATTGATCAAATTGAATGTTCTTATTGACTCCTCTTCATCAAGAATAGAATTTTCAGTAATTTCTTCATTGATCAAATTGAATGTTCTTATTTGACTCCTCTTCATCAAGAATAGAATTTTCAGTAATTTCTTCATTGATCAAATTGAATGTTCTCATTGACTCCTCTTCATCAAGAATAGAATTTTCAGTAATTTCTTCATTGATCAAATTGAATGTTCTTATTGACTCCTCTTCATCAAGAATAGAATTTTCAGTAATTTCTTCATTGATCAAATTGAATGTTCTTATTGACTCCTCTTCATCAAGAATAGAATTTTCAGTAATTTCTTCATTGATCAAATTGAATGTTCTTATTGACTCCTCTTCATCAAGAATAGAATTTTCAGTAATTTCTTTATTGATCAAATTGAATGTTCTCATTGACTCCTCTTCATCAAGAATAGAATTTTCAGTAATTTCTTCATTGATCAAATTGAATGTTCTCATTGACTCCTCTTCATCAAGAATAGAATTTTCAGTAATTTCTTCATTGATCAAATTGAATGTTCTTATTTGACTCCTCTTCATCAAGAATAGAATTTTCAGTAATTTCTTCATTGATCAAATTGAATGTTTTCATTGACTCCTCTTCATCAAGAATAGAATTTTGAGTGATTTCTTCATTGATCAAATTGAATGTTCTTATTTGGCTCCTCTTGATGGAGAATAGAATTCTCAGTAATTTCTTCATTGATCAAATTGAATGTTCTTATTTGACTCCTCCTCATCAAGAATAGAATTCTCAGTAATTTCTTCATTGATCAAATTGAATGTTCTCATTGACTCCTCTTCATCAAGAATAGAATTTTCAGTAATTTCTTCATTGATCAAATTGAATGTTCTTATTGACTCTTCTTCATCAAGAATAGAATTTTCAGTAATTTCTTCATTGATCAAATTGAATGTTCTTATTTGACTCCTCTTCATCAAGAATAGAATTTTCAGTAATTTCTTCATTGATCAAATTGAATGTTCTTATTGACTCCTCTTCATCAAGAATAGAATTTTCAGTAATTTCTTCATTGATCAAATTGAATGTTCTTATTTGACTCCTCTTCATCAAGAATAGAATTTTCAGTAATTTCTTCATTGATCAAATTGAATGTTCTTATTTGACTCCTCTTCATCAAGAATAGAATTTTTAGTAATTTCTTCATTGATCAAATTGAATGTTCTTATTGACTCCTCTTCATCAAGAATAGAATTTTCAGTAATTTCTTCATTGATCAAATTGAATGTTCTTATTTGACTCCTCTTCATCAAGAATAGAATTTTTAGTAATTTCTTCATTGATCAAATTGAATGTTCTTATTTGACTCCTCTTCATCAAGAATAGAATTTTCAGTAATTTCTTCATTGATCAAATTGAATGTTCTTATTGACTCCTCTTCATCAAGAATAGAATTTTCAGTAATTTCTTCATTGATCAAATTGAATGTTCTTATTTGACTCCTCTTCATCAAGAATAGAATTTTCAGTAATTTCTTCATTGATCAAATTGAATGTTCTCATTGACTCCTCTTCAAGAATAGAATTATCAGTAATTTCTTCATTGATCAAATTGAATGTTCTCATTGACTCCTCTTCATCAAGAATAGAATTTTCAGTAATTTCTTCATTGATCAAATTGAATGTTCTTATTGACTCCTCTTCATCAAGAATAGAATTTTCAGTGATTTCTTCATTGATCAAATTGAATGTTCTTATTTGACTCCTCTTCATCAAGAATAGAATTTTCAGTAATTTCTTCATTGATCAAATTGAATGTTCTTATTGACTCCTCTTCATCAAGAATAGAATTTTCAGTAATTTCTTCATTGATCAAATTGAATGTTCTTATTTGACTCCTCTTCATCAAGAATAGAATTTTCAGTAATTTCTTCATTGATCAAATTGAATGTTCTCATTGACTCCTCTTCAAGAATAGAATTATCAGTAATTTCTTCATTGATCAAATTGAATGTTCTCATTGACTCCTCTTCATCAAGAATAGAATTTTCAGTAATTTCTTCATTGATCAAATTGAATGTTCTTATTGACTCCTCTTCATCAAGAATAGAATTTTCAGTAATTTCTTCATTGATCAAATTGAATGTTCTTATTTGACTCCTCTTCATCAAGAATAGAATTTTCAGTAATTTCTTCATTGATCAAATTGAATGTTCTTATTTGACTCCTCTTCATCAAGAATAGAATTTTCAGTAATTTCTTCATTGATCAAATTGAATGTTCTCATTGACTCCTCTTCAAGAATAGAATTATCAGTAATTTCTTCATTGATCAAATTGAATGTTCTCATTGACTCCTCTTCATCAAGAATAGAATTTTCAGTAATTTCTTCATTGATCAAATTGAATGTTCTTATTTGACTCCTCTTCATCAAGAATAGAATTTTCAGTAATTTCTTCATTGATCAAATTGAATGTTCTCATTGACTCCTCTTCATCAAGAATAGAATTTTCAGTAATTTCTTCATTGATCAAATTGAATGTTCTCATTGACTCCTCTTCATCAAGAATAGAATTTTCAGTAATTTCTTCATTGATCAAATTGAATGTTCTTATTGACTCCTCTTCATCAAGAATAGAATTTTCAGTAATTTCTTCATTGATCAAATTGAATGTTCTTATTTGACTCCTCTTCATCAAGAATAGAATTTTCAGTAATTTCTTCATTGATCAAATTGAATGTTCTTATTGACTCCTCTTCATCAAGAATAGAATTTTCAGTAATTTCTTCATTGATCAAATTGAATGTTCTTATTGACTCCTCTTCATCAAGAATAGAATTTTCAGTAATTTCTTCATTGATCAAATTGAATGTTCTCATTGACTCCTCTTCATCAAGAATAGAATTTTCAGTAATTTCTTCATTGATCAAATTGAATGTTCTTATTGACTCCTCTTCATCAAGAATAGAATTTTCAGTAATTTCTTCATTGATCAAATTGAATGTTCTCATTGACTCCTCTTCATCAAGAATAGAATTTTCAGTAATTTCTTCATTGATCAAATTGAATGTTCTCATTGACTCCTCTTCATCAAGAATAGAATTTTCAGTAATTTCTTCATTGATCAAATTGAATGTTCTCATTGACTCCTCTTCATCAAGAATAGAATTTTCAGTAATTTCTTCATTGATCAAATTGAATGTTCTCATTGACTCCTCTTCATCAAGAATAGAATTTTCAGTAATTTCTTCATTGATCAAATTGAATGTTCTTATTTGACTCCTCTTCATCAAGAATAGAATTTTCAGTAATTTCTTCATTGATCAAATTGAATGTTCTCATTGACTCCTCTTCATCAAGGATAGAATTTTCAGTAATTTCTTCATTGATCAAATTGAATGTTCTTATTTGACTCCTCTTCATCAAGAATAGAATTTTCAGTAATTTCTTGATTGATCAAATTGAATGTTCTTATTTGACTCCTCATCAAAAATGAAATTTTCAGTAATTTCTTCATTGATCAAATTGAATGTTCTTATTTGACTCCTCCTCATCAAGAATAGAATTTTCAGTAATTTCTTCATTGATCAAATTGAATGTTCTCATTGACTCCTCTTCATCAAGAATAGAATTTTCAGTAATTTCTTCATTGATCAAATTGAATGTTCTTATTGACTCCTCTTCATCAAGAATAGAATTTTCAGTAATTTCTTCATTGATCAAATTGAATGTTCTCATTGACTCCTCTTCATCAAGAATAGAATTTTCAGTAATTTCTTCATTGATCAAATTGAATGTTCTCATTGACTCCTCTTCATCAAGAATAGAATTTTCAGTAATTTCTTCATTGATCAAATTGAATGTTCTCATTGACTCCTCTTCATCAAGAATAGAATTTTCAGTAATTTCTTCATTGATCAAATTGAATGTTCTTATTTGACTCCTCTTCATCAAGAATAGAATTTTCAGTAATTTCTTCATTGATCAAATTGAATGTTTTCATTGACTCCTCTTCATCAAGAATAGAATTTTGAGTGATTTCTTCATTGATCAAATTGAATGTTCTTATTTGGCTCCTCTTGATGGAGAATAGAATTCTCAGTAATTTCTTCATTGATCAAATTGAATGTTCTTATTTGACTCCTCCTCATCAAGAATAGAATTCTCAGTAATTTCTTCATTGATCAAATTGAATGTTCTCATTGACTCCTCTTCATCAAGAATAGAATTTTCAGTAATTTCTTCATTGATCAAATTGAATGTTCTTATTGACTCCTCTTCATCAAGAATAGAATTTTTAGTAATTTCTTCATTGATCAAATTGAATGTTCTTATTTGACTCCTCTTCATCAAGAATAGAATTTTCAGTAATTTCTTCATTGATCAAATTGAATGTTCTTATTGACTCCTCTTCATCAAGAATAGAATTTTCAGTAATTTCTTCATTGATCAAATTGAATGTTCTTATTTGACTCCTCTTCATCAAGAATAGAATTTTCAGTAATTTCTTCATTGATCAAATTGAATGTTCTTATTTGACTCCTCTTCATCAAGAATAGAATTTTTAGTAATTTCTTCATTGATCAAATTGAATGTTCTTATTGACTCCTCTTCATCAAGAATAGAATTTTCAGTAATTTCTTCATTGATCAAATTGAATGTTCTTATTTGACTCCTCTTCATCAAGAATAGAATTTTCAGTAATTTCTTCATTGATCAAATTGAATGTTCTCATTGACTCCTCTTCATCAAGAATAGAATTTTTAGTAATTTCTTCATTGATCAAATTGAATGTTCTTATTTGACTCCTCTTCATCAAGAATAGAATTTTCAGTAATTTCTTCATTGATCAAATTGAATGTTCTTATTTGACTCCTCTTCATCAAGAATAGAATTTTCAGTAATTTCTTCATTGATCAAATTGAATGTTCTTATTGACTGCTCTTCATCAAGAATAGAATTTTCAGTAATTTCTTCATTGATCAAATTGAATGTTCTTATTTGACTCCTCTTCATCAAGAATAGAATTTTCAGTAATTTCTTCATTGATCAAATTGAATGTTCTTATTTGACTCCTCTTCATCAAGAATAGAATTTTTAGTAATTTCTTCATTGATCAAATTGAATGTTCTTATTGACTCCTCTTCATCAAGAATAGAATTTTCAGTAATTTCTTCATTGATCAAATTGAATGTTCTTATTTGACTCCTCTTCATCAAGAATAGAATTTTCAGTAATTTCTTCATTGATCAAATTGAATGTTCTCATTGACTCCTCTTCATCAAGAATAGAATTTTCAGTAATTTCTTCATTGATCAAATTGAATGTTCTCATTGACTCCTCTTCATCAACAATAGAATTTTCAGTAATTTCTTCATTGATCAAATTGAATGTTCTTATTTGACTCCTCTTCATCAAGAATAGAATTTTCAGTAATTTCTTCATTGATCAAATTGAATGTTCTCATTGACTCCTCTTCATCAAGGATAGAATTTTCAGTAATTTCTTCATTGATCAAATTGAATGTTCTTATTTGACTCCTCTTCATCAAGAATAGAATTTTCAGTAATTTCTTGATTGATCAAATTGAATGTTCTTATTTGACTCCTCATCAAAAATGAAATTCTCAGTAATTTCTTCATTGATCAAATTGAATGTTCTTATTTGACTCCTCCTCATCAAGAATAGAATTTTCAGTAATTTCTTCATTGATCAAATTGAATGTTCTCATTGACTCCTCTTCATCAAGAATAGAATTTTCAGTAATTTCTTCATTGATCAAATTGAATGTTCTTATTGACTCCTCTTCATCAAGAATAGAATTTTCAGTAATTTCTTCATTGATCAAATTGAATGTTCTCATTGACTCCTCTTCATCAAGAATAGAATTTTCAGTAATTTCTTCATTGATCAAATTGAATGTTCTCATTGACTCCTCTTCATCAAGAATAGAATTTTCAGTAATTTCTTCATTGATCAAATTGAATGTTCTTATTTGGCTCCTCTTGATGGAGAATAGAATTCTCAGTAATTTCTTCATTGATCAAATTGAATGTTCTTATTTGACTCCTCCTCATCAAGAATAGAATTTTCAGTAATTTCTTCATTGATCAAATTGAATGTTCTTATTTGACTCCTCTTCATCAAGAATAGAATTTTCAGTAATTTCTTCATTGATCAAATTGAATGTTTTTATTGACTCCTCTTCATCAAGAATAGAATTTTCAGTAATTTCTTCATTGATCAAATTGAATGTTCTCATTGACTCCTCTTCATCAAGAATAGAATTTTCAGTAATTTCTTCATTGATCAAATTGAATGTTCTTATTGACTCCTCTTCATCAAGAATAGAATTTTCAGTAATTTCTTCATTGATCAAATTGAATGTTCTTATTGACTCCTCTTCATCAAGAATAGAATTTTCAGTAATTTCTTCATTGATCAAATTGAATGTTCTTATTGACTCCTCTTCATCAAGAATAGAATTTTCAGTAATTTCTTCATTGATCAAATTGAATGTTCTTATTTGACTCCTCTTCATCAAGAATAGAATTTTCAGTAATTTCTTCATTGATCAAATTGAATGTTCTCATTGACTCCTCTTCATCAAGAATAGAATTATCAGTAATTTCTTCATTGATCAAATTGAATGTTCTCATTGACTCCTCTTCATCAAGAATAGAATTTTCAGTAATTTCTTCATTGATCAAATTGAATGTTCTTATTGACTCCTCTTCATCAAGAATAGAATTTTCAGTAATTTCTTCATTGATCAAATTGAATGTTCTTATTTGACTCCTCTTCATCAAGAATAGAATTTTCAGTAATTTCTTCATTGATCAAATTGAATGTTCTCATTGACTCCTCTTCATCAAGAATAGAATTTTCAGTAATTTCTTCATTGATCAAATTGAATGTTCTTATTGACTCCTCTTCATCAAGAATAGAATTTTCAGTAATTTCTTCATTGATCAAATTGAATGTTCTTATTGACTCCTCTTCATCAAGAATAGAATTTTCAGTAATTTCTTCATTGATTAAATTGAATGTTCTTATTTGACTCCTCTTCATCAAGAATAGAATTTTCAGTAATTTCTTCATTGATCAAATTGAATGTTCTCATTGACTCCTCTTCATCAAGAATAGAATTTTCAGTAATTTCTTCATTGATCAAATTGAATGTTCTCATTGACTCCTCTTCATCAAGAATAGAATTTTCAGTAATTTCTTCATTGATCAAATTGAATGTTCTTATTGACTCCTCTTCATCAAGAATAGAATTTTCAGTAATTTCTTCATTGATCAAATTGAATGTTCTTATTGACTCCTCTTCATCAAGAATAGAATTTTCAGTAATTTCTTCATTGATCAAATTGAATGTTCTTATTTGACTCCTCTTCATCAAGAATAGAATTTTCAGTAATTTCTTCATTGATCAAATTGAATGTTCTCATTGACTCCTCTTCATCAAGAATAGAATTTTCAGTAATTTCTTCATTGATCAAATTGAATGTTCTTATTGACTCCTCTTCATCAAGAATAGAATTTTCAGTAATTTCTTCATTGATCAAATTGAATGTTCTCATTGACTCCTCTTCATCAAGAATAGAATTTTCAGTAATTTCTTCATTGATCAAATTGAATGTTCTTATTGACTCCTCTTCATCAAGAATAGAATTTTCAGTAATTTCTTTATTGATCAAATTGAATGTTCTCATTGACTCCTCTTCATCAAGAATAGAATTTTCAGTAATTTCTTCATTGATCAAATTGAATGTTCTTATTGACTCCTCTTCATCAAGAATAGAATTTTCAGTAATTTTTTCATTGATCAAATTGAATGTTCTTATTGACTCCTCTTCATCAAGAATAGAATTTTCAGTAATTTCTTCATTGATCAAATTGAATGTTCTTATTGACTCCTCTTCATCAAGAATAGAATTTTCAGTAATTTCTTCATTGATCAAATTGAATGTTCTTATTTGACTCCTCTTCATCAAGAATAGAATTTTCAGTAATTTCTTCATTGATCAAATTGAATGTTCTCATTGACTCCTCTTCATCAAGAATAGAATTTTCAGTAATTTCTTCATTGATCAAATTGAATGTTCTTATTGACTCCTCTTCATCAAGAATAGAATTTTCAGTAATTTCTTCATTGATCAAATTGAATGTTCTCATTGACTCCTCTTCATCAAGAATAGAATTTTCAGTAATTTCTTCATTGATCAAATTGAATGTTCTTATTGACTCCTCTTCATCAAGAATAGAATTTTCAGTAATTTCTTTATTGATCAAATTGAATGTTCTCATTGACTCCTCTTCATCAAGAATAGAATTTTCAGTAATTTCTTCATTGATCAAATTGAATGTTCTCATTGACTCCTCTTCATCAAGAATAGAATTTTCAGTAATTTCTTCATTGATCAAATTGAATATTCTTATTTGACTCCTCTTCATCAAGAATAGAATTTTCAGTAATTTCTTCATTGATCAAATTGAATGTTCTCATTGACTCCTCTTCATCAAGAATAGAATTTTGAGTGATTTCTTCATTGATCAAATTGAATGTTCTTATTTGGCTCCTCTTGATGGAGAATAGAATTCTCAGTAATTTCTTCATTGATCAAATTGAATGTTCTTATTTGACTCCTCCTCATCAAGAATAGAATTTTCAGTAATTTCTTCATTGATCAAATTGAATGTTCTCATTGACTCCTCTTCATCAAGAATAGAATTTTCAGTAATTTCTTCATTGATCAAATTGAATGTTCTTATTGACTCCTCTTCATCAAGAATAGAATTTTTAGTAATTTCTTCATTGATCAAATTGAATGTTCTCATTGACTCCTCTTCATCAAGAATAGAATTTTCAGTAATTTCTTCATTGATCAAATTGAATGTTCTTATTTGACTCCTCTTCATCAAGAATAGAATTTTCAGTAATTTCTTCATTGATCAAATTGAATGTTCTCATTGACTCCTCTTCATCGAGAATAGAATTATCAGTAATTCCTTCATTGATCAAATTGAATGTTCTCATTGACTCCTCTTCATCAAGAATAGAATTTTCAGTAATTTCTTCATTGATCAAATTGAATGTTCTTATTGACTCCTCTTCATCAAGAATAGAATTTTCAGTAATTTCTTCATTGATCAAATTGAATGTTCTTATTGACTCCTCTTCATCAAGAATAGAATTTTCAGTAATTTCTTCATTGATTAAATTGAATGTTCTTATTTGACTCCTCTTCATCAAGAATAGAATTTTCAGTAATTTCTTCATTGATCAAATTGAATGTTCTCATTGACTCCTCTTCATCAAGAATAGAATTTTCAGTAATTTCTTCATTGATCAAATTGAATGTTCTTATTGACTCCTCTTCATCAAGAATAGAATTTTCAGTAATTTCTTCATTGATCAAATTGAATGTTCTCATTGACTCCTCTTCATCAAGAATAGAATTTTCAGTAATTTCTTCATTGATCAAATTGAATGTTCTTATTGACTCCTCTTCATCAAGAATAGAATTTTCAGTAATTTCTTTATTGATCAAATTGAATGTTCTCATTGACTCCTCTTCATCAAGAATAGAATTTTCAGTAATTTCTTCATTGATCAAATTGAATGTTCTTATTGACTCCTCTTCATCAAGAATAGAATTTTCAGTAATTTCTTCATTGATCAAATTGAATGTTCTTATTGACTCCTCTTCATCAAGAATAGAATTTTCAGTAATTTCTTCATTGATCAAATTGAATGTTCTCATTGACTCCTCTTCATCAAGAATAGAATTTTCAGTAATTTCTTCATTGATCAAATTGAATGTTCTTATTTGACTCCTCTTCATCAAGAATAGAATTTTCAGTAATTTCTTCATTGATCAAATTGAATGTTCTCATTGACTCCTCTTCATCAAGAATAGAATTTTCAGTAATTTCTTCATTGATCAAATTGAATGTTCTTATTGACTCCTCTTCATCAAGAATAGAATTTTCAGTAATTTCTTCATTGATCAAATTGAATGTTCTCATTGACTCCTCTTCATCAAGAATAGAATTTTCAGTAATTTCTTCATTGATCAAATTGAATGTTCTTATTGACTCCTCCTCATCAAGAATAGAATTTTCAGTAATTTCTTCATTGATCAAATTGAATGTTCTTATTTGACTCCTCTTCATCAAGAATAGAATTTTCAGTAATTTCTTCATTGATCAAATTGAATGTTCTCATTGACTCCTCTTCATCAAGAATAGAATTTTGAGTGATTTCTTCATTGATCAAATTGAATGTTCTTATTTGGCTCCTCTTGATGGAGAATAGAATTCTCAGTAATTTCTTCATTGATCAAATTGAATGTTCTTATTTGACTCCTCCTCATCAAGAATAGAATTCTCAGTAATTTCTTCATTGATCAAATTGAATGTTCTCATTGACTCCTCTTCATCAAGAATAGAATTTTCAGTAATTTCTTCATTGATCAAATTGAATGTTCTTATTGACTCTTCTTCATCAAGAATAGAATTTTCAGTAATTTCTTCATTGATCAAATTGAATGTTCTTATTTGACTCCTCTTCATCAAGAATAGAATTTTCAGTAATTTCTTCATTGATCAAATTGAATGTTCTTATTGACTCCTCTTCATCAAGAATAGAATTTTCAGTAATTTCTTCATTGATCAAATTGAATGTTCTTATTTGACTCCTCTTCATCAAGAATAGAATTTTCAGTAATTTCTTCATTGATCAAATTGAATGTTCTTATTTGACTCCTCTTCATCAAGAATAGAATTTTTAGTAATTTCTTCATTGATCAAATTGAATGTTCTTATTGACTCCTCTTCATCAAGAATAGAATTTTCAGTAATTTCTTCATTGATCAAATTGAATGTTCTTATTTGACTCCTCTTCATCAAGAATAGAATTTTTAGTAATTTCTTCATTGATCAAATTGAATGTTCTTATTTGACTCCTCTTCATCAAGAATAGAATTTTCAGTAATTTCTTCATTGATCAAATTGAATGTTCTTATTTGACTCCTCTTCATCAAGAATAGAATTTTCAGTAATTTCTTCATTGATCAAATTGAATGTTCTCATTGACTCCTCTTCATCAAGAATAGAATTTTGAGTGATTTCTTCATTGATCAAATTGAATGTTCTTATTTGGCTCCTCTTGATGGAGAATAGAATTCTCAGTAATTTCTTCATTGATCAAATTGAATGTTCTTATTTGACTCCTCCTCATCAAGAATAGAATTCTCAGTAATTTCTTCATTGATCAAATTGAATGTTCTCATTGACTCCTCTTCATCAAGAATAGAATTTTCAGTAATTTCTTCATTGATCAAATTGAATGTTCTTATTGACTCTTCTTCATCAAGAATAGAATTTTCAGTAATTTCTTCATTGATCAAATTGAATGTTCTTATTTGACTCCTCTTCATCAAGAATAGAATTTTCAGTAATTTCTTCATTGATCAAATTGAATGTTCTTATTGACTCCTCTTCATCAAGAATAGAATTTTCAGTAATTTCTTCATTGATCAAATTGAATGTTCTTATTTGACTCCTCTTCATCAAGAATAGAATTTTCAGTAATTTCTTCATTGATCAAATTGAATGTTCTTATTTGACTCCTCTTCATCAAGAATAGAATTTTTAGTAATTTCTTCATTGATCAAATTGAATGTTCTTATTGACTCCTCTTCATCAAGAATAGAATTTTCAGTAATTTCTTCATTGATCAAATTGAATGTTCTTATTTGACTCCTCTTCATCAAGAATAGAATTTTTAGTAATTTCTTCATTGATCAAATTGAATGTTCTTATTTGACTCCTCTTCATCAAGAATAGAATTTTCAGTAATTTCTTCATTGATCAAATTGAATGTTCTTATTGACTCCTCTTCATCAAGAATAGAATTTTCAGTAATTTCTTCATTGATCAAATTGAATGTTCTTATTTGACTCCTCTTCATCAAGAATAGAATTTTCAGTAATTTCTTCATTGATCAAATTGAATGTTCTCATTGACTCCTCTTCATCAAGAATAGAATTATCAGTAATTTCTTCATTGATCAAATTGAATGTTCTCATTGACTCCTCTTCATCAAGAATAGAATTTTCAGTAATTTCTTCATTGATCAAATTGAATGTTCTTATTGACTCCTCTTCATCAAGAATAGAATTTTCAGTAATTTCTTCATTGATCAAATTGAATGTTCTCATTGACTCCTCTTCATCAAGAATAGAATTTTCAGTAATTTCTTCATTGATCAAATTGAATGTTCTTATTTGACTCCTCTTCATCAAGAATAGAATTTTCAGTAATTTCTTCATTGATCAAATTGAATGTTCTCATTGACTCCTCTTCATCAAGAATAGAATTTTCAGTAATTTCTTCATTGATCAAATTGAATGTTCTCATTGACTCCTCTTCATCAAGAATAGAATTTTCAGTAATTTCTTCATTGATCAAATTGAATGTTCTTATTGACTCCTCTTCATCAAGAATAGAATTTTCAGTAATTTCTTCATTGATCAAATTGAATGTTCTTATTTGACTCCTCTTCATCAAGAATAGAATTTTCAGTAATTTCTTCATTGATCAAATTGAATGTTCTTATTGACTCCTCTTCATCAAGAATAGAATTTTCAGTAATTTCTTCATTGATCAAATTGAATGTTCTTATTGACTCCTCTTCATCAAGAATAGAATTTTCAGTAATTTCTTCATTGATCAAATTGAATGTTCTCATTGACTCCTCTTCATCAAGAATAGAATTTTCAGTAATTTCTTCATTGATCAAATTGAATGTTCTTATTGACTCCTCTTCATCAAGAATAGAATTTTCAGTAATTTCTTCATTGATCAAATTGAATGTTCTCATTGACTCCTCTTCATCAAGAATAGAATTTTCAGTAATTTCTTCATTGATCAAATTGAATGTTCTCATTGACTCCTCTTCATCAAGAATAGAATTTTCAGTAATTTCTTCATTGATCAAATTGAATGTTCTCATTGACTCCTCTTCATCAAGAATAGAATTTTCAGTAATTTCTTCATTGATCAAATTGAATGTTCTCATTGACTCCTCTTCATCAAGAATAGAATTTTCAGTAATTTCTTCATTGATCAAATTGAATGTTCTTATTTGACTCCTCTTCATCAAGAATAGAATTTTCAGTAATTTCTTCATTGATCAAATTGAATGTTCTCATTGACTCCTCTTCATCAAGAATAGAATTTTCAGTAATTTCTTCATTGATCAAATTGAATGTTCTTATTTGACTCCTCTTCATCAAGAATAGAATTTTCAGTAATTTCTTGATTGATCAAATTGAATGTTCTTATTTGACTCCTCATCAAAAATGAAATTTTCAGTAATTTCTTCATTGATCAAATTGAATGTTCTTATTTGACTCCTCCTCATCAAGAATAGAATTTTCAGTAATTTCTTCATTGATCAAATTGAATGTTCTCATTGACTCCTCTTCATCAAGAATAGAATTTTCAGTAATTTCTTCATTGATCAAATTGAATGTTCTTATTGACTCCTCTTCATCAAGAATAGAATTTTCAGTAATTTCTTCATTGATCAAATTGAATGTTCTCATTGACTCCTCTTCATCAAGAATAGAATTTTCAGTAATTTCTTCATTGATCAAATTGAATGTTCTCATTGACTCCTCTTCATCAAGAATAGAATTTTCAGTAATTTCTTCATTGATCAAATTGAATGTTCTTATTTGACTCCTCTTCATCAAGAATAGAATTCTCAGTAATTTCTTCATTGATCAAATTGAATGTTCTTATTTGACTCCTCTTCATCAAGAATAGAATTTTCAATGATTTCTTCATTGATCAAATTGAATGTTCTTATTTGACTCCTCTTCATCAAGAATAGAATTTTCAGTAATTTCTTCATTGATCAAATTGAATGTTCTTATTTGACTCCTCTTCATCAAGAATAGAATTTTCAATGATTTCTTCATTGATCAAATTGAATGTTCTTATTTGGCTCCTCTTCATCAAGAATAGAATTTTCAGTAATTTCTTCATTGATCAAATTGAATGTTCTTATTTGACTCCTCTTCATCAAGAATAGAATTTTCAGTAATTTCTTCATTGATCAAATTGAATGTTCTTATTTGACTCCTCTTCATCAAGAATAGAATTTTCAATGATTTCTTCATTGATCAAATTGAATGTTCTTATTTGGCTCCTCTTCATCAAGAATAGAATTTTCAATAATTTCTTCATTGATCAAATTGAATGTTCTCATTGACTCCTCCTCATCAAGAAAAGAATTTTCAGTAATTTCTTCATTGATCAAATTGAATGTTCTCATTGACTCCTCCTCATCAAGAATAGAATTTTCAGTAATTTTTTCATTGATCAAATTGAATGTTCTTATTTGACTCCTCCTCATCAAGAATAGAATTTTCAGTAATTTCTTGATTGATCAAATTGAATGTTCTTATTTGACTCCTCCTCATCAAGAATAGAATTTTCAGTAATTTCTTCATTGATCAAATTGAATGTTCTCATTGACTCCTCTTCATCAAGAATAGAATTTTCAGTAATTTCTTCATTGATCAAATTGAATGTTCTCATTGACTCCTCTTCATCAAGAATAGAATTTTCAGTAATTTCTTCATTGATCAAATTGAATGTTCTCATTGACTCCTCTTCATCAAGAATAGAATTTTCAGTAATTTCTTCATTGATCAAATTGAATGTTCTTATTTGACTCCTCTTCATCAAGAATAGAATTTTCAGTAATTTCTTCATTGATCAAATTGAATGTTCTTATTGACTCCTCTTCATCAAGAATAGAATTTTCAGTAATTTCTTCATTGATCAAATTGAATGTTCTTATTGACTCCTCTTCATCAAGAATAGAATTTTCAGTAATTTCTTCATTGATCAAATTGAATGTTCTTATTTGACTCCTCCTCATCAAGAATGAAATTCTCAATAATTTCTTCATTGATCAAATTGAATGTTCTTATTTGACTCCTCTTCATCAAGAATAGAATTTTCAGTAATTTCTTCATTGATCAAATTGAATGTTCTTATTTGACTCCTCTTCATCAAGAATAGAATTTTCAGTAATTTCTTCATTGATCAAATTGAATGTTCTCATTGACTCCTCTTCATCAAGAATAGAATTTTCAGTAATTTCTTCATTGATCAAATTGAATGTTCTTATTGACTCCTCTTCATCAAGAATAGAATTTTCAGTAATTTCTTCATTGATCAAATTGAATGTTCTTATTTGACTCCTCCTCATCAAGAATGAAATTCTCAGTAATTTCTTCATTGATCAAATTGAATGTTCTTATTTGACTCCTCCTCATCAAGAATAGAATTTTCAGTAATTTCTTCATTGATCAAATTGAATGTTCTTATTTGACTCCTCTTCATCAAGAATAGAATTTTCAGTAATTTCTTCATTGATCAAATTGAATGTTCTTATTTGACTCCTCTTCATCAAGAATAGAATTTTCAGTAATTTCTTCATTGATCAAATTGAATGTTCTCATTGACTCCTCTTCATCAAGAATAGAATTTTCAGTAATTTCTTCATTGATCAAATTGAATGTTCTCATTGACTCCTCTTCATCAAGAATAGAATTTTCAGTAATTTCTTCATTGATCAAATTGAATGTTCTTATTTGACTCCTCTTCATCAAGAATAGAATTTTCAGTAATTTCTTCATTGATCAAATTGAATGTTCTTATTTGGCTCCTCTTGATGAAAAAAAAAATTCTCAGTAATTTGTTCATTGATCAAATTGAATGTTCTTATTTGAATCCTCCTCATCAAGAATAGAATTTTCAGTAATTTCTTCATTGATCAAATTGAATGTTCTTATTTGACTCCTCCTCATCAAGAATAGAATTTTCAGTAATTTCTTCATTGATCAAATTGAATGTTCTTATTTGACTCCTCCTCATCAAGAATAGAATTCTCAGTAATTTCTTGATTGATCAAATTGAATGTTCTTATTTGACTCCTCATCAAAAATGAAATTCTCAGTAATTTCTTCATTGATCAAATTGAATGTTCTTATTTGGTTCCTCTTGATCAAGAATAGAATTTTCAGTAATTTTTTCATTGATCAAATTGAATGTTTTCATTGACTCCTCCTCATCAAGAATAGAATTTTCAGTAATTTCTTCATTGATCAAATTGAATGTTCTCATTGACTCCTCTTCATCAAGAATAGAATTTTCAGTAATTTCTTCATTGATCAAATTGAATGTTCTCATTGACTCCTCTTCATCAAGAATAGAATTTTCAGTAATTTCTTGATTGATCAAATTGAATGTTCTTATTTGACTCCTCATCAAAAATGAAATTCTCAGTAATTTCTTCATTGATCAAATTGAATGTTCTTATTTGGCTCTTCTTGATGAAGAATAAAATTCTCAGTAATTTCTTTATTGATCAAATTGAATGTTCTCATTGACTCCTATTCATCAAGAATAGAATTTTCAGTAATTTCTTCATTGATCAAATTGAATGTTCTCATTGACTCCTCTTCATCAAGAATAGAATTTTCAATAATTTCTTCATTGATCAAATTGAATGTTCTCATTGACTCCTCTTCATCAAGAATAGAATTTTCAGTAATTTCTTCATTGATCAAATTGAATGTTCTTGTTTGACTCCTCCTCATCAAGAATGAAATTCTCAGTAATTTCTTCATTGATCAAATTGAATGTTCTTATTTGACTCCTCCTCATCAAGAATAGAATTTTCAGTAATTTCTTCATTGATCAAATTGAATGTTCTTATTTGACTCCTCCTCATCAAGAATAGAATTTTCAGTAATTTCTTCATTGATCAAATTGAATGTTCTCATTGACTCCTCCTCATCAAGAATAGAATTTTCAGTAATTTCTTCATTGATCAAATTGAATGTTCTTATTTGAATCCTCCTCATCAAGAATAGAATTTTCAGTAATTTCTTGATTGATCAAATTGAATGTTCTTATTTGACTCCTCCTCATCAAGGATAGAATTTTCAGTAATTTCTTCATTGATCAAATTGAATGTTCTTATTTGACTCCTCCTCATCAAGAATAGAATTCTCAGTAATTTCTTGATTGATCAAATTGAATGTTCTTATTTGACTCCTCATCAAAAATGAAATTCTCAGTAATTTCTTCATTGATCAAATTGAATGTTCTTATTGACTCCTCTTCATCAAGAATAGAATTTTCAGTAATTTCTTCATTGATCAAATTGAATGTTCTCATTGACTCCTCCTCATCAAGAATAGAATTTTCAGTAATTTCTTCATTGATCAAATTGAATGTTCTCATTGACTCCTCTTCATCAAGAATAGAATTTTCAGTAATTTCTTCATTGATCAAATTGAATGTTCTCATTGACTCCTCCTCATCAAGAATAGAATTTTCAGTAATTTCTTCATTGATCAAATTGAATGTTCTCATTGACTCCTCTTCATCAAGAATAGAATTTTCAGTAATTTGTTCATTGATCAAATTGAATGTTCTCATTGACTCCTCTTCATCAAGAATAGAATTTTCAGTAATTTCTTGATTGATCAAATTGAATGTTCTCATTGACTCCTCTTCATCAAGAATAGAATTTTCAGTAATTTTTTCATTGATGAAATTGAATGTTCTCATTGACTCCTCCTCATCAAGAATAGAATTTTCAGTAATTTCTTCATTGATCAAATTGAATGTTCTCATTGACTCCTCTTCATCAAGAATAGAATTTTCAGTAATTTGTTCATTGATCAAATTGAATGTTCTCATTGACTCCTCTTCATCAAGAATAGAATTTTCAGTAATTTCTTGATTGATCAAATTGAATGTTCTTATTTGACTCCTCATCAAAAATGAAATTCTCAGTAATTTCTTCATTGATCAAATTGAATGTTCTTATTTGGTTCCTCTTGATCAAGAATAGAATTTTCAGTAATTTTTTCATTGATCAAATTGAATGTTCTCATTGACTCCTCCTCATCAAGAATAGAATTTTCAGTAATTTCTTCATTGATCAAATTGAATGTTCTCATTGACTCCTCTTCATCAAGAATAGAATTTTCAGTAATTTCTTCATTGATCAAATTGAATGTTCTTATTTGGCTCTTCTCGATGAAGAATAAAATTCTCAGTAATTTCTTCATTGATCAAATTGAATGTTCTCATTGACTCCTATTCATCAAGAATAGAATTTTCAGTAATTTCTTCATTGATCAAATTGAATGTTCTCATTGACTCCTCTTCATCAAGAATAGAATTTTCAATAATTTCTTCATTGATCAAATTGAATGTTCTCATTGACTCCTCTTCATCAAGAATAGAATTTTCAGTAATTTCTTGATTGATCAAATTGAATGTTCTCATTGACTCCTCTTCATCAAGAATAGAATTTTGAGTGATTTCTTCATTGATCAAATTGAATGTTCTCATTGACTCCTCTTCATCAAGAATAGAATTTTCAGTAATTTCTTCATTGATCAAATTGAATGTTCTCATTGACTCCTCTTCATCAAGAATAGAATTTTCAGTAATTTCTTGATTGATCAAATTGAATGTTCTTATTTGACTCCTCATCAAATATGAAATTCTCAGTAATTTCTTCATTGATCAAATTGAATGTTCTCATTGACTCCTCTTCATCAAGAATAGAATTTTCAGTAATTTCTTCATTGATCAAATTGAATGTTCCTATTTGACTCCTCCTCATCAAGAATAGAATTCTCAGTAATTTCTTCATTGATCAAATTGAATGTTCTTATTTGGCTCCTCTTGATGAAGAATAAAATTCTCAGTAATTTCTTCATTGATCAAATTGAATGTTCTTATTTGACTCCTCTTCATCAAGAATAGAATTTTCAGTTATTTCTTCATTGATCAAATTGAATGTTCTTATTTGACTCCTCCTCATCAAGAATAGAATTTTTCAGTAATTTCTTCATTGATCAAATTGAATGTTCTTATTTGACTCCTCCTCATCAAGAATAGAATTTTCAGTAATTTCTTCATTGATCAAATTGAATGTTCTTATTTGACTCCTCCTCATCAAGAATAGAATTTTCAGTAATTTCTTCATTGATCAAATTGAATGTTCTTATTTGACTCCTCTTGATCAAGAATAGAATTCTCAGTGATTTCTTCATTGATCTAATTGAATGTTCTTATTTGACTCCTCCTCATCAAGAATAGAATTTTCAGTAATTTCTTCATTGATCAAATTGAATGTTCTCATTGACTCCTCTTCATCAAGAATAGAATTTTCAGTAATTTCTTCATTGATCAAATTGAATGTTCTCATTGACTCCTCTTCATCAAAAATAGAATTTTCAGTAATTTCTTCATTGATCAAATTGAATGTTCTTATTTGACTCCTCTTCATCAAGAATAGAATTCTCAGTGATTTTTTCATTGATCAAATTGAATGTTCTTATTTGACTCCTCCTCATCAAGAATAAAATTTTCAATAATTTCTTCATTGATCAAATTGAATGTTCTCATTGACTCCTCTTCATCAAGGATAGAATTTTCAGTAATTTCTTCATTGATCAAATTGAATGTTCTCATTGACTCCTCGTCACCAAGAATAGAATTTTCAGTAATTTCTCCATTGATCAAATTGAATGTTCTCATTGACTCCTCTTCATCAAGAATAGAATTTTCAGTAATTTCTTCATTGATCAAATTGAATGTTCTTATTTGACTCCTCCTCATCAAGAATAGAATTCTCAGTAATTTCTTCATTGATCAAATTGAATGTTCTTATTTGACTCCTCCTCATCAAGAATAGAATTCTCAGTAATTTCTTCATTGATCAAATTGAATGTTCTCATTGACTCCTCTTCATCAAGAATAGAATTTTCAGTAATTTCTTCATTGATCAAATTGAATGTTCTTATTTGACTCCTCCTCATCAAGAATAAAATTCTCAGTAATTTCTTCATTGATCAAATTTAATGTTCTTATTTGGCTCCTCTTGATGAAGAATAAAATTCTCAGTAATTTCTTCATTGATCAAATTGAATGATCTCATTGACTCCTCTTCATCAAGAATAGAATTTTCAGTAATTTCTTCATTGATCAAATTGAATGTTCTCATTGACTCCTCTTCATCAAGAATAGAATTTTCAGTAATTTCTTCATTGATCAAATTGAATGTTCTTATTTGACTCCTCTTCATCAAGAATAGAATTCTCAGTAATTTCTTCATTGATCAAATTGAATGTTCTTATTGACTCCTCTTCATCAAGAATAGAATTTTCAATGATTTCTTCATTGATCAAATTGAATGTTCTTATTTGACTCCTCCTCATCAAGAATAGAATTTTCAGTAATTTCTTGATTGATCAAATTGAATGTTCTTATTTGACTCCTCATCAAGAATGAAATTCTCAGTAATTTCTTCATTGATCAAATTGAATGTTCTTATTTGACTCCTCCTCTTCTAGAATGAAATTTTCAGTAATTTCTTCATTGATCAAATTGAATGTTCTCATTGACTCCTTTTCATCAAGAATAGAATTTTCAGTAATTTCTTCATTGATCGAATTGAATGTTCTTATTTGACTCTTCATCAAGAATAGAATTCTTAGTAATTTCTTCATTGATCAAATTGAATGTTCTTATTTGGCTCCTCTTGATGAAGAATAAAATTTTCAATAATTTCTTCATTGATCAAATTGAATGTTCTTATTTGACTCCTCTTCATCAAAAATAGAATTCTTAGTAATTTCTTCATTGATCAAATTGAATGTTCTCATTGACTCCTCTTCATCAAGAATAGAATTATCAGTAATTTCTTCATTGATCAAATTGAATGTTCTCATTGACTCCTCTTCATCAAGAATAGAATTTTCAGTAATTTCTTCATTGATCAAATTGAATGTTCTTATTTGACTCCTCCTCATCAAGAATAGAATTCTCAGTTATTTCTTCATTGATCAAATTGAATGTTCTCATTGACTCCTCCTCATCAAGAATAGAATTCTCAGTAATTTCTTCATTGATCAAATTGAATGTTCTTATTTGACTCCTCTTCCTCAAGAATAGAATTTTCAGTAATTTCTTCGTTGATCAAATTGAATGTTCTCATTGACTCCTCTTCATCAAGAATAGAATTTTCAGTAATTTCTTCATTGATCAAATTGAATGTTCTTATTTGACTCCTCCTCATCAAGAATAGAATTTTCAGTAATTTCTTCATTGATCAAATTGAATGTTCTTATTTGACTCCTCCTCGTCAAGAATAGAATTCTCAGTTATTTCTTCATTGATCAAATTGAATGTTCTCATTGACTCCTCCTCATCAAGAATAGAATTCTCAGTAATTTCTTCATTGATCAAATTGAATGTTCTTATTTGACTCCTCTTCCTCAAGAATAGAATTTTCAGTAATTTCTTCGTTGATCAAATTGAATGTTCTCATTGACTCCTCTTCATCAAGAATAGAATTTTCAGTAATTTCTTCATTGATCAAATTGAATGTTCTTATTTGACTCCTCCTCATCAAGAATAGAATTTTCAGTAATTTCTTCATTGATCAAATTGAATGTTCTTATTTGACTCCTCCTCATCAAGAATAGAATTCTCAGTTATTTCTTCATTGATCAAATTGAATGTTCTCATTGACTCCTCCTCATCAAGAATAGAATTCTCAGTAATTTCTTCATTGATCAAATTGAATGTTCTTATTTGACTCCTCTTCCTCAAGAATAGAATTTTCAGTAATTTCTTCGTTGATCAAATTGAATGTTCTCATTGACTCCTCTTCATCAAGAATAGAATTTTCAGTAATTTCTTCATTGATCAAATTGAATGTTCTTATTTGACTCCTCCTCATCAAGAATAGAATTTTCAGTAATTTCTTCATTGATCAAATTGAATGTTCTTATTTGACTCCTCCTCATCAAGAATAGAATTCTCAGTTATTTCTTCATTGATCAAATTGAATGTTCTCATTGACTCCTCCTCATCAAGAATAGAATTCTCAGTAATTTCTTCATTGATCAAATTGAATGTTCTTATTTGACTCCTCTTCCTCAAGAATAGAATTTTCAGTAATTTCTTCGTTGATCAAATTGAATGTTCTCATTGACTCCTCTTCATCAAGAATAGAATTTTCAGTAATTTCTTCATTGATCAAATTGAATGTTCTTATTTGACTCCTCCTCATCAAGAATAGAATTTTCAGTAATTTCTTCATTGATCAAATTGAATGTTCTTATTTGACTCCTCCTCATCAAGAATAGAATTCTCAGTTATTTCTTCATTGATCAAATTGAATGTTCTCATTGACTCCTCCTCATCAAGAATAGAATTCTCAGTAATTTCTTCATTGATCAAATTGAATGTTCTTATTTGACTCCTCCTCATCAAGAATAGAATTCTCAGTAATTTCTTCATTGATCAAATTGAATGTTCTTATTGACTCCTCTTCATCAAGAATAGAATTTTCAATGATTTCTCCATTGATCAAATTGAATGTTCTTATTTGACTCCTCCTCATCAAGAATAGAATTTTCAGTAATTTCTTGATTGATCAAATTGAATGTTCTTATTTGACTCCTCATCAAGAATGAAATTCTCAGTAATTTCTTCATTGATCAAATTGAATGTTCTTATTTGACTCCTCTTGATGAAGAATAAAATTCTCAGTAATTTCTTGATTGATCAAATTGAATGTTCTCATTGACTCCTCTTCATCAAGAATAGAATTTTCAGTAATTTCTTCATTGATCAAATTGAATGTTCTTATTTGACTCCTCATCAAGAATGAAATTCTCAGTAATTTCTTCATTGATCAAATTGAATGTTCTTATTTGACTCCTCCTCATCAAGAATAGAATTTTCAGTAATTTCTTCATAGATCAAATTGAATGTTCTCATTGACTCCTCTTCATCAAGAATAAAACTTCCAGTAATTTCTTCATTGATCAAATTGAATGTTCTTATTTGACTCCTCCTCATCAAGAATGGAATTCTCAGTAATTCCTTCATTGATCAAATTGAATGTTCTCATTGACTCCTCTTCATCAAGAATAAAATTTCTTCATTGATCAAATTAGTGTTCTTATTTGACTCCTCCTCTTCTAGAATGAAATTTTCAGTAATTTCTTCATTGATCAAATTGAATGTTCTCATTGACTCTTCATCAACAATAGAATTTTCAGTAATTTCTTCATTGATCAAATTGAATGTTCTCATTGATTCCTCCTCATCAAGAATAGAATTCTCAGTAATTTCTTCAGTGATCAAATTGAATGTTCTTATTTGACTCCTCTTCATCAAAAATAGAATTCTTAGTAATTTCTTCGTTGATCAAATTGAATGTTCTCATTGACTCCTCCTCATCAAGAATAGAATTTTCAGTAATTTCTTCATTGATCAAATTGAATGTTCTTATTTGACTCCTCCTCATCGAGAATAAAATTCTCAGTAATTTCTTCATTGATCGAATTGAATGTTTCACATTGACTCCTCTTCATCAAGAATAGAATTTTCAGTAATTTCTTCATTGATCAAATTGAATGTTCTTATTGACTCCTCTTCATCAAGAATAGAATTTTCAGTAATTTCTTCATTGATCAAATTGAATGTTCTTATTGACTCCTCTTCATCAAGAATAGAATTTTCAGTAATTTCTTCATTGATCAAATTGAATGTTCTCATTGACTCCTTTTCATCAAGAATAGAATTTTCAGTAATTTCTTCATTGATCAAATTGAATGTTCTCATTGACTCCTCCTCATCAAGAATAGAATTTTCAGTAATTTCTTCATTGATCAAATTGAATGTTCTTATTGACTCCTCTTCATCAAGAATAGAATTTTCAGTAATTTCTTCATTGATCAAATTGAATGTTCTTATTGACTCCTCTTCATCAAGAATAGAATTTTCAGTAATTTCTTCATTGATCAAATTGAATGTTCTTATTTGACTCCTCCTCATCAAGAATAGAATTCTCAGTAATTTCTTCATTGATCAAATTGAATGTTCTTATTGACTCCTCTTCATCAAGAATAGAATTCTCAGTAATTTCTTCATTGATCAAATTGAATGTTCTTATTGACTCCTCTTCATCAAGAATAGAATTTTCAGTAATTTCTTCATTGATCAAATTGAATGTTCTTATTGACTCCTCTTCATCAAGAATAGAATTTTCAGTAATTTCTTCATTGATCAAATTGAATGTTCTTATTGACTCCTCTTCATCAAGAATAGAATTCTCAGTAATTTCTTCATTGATCAAATTGAATGTTCTTATTGACTCCTCTTCATCAAGAATAGAATTTTCAGTAATTTCTTGATTGATCAAATTGAATGTTCTTATTGACTCCTCTTCATCAAGAATAGAATTTTCAGTAATTTCTTCATTGATCAAATTGAATGTTCTTATTGACTCCTCTTCATCAAGAATAGAATTTTCAATGATTTCTTCATTGATCAAATTGAATGTTCTTATTTGACTCCTCCTCATCAAGAATAGAATTTTCAGTAATTTCTTGATTGATCAAATTGAATGTTCTTATTTGACTCCTCATCAAGAATGAAATTCTCAGTAATTTCTTCATTGATCAAATTGAATGTTCTTATTTGACTCCTCTTGATGAAGAATAAAATTCTCAGTAATTTCTTCCTTGATCAAATTGAATGTTCTCATTGACTCCTCTTCATCAAGAATAGAATTTTCAGTAATTTCTTCATTGATCAAATTGAATGTTCTTATTTGACTCCTCTTCATCAAGAATAGAATTCTCAGTAATTTCTTCACTGATCAAATTGAATGTTTTTATTGACTCCTCTTCATCAAGAATAGAATTTTCAATGATTTCTTCATTGATCAAATTGAATGTTCTTATTTGACTCCTCCTCATCAAGAATAGAATTTTCAGTAATTTCTTGATTGATCAAATTGAATGTTCTTATTTGACTCCTCATCAAGAATGAAATTCTCAGTAATTTCTTCATTGATCAAATTGAATGTTCTTATTTGACTCCTCCTCATCAAGAATAGAATTTTCAGTAATTTCTTCATTGATCAAATTGAATGTTCTCATTGACTCCTCTTCATCAAGAATAAAACTTCCAGTAATTTCTTCATTGATCAAATTGAAGGTTCTTATTTGACTCCTCCTCATCAAGAATGGAATTCTCAGTAATTCCTTCATTGATCAAATTGAATGTTCTCATTGACTCCTCTTCATCAAGAATAAAATTTCTTCATTGATCAAATTAGTGTTCTTATTTGACTCCTCCTCTTCTAGAATGAAATTTTCAGTAATTTCTTCAGTGATCAAATTGAATGTTCTCATTGACTCTTCATCAACAATAGAATTTTCAGTAATTTCTTCATTGATCAAATTGAATGTTCTCATTGACTCCTTTTCATCAAGAATAGAATTTTCAGTAATTTCTTCATTGATCAAATTGAATGTTCTCATTGACTCCTCCTCATCAAGAATAGAATTCTCAGTAATTTCTTCAGTGATCAAATTGAATGTTCTTATTTGACTCCTCTTCATCAAAAATAGAATTCTTAGTAATTTCTTCATAGATCAAATTGAATGTTCTTATTTGACTCCTCCTCATCAAGAATAGAATTTTCAGTAATTTCTTCATTGATCAAATTGAATGTTCTTATTTGACTCCTCCTCATCGAGAATAAAATTCTCAGTAATTTCTTCATTGATCGAATTCAATGTTTCACATTGACTCCTCTTCATCAAGAATAGAATTTTCAGTAATTTCTTCATTGATCAAATTGAATGTTCTTATTGACTCCTCTTCATCAAGAATAGAATTTTCAGTAATTTCTTCATTGATCAAATTGAATGTTCTTATTGACTCCTCTTCATCAAGAATAGAATTTTCAGTAATTTCTTCATTGATCAAATTGAATGTTCTCATTGACTCCTTTTCATCAAGAATAGAATTTTCAGTAATTTCTTCATTGATCAAATTGAATGTTCTCATTGACTCCTCCTCATCAAGAATAGAATTTTCAGTAATTTCTTCATTGATCAAATTGAATGTTCTTATTGACTCCTCTTCATCAAGAATAGAATTTTCAGTAATTTCTTCATTGATCAAATTGAATGTTCTTATTGACTCCTCTTCATCAAGAATAGAATTTTCAGTAATTTCTTCATTGATCAAATTGAATGTTCTTATTTGACTCCTCCTCATCAAGAATAGAATTTTCAGTAATTTCTTCATTGATCAAATTGAATGTTCTTATTGACTCCTCTTCATCAAGAATAGAATTTTCAGTAATTTCTTCATTGATCAAATTGAATGTTCTTATTGACTCCTCTTCATCAAGAATAGAATTCTCAGTAATTTCTTCATTGATCAAATTGAATGTTCTCATTGACTCCTTTTCATCAAGAATAGAATTTTCAGTAATTTCTTCATTGATCAAATTGAATGTTCTCATTGACTCCTCCTCATCAAGAATAGAATTTTCAGTAATTTCTTCATTGATCAAATTGAATGTTCTTATTGACTCCTCTTCATCAAGAATAGAATTTTCAGTAATTTCTTCATTGATCAAATTGAATGTTCTTATTGACTCCTCTTCATCAAGAATAGAATTTTCAGTAATTTCTTCATTGATCAAATTGAATGTTCTTATTGACTCCTCTTCATCAAGAATAGAATTTTCAGTAATTTCTCCATTGATCAAATTGAATGTTCTTATTGACTCCTCTTCATCAAGAATAGAATTTTCAGTAATTTCTTCATTGATCAAATTGAATGTTCTCATTGACTCCTCTTCATCAAGAATAGAATTTTCAGTAATTTCTTCATTGATCAAATTGAATGTTCTTATTGACTCCTCTTCATCAAGAATAGAATTTTCAGTAATTTCTTCATTGATCAAATTGAATGTTCTTATTGACTCCTCTTCATCAAGAATAGAATTTTCAGTAATTTCTTCATTGATCAAATTGAATGTTCTCATTGACTCCTCTTCATCAAGAATAGAATTTTCAGTAATTTCTTCATTGATCAAATTGAATGTTCTCATTGACTCCTCCTCATCAAGAATAGAATTTTCAGTAATTTCTTCATTGATCAAATTGAATGTTCTTATTGACTCCTCTTCATCAAGAATAGAATTTTCAGTAATTTCTTCATTGATCAAATTGAATGTTCTTATTGACTCCTCTTCATCAAGAATAGAATTTTCAGTAATTTCTTCATTGATCAAATTGAATGTTCTCATTGACTCCTCTTCATCAAGAATAGAATTTTCAGTAATTTCTTCATTGATCAAATTGAATGTTCTCATTGACTCCTCTTCATCAAGAATAGAATTTTCAGTAATTTCTTCATTGATCAAATTGAATGTTCTCATTGACTCCTCCTCATCAAGAATAGAATTTTCAGTAATTTCTTCATTGATCAAATTGAATGTTCTTATTTGACTCCTCTTCATCAAGAATAGAATTGTCAGTAATTTCTTCATTGATCAAATTGAATGTTCTCATTGACTCCTCTTCATCAAGAATAGAATTTTCAGTAATTTCTTCATTGATCAAATTGAATGTTCTCATTGACTCCTCTTCATCAAGAATAGAATTTTCAGTAATTTCTTCATTGATCAAATTCAATGTTCTCATTGACTCCTCCTCATCAAGAATAGAATTTTCAGTAATTTCTTCATTGATCAAATTGAATGTTCTTATTGACTCCTCTTCATCAAGAATAGAATTTTCAGTAATTTCTTCATTGATCAAATTGAATGTTCTCATTGACTCCTCTTCATCAAGAATAGAATTTTCAGTAATTTCTTCATTGATCAAATTGAATGTTCTCATTGACTCCTCTTCATCAAGAATAGAATTTTCAGTAATTTCTTCATTGATCAAATTGAATGTTCTTATTTGACTCCTCTTCATCAAGAATAGAATTTTCAGTAATTTCTTCATTGATCAAATTGAATGTTCTCATTGACTCCTCTTCATCAAGAATAGAATTATCAGTAATTTCTTCATTGATCAAATTGAATGTTCTTATTTGACTCCTCTTCATCAAGAATAGAATTTTCAGTAATTTCTTCATTGATCAAATTGAATGTTCTCATTGACTCCTCTTCATCAAGAATAGAATTTTCAGTAATTTCTTCATTGATCAAATTGAATGTTCTTATTTGACTCCTCTTCATCAAGAATAGAATTTTCAGTAATTTCTTCATTGATCAAATTGAATGTTCTCATTGACTCCTCTTCATCAAGAATAGAATTTTCAGTAATTTCTTCATTGATCAAATTGAATGTTCTCATTGACTCCTCTTCATCAAGAATAGATTTTTCAGTAATTTCTTCATTGATCAAATTGAATGTTCTCATTGACTCCTCTTCATCAAGAATATAATTTTCAGTAATTTCTTCATTGATCAAATTGAATGTTCTTATTTGACTCCTACTCATCAAGAATAAAATTTTCAGTAATGTCTTCATTGATCAAATTGAATGTTCTCATTGACTCCCCCTCATCAAGAATAGAATTTTCAGTAATTTCTTCATTGATCAAATTGAATGTTCTCATTGACTCCTCTTCATCAAGAATAGAATTTTCAGTAATTTCTTGATTGATCAAATCGAATGTTCTTATTTTACTCCTCATCAAGAATGAAATTCTCAGTAATTTCTTCATTGATCAAATTGAATGTTCTCATTGACTCCTCCTCATCAAGAATAGAATTTTCAGTAATTTCTTCATTGATCAAATTGAATGTTCTTATTGACTCCTCTTCATCAAGAATAGAATTTTCAGTAATTTCTTCATTGATCAAATTGAATGTTCTTATTTGACTCCTCTTCATCAAGAATAGAATTTTCAGTAATTTCTTCATTGATCAAATTGAATGTTCTTATTGACTCCTCTTCATCAAGAATAGAATTTTCAGTAATTTCTTTATTGATCAAATTGAATGTTCTCATTGACTCCTCTTCATCAAGAATAGAATTTTCAGTAATTTCTTGATTGATCAAATTGAATGTTCTCATTGTCTCCTCTTCATAAAGAATAGAATTTTCAGTAATTTCTTCATTGATCAAATTGAATGTTCTTATTTGACTCCTCCTCATCAAGAATAGAATTGTCAGTAATTTCTTCATTGATCAAATTGAATGTTCTTATTTGACTCCTCCTCATCAAGAATAAAATTCTCAGTAATTTCTTCATTGATCAAATTGAATGTTCTCATTGACTCCTCTTCATCAAGAATAAAATTCTCAGTAATTTCTTCATTGATCAAATTGAATGTTCTTATTTGACTCCTCCTCATCAAGAATGAAATTTTCAGTAATTTCTTGATTGATCAAATTGAATGTTCTCATTTGGCTCCTTTTGATCAAGAATAAAATTTTCAGTGATTTCTTCATGGATCAAATTGAATGTTCTTATTTGGCTATTCCTGGTCAAGAACAAAATTTTTCAGTAATTTCTTCATTAATCCAATTGAATGTTCTCCTTTGGTTAATCCTAGTCAAGAATGAAATTTTCAGTAAAAACTGCATTCTTATCGCTGAAACAAATCAAAATGCACAAATGTCTCTTGAGTTCAACTATAATAGCACATAATCTGACTCTGAATCCAAGAAACTTTATTTCTTCAAAGGTCCACCTTTTTTTCTTTTTTTTTTTTTTTAAAGAGTTCTGGATGTTCATTTTGATACTTTATTAATTCTGCCTTTGACTGATGGCTGCAAAAAATGTCTGATGTTCTACTTAGGACTGTAATTTTTGTCCTAATTACAATGGCTGGCAGTGGCAGTCAAACAAGCTCATAGATCTTGTGCACCTCTTTCACAAAACAAGAACAATAGGTGACACAGTGAAGGAAAAAGACATGGAAGTTGATGTTGCTGATGTGAGCAGAGTGGCTGGAGTCATTGTTAAAATATGGCAGCAGGTATAACAGTTGTTGAAGAAGTTTATGCAGTGGGAATTTCCAAATTCCCCTGAAATGCTGTGAAATGGCATACTTCTTTTGCTGAAGAAAAAAAATGACATCTTGACTTTTCTGGATGTGGACATGAGGCTTCTGTAAAATTGATCAATCATATTTGATGTTTTCATTTGGAGCTTAATTTTGCCCAAATAATCTTTGAGGTACCATTTTCATGACTGGAAACACTTGAACCAGTTTCAGGCAATAGTTATATATTTGTTATCGCTTCTTGAATTCCTTGAGTAGCGTCAGCAGTTTTGAGACTCAGTTTAAAATAATGCCTCCAAATTGCCAGAATCTCAACTTGGGTCTAGAGGCACCTACCATGGGTGTTCCTAATGGTTTTTATGGGGGGTTGCAGGTCTTTAATTGGCCAAATAAGATGTTTGCTTCGTTATAAAATTCTGGCCCCTCTCTCTCTCTCTCTCCGAATGGCCAGTGTTAGACTTTTATACAATTATTAGTCTGAGCACCACTTTGGAGTGTCGGTTGGTAGGCGTTCTATTCAAATGTAGAAAATGGCCTTGATTGTCGTTTTGTTTTTGTTCCCCCCCCCCACACACACACACACACAAATCCTCATTCAGGGACAGTTTTTCAATGTTCTGAACGAGAGGCAAAGCTTCTTGTGCAGCAATTTGCTTTAGCAGATGTTGTCGTCCCATGGAAGCCTAGTCGACAGGCAAAAATACCTTGGTGACCAGCAGAATAATAATAACTGTATTGCAATTGTGCTGCGTGGATAGTCCTAACTGGATTTTACATCACGTAAAATGGCAGAAATGAAAAAAGTAATTAATTTGAATATTGAATTTAGTTATCTCAATGTAGACTTCATTCACTTGTATGTAATGGATAGTTTATCAAGATGACACTGTCTACATTTTTTGTACATTTTCCTATCAATTCTGTATTTACTACAGATTTTACCAGTGTTGTAAATGATTTGATCTATTTCAAAAGATCTTGGTTCTTGATGTTTGTTTCTTCCTTCCTGTATGGACTTACAAGAGGAAACAGCTGCCACTTTCTTGTTCTATGCAGCCAAAAAATCAGTGACCCAGTTGCCATTGACCCTGGTGAAACTTTCTATGAAAGTTTTGGTTGATTTTTTTTTTTTTTTTTTTTTTTTTTTTTTTTTCCTGCCAATTTTACGTGGATTTTTTTTGTCTTGTTTCTTGGCAATGATTAGCCCAATCAATAAGTGCATTGTTCCCAATGTCGGCATCATTTCATTCCAACCTATGAAATATCATACATGTTTTACGATGATGAATTTGGAGAATCACAACACAAACGAAGTTACAAAATGTTGAAATTGCTATAATTAATGACTGCATAGTAAAACATTGGAAAGTTTTTTTAAATGAATCTTTGAAAGCTTCTTTCACTGGTACTCATCTGAGTATGACTCATCAAAAGTTTTAGTATACTGTGTGGAATAGATTTGGACAATAACAAAGAATCTTGTTCAAATTTGAACATTATGCCTTTGCTCACTCAGTTATCTTGTAATTGTCCTAGGCATCCATTACTTATAAAATTTTCTACAACTAAATTTCTGATTTGAAGAGATTCAAAGGAAAATTCATTCTTCAGATGTCAAGTTTGTTAGTTGTATGTTGATGTTGAGCTGGACTATATTGACCAAAATGCATCTTTTGAGCTGAATACTAGCATACAATATATATCCCAGTGTATATATTTTTTTTTCCCCCTGTTGCAAATCTGACCCATATAAGATTTCATAAGATCTTTTTATTAAAAAAAAAAAAATCACTGACATCAAAATTACAATGAATAGGCAAATCTCCAAGAATGTTTTTCAAATATAACTGAATACTCTGACTGGTCTTATCATGCAAATTTCTCCCCAAAGTTTACTGATTTACCTATATATGCATAACATCTTGCATCATCCACCTAAGTTTCTAGTAACTATGCATATATTCCCAAAGCCCCCCCCCCACTGAAAAAGGTTATCTGAAGTTATGTAAGTTTTGATATGCCTAATTACTGAAGATAATAGATTGGAAATGATCAAAACAATTTATTTCCATAGAATATATATATATCCAGTACATATTTACATTTAATAGAATGTAGAAGAATTATATAATTGGGTAATCCATAACAATTGGTATGTAAAATGGGAGGTAACCGTTAAAATCAATAGAGGATTGTCTTACCTAGAATTTCTTATTCATTTTTTTATTTTATTTATCTTTTTTAGATAGTTATGCCTCATAATTTTAAAAAATCTTGTCTCAAAATGTCAATTCTTCAAAATAAACCTACTTGACCCTCAAAGAATGACTCTAGGACTTGTACCATTTAAAGGTTTCTCAAGAAGTCACAATTATTTTCACTATTCAGTTTCACTCCTTTGACTTTATAAGGCCTACTGAGCATATTACTCAAGATTCCACCCCCAAAATATAACACTTCCACTTCCTTGCTATTACCTCTTGTATACAGGAATATTTCTGTCCAAAACCACCCTGTAAATATAACCTCACTGAATTCAATTTACAGATTTCTTGATATTTCCCAACGATGCAAGAATTCAACACTTACCTTTTGTATCTATCAAACCAGCTTTATCAAACACTTTTGCTACTGGTCAGTAATGGTTGGCTTAACATAGCTTATTGAAATTGTTGTGTATTTTTGTGGCAGTATTGACTTTTTGGTTCTTGTTCTTTTGTAAAACATTTTCAATTGCTTTTTAATAGTTCAGTGGTCCCTCTTTAACCTTTTGAGATTCCCAAAATAGGTATACCATCATTTAGCTATTCGGTTGATTTGATTTACAAATTTCTGAAAAATAATACATTGATTTTAATCAAGATGATAATCACAGTACAAGTGGAGAGCTCCAAATATCTTTCTCACCACGTCTGTGTCTCCCCCCCCGCTCTCCTCCACCACGTGTCTCTCCCCTCCGCCCCATGCGCTCTCCTCAACCACGTGTCTCTCCCCCCCCACCCCACGCGCTCTCCTACACCACCACGTGTCTCCCCTCCGCCCCATGCGCTCTCCTACACCACCACGTGTCTCCCCTCCGCCCCATGCGCTCTCCTACACCACCACGTGTCTCCCCTCCGCCCCATGCGCTCTCCTACACCACCACGTGTCTCCCCTCCGCCCCATGCGCTCTCCTACACCACCACGTGTCTCCCCTCCGCCCCATGCGCTCTCCTCCACCACGTGTCTCTCCCCTCCGCCCCATGCGCTCTCCTCCACCACGTGTCTCTCCCCTCCGCCCCATGCGCTCTCCTCCACCACGTGTCTCTCCCCTCCGCCCCATGCGCTCTCCTCCACCACGTGTCTCTCCCCTCCGCCCCATGCGCTCTCCTCCACCACGTGTCTCTCCCCTCCGCCCCATGCGCTCTCCTCCACCACGTGTCTCTCCCCTCCGCCCCACGCGCTCTCCTCCACCACGTGTCTCTCCCCTCCGCCCCACGCGCTCTCACCCACCACCACGACGTGTCTCTCTCACCCACCACCACGACGTGTCTCTCTCACCCACCACCACGACGTGTCTCTCTCTCCCCCCACGCGCTCTCACCCACCACCACGACGTGTCTCTCTCTCCCCCCCACGCGCTCTCACCCACCACCACGACGTGTCTCTCTCTCCCCCCCCACGCGCTCTCACCCACCACCACGACGTGTCTCTCTCTCCCCCCCACGCGCTCTCACCCACCACCACGACGTGTCTCTCTCCCTCCCCCCACGCGCTCTCACCCACCACCACGACGTGTCTCTCTCCCCCCCACGCGCTCTCACCCCCCACCACGACGTGTCTCTCTCTCCCCCCACCACGACGTGTCTCTCTCTCCCCCCACCACGACGTGTCTCTCTCTCCCCCCACCACGACGTGTCTCTCTCTCCCCCCACCACGACGTGTCTCTCTCCCCCCCCCACGCGCTCTCGCCCCCCACCACGACGTGTCTCTCTCTCCCCCCCCACGCGCTCTCGCCCCCCACCACGACGTGTCTCTCTCCCCCCACCACCATGATGTCCGAACTCGAGTGGCCTTGGGGAACTGATTTCTACATAATAACTCCAGAATTATTCTTGTGATAATTCATTGCTTATAGGAAATGTTAATCCACATATTTCACAGTGGGATGGATTCTCTCTATTGCTGATCAACGTGGCTCAGTGGTAGTGCACACCTCAATCCCCTCCAGTTGTGCCATAGACTTCAAAAATGGCACTTGATACCTCTCAGCTAGGCACTCTACTCAAGAACTAACCTCTCCCCACGGCCAAGGGATTATGCCTTTGGATCCTCCGGTTCTTGTAAGATTATTGATGCTAAGCTACATTAAGTCTGGTCAGTTCTTCGATGGGTGAATATTAAGGAAGACCATCTTGGATGAAGGTTTAGCAGATAATCGCACTCCTATGATGGACATAGTGACAAATTGTCTACTTTACTTTATGATTTATTAGTATTGTTTCATGTTGACTAAAAGAAATTTAAAGTGGTGCCTGCACTGTATTATGGCTTCATTTTTTTCAATTTAGTAGGTGTTCTTTGGGGTTTTTGGTAATTCTTGTAAAATTTAGAATTTCAATTTTTTCATTAAGTCAGAGATTGCATGAATTTTCTAAATTTTGGCGTGTGTTGGATTGTCTAAGAATTTTCCACTTAACTGTTGGCTTGTGGTTCATTTGGTGTAGTTCCCACTAATGGGCTGATAGGGACGTGCTGTTTTTGTATCTTTCGTTAGTGAACGATGATATGTGGTTGGCTAATCTAAGCTTAAAAGGTGTGTTCGATATGCCGATGTAATATTTTATATCTAAGGGTTTTTCCTGAGTTGATATCTCTGCTTGGTATACTATGTTGGATCTAAGGAATTTGTTTTGCAGGAGGGCTGTTTTTCTTATTTGGGCAGTTGCAGTCAGATTTTTTTTGTACTAGTATTTTCTTTACTTCTATTATTTTTGATAATTCTATTATTGTGCTTAGTGATGATCCTTATTGAAGTTTTCAGTACAACTAAAACTAATTTTCAATGTATTTCTATTAAATATTTTGTTTAGTGGGTGTTTTGGAGGGAAATGTTTTTCAATTAGTCGAATGAAGATTTTGCCTAAGTTTGTTTTTACTTGCAAGTTAAATGGAGGAGTATACCAGATGATTTTTCTATTTCTGTTTTTCTTGTTTTTTTCTTTGTTATTATTAGACTTGACTTTTTTATCATATTCGAGGTTTATTCCCGTGAAACCGCTATCATTTAGGGCTTTGATGTAATTATTTCGAACTTTATTGAATATTGTTTCATCGGAAGAATCATAGATTAATCTGGTCTCTATGGATTTCGGGATTTTTTTGATTGTGTTCGGGTGGTTAAAACTAGTGCTGATATACTTAGTTTTCTTTTCTGTATTGCTGTCTAGGTTAAATGTGATATCTAAAAAATTGTTTTCAAGTTAGCTTTAATCTCGACTTTGAAATTCATTTTTTTCATTTCTTTTATATTTTTTGATGTTTTCACACTTTTGTGTGTTACAGTTTTCTACTATTAGTAGTTCATCATCTGGGTACAATCCGATGTTCTTAGTGTCTAATTCGCGTGTGAGTTTATATAAAATGTACAGACCTATAAGGTCTGACATCTTGTCCGAATCGAGGCTGCCCATTGAGACTTTGAGTCCCCAGACGTCGGGTTTTTTTGTCCATTGTTATTGATTATGGAACAATACCGTACGTCTGCAGTGTGTGATGATTTCAATATCCCTGCTGTTGATGTTAGTGTAGGTTTTAGCAAATTCCATGGCCTCCTCAAATAATCCTTTGGATATGGATGGGTAAAAATCCATGATGTTGAAATGTATGAAGCTGCACATTTTTTTGTTTCCTATATTGTTAAACCAAGTGATGGCATCGTTTGTTCCTATCCATTGATTTAGTTGTAGTTGATTTTTTTAAATTCAATTGTTGGTTTTTTTCTAATATATCTTTACTTATTCTACCTATATACGTTTTTGTTGGGTTAATGAGCCCAGTAGTGGGTTTATTATTGAAGTCAGGGTTATGGTCTTTCATTATTATATATGCATCCTTGTTTTGTAATTTACCTACGTGTGAATTTATCAGTAAGGTGTTTGTTGTAAGTTTGTAGATTCATCCCGTATATGTTACCTTTTTCCCCTTTGATGAATATTTTGGGATTTTTTTATGTGGTGTATTTTGTGTAGTAGTTTTTTCTGGTGTGGGTTGATGTGCTTACTAAATTTGATGTTGGTGATGGTTGAGTAAGTCCTGCTCAAAGTTCACTAGGAGTTTGTTGTAGGGTGGGCTTTTGAGGGTTTTAAATCCATGGTGTTGTTTGTTGTCATTTTGTGTGTTCGGTTAGTTAATGAAGAAAAAAGGTCTTCCACCTTATGCAACCGATGAGGTCTTCCGTTTTTTTCCAGCAACCTTATTTTGTAATGGTGTTGGTTGGGTATTGGAATGTCCTTAAATGAGTGTTCAATATTTAGTTTCTCCATGTTTTTGGCGAATAGGAAATGTATCCTCCAGAGTGCTCAACTTAGCTGGTGGGCCACGAGAATTTCTCATTGAAATTTTATTCAAACAATTTTACCTAAAACATTAAACTCTTTTACCATAGAACAAAAATATTGGCCCTCCTGTCTCCATTCGTTTTGTTTTGTAACCTTTTCATTCTTGATTTTTTTTTTTTTTTTTTTTTTTTTTTTTTTCCTAATTATTTTTCCTAATTATTTTTATTACAAGACCATTACACACACTGACACATATTTTGCTCCATTCTTCCCTGACTATAGCTTTCAGTTCTTCCAAATTCTTAATGATTTCCATCTGGTTCTTTCTTCAGGGGCCCATTAATTTTCAATGGTGGGGGGGCAATTTTCAGAAAGGTCTATAACTAAATATAATAGATCAACCTATAAAAAAAAAATTCAGGGACTATCCACAGCTAAAAACGAAATGAAATAAACTATCTTTTTGATGAATTCAGTAAGTATTTGCGAATGGTCATCATCAGTCTTTGGACCTTCCCCAGGATTCGCCACAATTCTCTATCATAGGTAGCACGTAGCCAGAATTTTCTAAATTTGTTCAGTTCATCTCTCCATATTGTATTTTGTTGGCCAATTTCCTTAGATTTACCTAAACTCATTGGGGCGATTAGTCCTGTACCAACTGTGTTCATTTTTCAAAATGAACTCTGCTGAAACTACTGCAAGTATACAGACACTAGTTACTATCATTAGATTCACTAAGCTTTTTATCCAAAATACTTGACAATATAACAGTGCAAGCAGAGTTTGTGTGGTGGGCCCATTTTAGTATGGGATAACTCTTTTGTCTTTCTTCAGAAAACTAAGCCATCTGGTAAAACTATATGGTAATTGTTTACTGTGTGCTGCATCAATCTTGTTCTATACATTGCAGACTGCTTCAAGCAGCTTGTCAGTTTTTCTAAATTTTCTCCCAACTAGTTTGGCCTTGATACCCTCCCCTTATCTCTCTCGGGAGTTAAAATCGGGTAACTGACCAGGCCAAAACATCAGATTTTTTTTTGTAAAGATGTTTTGGTACTCTTTCATGTTAATGGAATTCTTACATTGTACTAACTCCTGCTCTGCCAAATGCAGAAAGTGCCCTTCTCGCTATACCTTAATCCTGCCTTCCTCAGGCTTCACTCTATTAGACTGGTATTTTGGGTTGACTCTTTCAACTGACTGTCAGCAACAACATTCTGGTTGGGGGGGGGGGGTATTCAAGGGTGATACATGGATTCTCTCTCTCTCTCCGGTGTGTTCTCATGTGACTTTTGAGATGTGAACCTTTTTAAAGAGTTCTCTTTTATTTTTTTATTTTATATTTTTTTCCTTTTTTTTGGAAATGTTAATCCACAAATCTCGCAATGGAATGGCATCTCTCAATTAGAGACCCTCCCAGGCCAATCTTTCACAGTTCCGCATCAGCCCATGTCATGTCAAAGCAACAAAATGAAGGTTGCCTGATTGGATGTTAAAACTTCCTTAGGACTGGAATTTTTGGTAGATCATCAAACAGCTGTTATCTTTCATATGGGGGGAGGGTCCAAACTTTTTCTACACCGCAAGGAAATATTTAATTTTTGTACCCTCTACTAAAGTATTATCATGTTTGAAAAATTGAAGCCAAATTTCTAATTTTGTAACCCTATACAGAGCTGTTAATGAACCAAACCAAAAAAGTTCAGGTTTTGACATGTTGCCTAAAATGTAAATTAGATGAGTTTATCAGAAGAAAAACTGCAGACAGTGAGATCAATCCCAGTTGTGAATGTTTGAAAATCTGAAACTTTCTCGCTGATTGCAAGCCACGGGTCTACTTGTGGATTCGGGTAATTCCTAGACTTTGAATCTAGGATTGTCCAGTCAGCTTCCAATTGAATCGAGATTCTCACAATTATGTTGTTGCAAATGAAATGAGGATATGGAATGCCTCTCTACAAAGTCTTGGGAGCATATTGAGTACTGAACTCCAGAACTCATCCAAAGTCTTGCGTTCATTTTGTCATGGCCTCTGGAGATATGGCAACCTGTGTTTTTTTAAATACTTGTTTTACTTAGAACCTATTCAAATTCATTTTGGAGGAATTTGAAAAAGGACTTCTATCTGGTGAAGAAGGGGTGGAAAGTAGAGCTCTTCTTCTTATCCCCTCAGCTTCCACCCATTTCAGTGTGATGACTGGTTGTATTCTATAACTTCAGTAGTTAGAACATCCGACAGCAGTATTCAGTGTCTTGTAGAATCCAAAAGACATTTCAGTTTTGGGGTATTTGCAGTATTTAATGGAATACTGCTGCAGTGTGTGTGTGTGTGTGTGTAAAATCACTTCTGCACTAAATTGATGCATAGAATTCAATACTTTGTTTTCTCTTCCCTTGAACTGAGGCAATGTTGCCACCACAGTCAGTGGAGAGGTTGTATTTTCTTGTTCCTATAACGTTGACAAATTTATAGAAAGCTCCAATGGATATTGATGTCCATGCTTTCCTGTTCAAATCTTTTATATTGTTCTTCGTGTCTACTGATTAAAATGAGGATATTTCATTGCAACTGAAAATTTGAAATGGAACTTTGAGAAATGAGATAAGGGGCCAATTCTCAATATTGGCTCCTGATATCAGATTTGATGTTGCAGACTACTAGGAATATTCTTTGCGTTTCTCTGTAAGACTGAGTTGGACCTTTTGATAGTCTGCTCATTGATATTGGAGGATTTCTTTTCATTACACCATATTCTCCTGTACATCCATAATGTATGGCCTATCTAAGGTCAGACTTATCTCTTATTTCATTTTTAGTGTCTAAAGGACTTTGCTTTGCACTATATTCTCCAATACAACTTTCATATTTGGAACTTTAAGATGAAGCATTAAAGAAATTTGGGACATCCTTTTCGAGTGTTGATATTTGAAGTATTTTTACAGTATATCATTGTGTCCCCTATATCAATGGAGTTGCATTTTTTCATAACATTCTCTATGAAATCGAATTCTGCTGCGTAGTGTTTTTGCTCTGTTAGCTAAATCTGCTTCTGTTGTTCCATATGTGTTAACATATTATCATGTCCGATCTGTTTAACATTGGGCAATTCCCTCCTGACATGTAGTTCAATTATTTTTATGTCTGTCGTTGGGTTATCTGCTGTTATTGGTCCGGAGTTTGGTAGCGTATTTATTAAATGAATTGATACCCTTTTTTTTCTCTCTCTACCCCCCCCCCCCCCCGCCATATTTGCACAGATTTTTTGCATGCTGTTTCTTCAGCACATCTTCTGCCACTAAGAAGCCATGTCCTCGCCAATTCTTCAGTGTTGAATTTTGACAGAGGTCCTACCAACTTGGATAGTTGGGAGATGATCAGTTTGAAATCTTGCTTGTTGTGACCTGCAGAAATTTGTACGACTGAAGCTTTTTTTTTTTTTTTTTTTTTTTTTTTTTTCACATTCTGCTGTTGGTGTCTGAATCGTATTCACAGCCGTTAACAACTGCTGAAAATCAGCATTAACTACATTCCCCCCCCCCCTTAGATTCCTTGAATTCTCCGAAGGCTCTGGTACAAAGCCAATCATTCAAGCCAAAATTGTTCTGCCGTTTCTTCTACATCAGTATCCCCAAAAGTAGATCATCTGGGATATTGTTAATATCTAAATATTTTGACTGGTTAATTTCCTATTGGAAGCCATCAGGACCATCTGGATTGTCCTTTAGAAAGTTGCAAATCAGTTTTACTGCAATTTACCCTAGCTGCAATCATCCGCTGTGACAAATCTTGCGGATGGAAACCTTTTTTAATTTGACTATGCTCAACTCCTTAGAGATTAGCGATCACTGCATAAAGGTTTCACTCAGCCTAAACCAACAAAACTTTAACTGAACTAAAAACATTGGAATTACCCTAGATCTAACAATTTATACCCCTGATCTCATAATTTTGATCAAGTGTTCTCTCTGTCTCAAAACCACAGTCCCAGTGTTTTTGTTGGTGTTAATTTGTTTCACCAGAAATTCCTCAATTTTATTGTGGTCTTTAAAAATTCCTAAGATCTTCCCCAAATTCCCACCCAGCTGATCCTACCTTTTTAGGATTAGTGGATACTATAAAAAAAAAAAAAAATAAAAAAAAATCTGAATCTTAGAAATGCATTTGTTAGATGTCTCAGAACTACAGTCTACCAAAGCATTGCTTCCTGCTATGTCAGTGCAGTTATCGTGTGTCATGAGAGTAAGGATCTGCCTTCAGTCGTAGCTGAATGTCATGGCGGTGTCTTCTCTTGACCCCCGCAGCCTCTTGAATGTATGACGTGTGGCTATCCATCATTGTCATGGTGACATATGCAGCATCTTTCTCAATTCTCATGAATGTAGTCCCCTTTACTAGTGTTAGAATTTGAATCCTCATTGAGACTGAGCTGGCACTTGATGAAATGTCCCTGTAGGAAAGAGGGTAGCCACCATTCCATTTGCAATTATCTCGCCCTGTGAATGGACTTTGAATGTGATTCAATGTGAAAGCCAACTGCAGTCATTCTTTTTTTTTTTTTTTTTGCCAAGTCCTTCTTCTACACTCTCCATCATTGTCATGACAACTGCACGTTGCTCATCTTTGAGGTAGTGGTCTGTCTCAAAGATGTATATCTCGAGCTCTAGGATATTATGCTCTCTCGTGGTAGATGATATAGGGAATGTGTGGCTGAATGTGAACTGGATCAGGTTCCGATGTAGTCATCGTACTCAACTTTGGAAAATCCATTCCATCTTATTCTTTTGGGGTAACTCAAGAGACTAGAATCTCTGACTTGAGTTTATTCATGTTTACATGAATTAAAATTAATATAAGAAAATTTGTCTTGTAATATGCAGAGAATGCAAAATCACTTCATAATAGTAGGATAAATGTCTAATGTGTGTACTTTGAGTGAATTAAAACTTGTGAAATAAGCAATTCATATAAACGCATCTTGAGACTGTTGGTGGTAGGGTTAATCCTGGCCAGAATACTGGACATAAGTCCACCACAAGTAACTTTTAAGTGGCTAAACACTAGATGTTGTTTCCTTCTCAAATTGCCAAATTCTATCATTTCTGCATGCTTTGCAGCCCGATGGTTGGGTACCAGTTGTCTGACTGAATTATCAATATCAGAAATAATTGTAGCTTTCATCAGGGAAGGTGTTTTCACAGGCTTATGAAAGCCTTAAAAATCCTTACAATTGTAGACTGATCTTTTCCCAATGGTGGTGTTTCCTTAGACACTCTCCCATGAAGCTACTCGATCAGCTTGTGTAAATCTTTGCTATTTATTTTATTTTTTCCCCCTACTTCAATTTCGATCTATGATGAATCAATTTGCAAAGAAATGGTTGCAAGAATAAACTTGGCTAATGGTATTAGTTTTTGAAAGGAATTTTTCTCTTTTTCCATTAGATTCTGTCTTATATTCAAGACACTTCTGTTTATCAATCTTCAATATATGTTGACAGTGGGCTCCTCAATGTCATCAACCACTGACATAACTGGTGAGCTTCAATACTAGAATGTAAAGGTAGTCTTGACAGGAATACAATTGCCAAGTTTTAGTCCAAGCAGTGAAAACTACTCTTCACATCTGGATTGGGCCTCTTTTTCTTTTTCCTCTTCTCCCTTTCTTTCCAGTCACGCCCTGAACTGGAGTTGAAACAATGGCACAAATACCTCCTTGTTCCCTGTGGATAAATGAAAACTTAAGTTATTTCAGCATCTTGAACATCATGTGCCCAACAATTCAAGTCCTCTGAAGATACCAGAGGTTCAGTCTACAAAGTCTTTCCCATAGTACAATTTGATATAGTCACTGTTTCTACTAGTAAAGTGTTTGCACACTGAAGTACATGATTTTTTTTTCTTTTTTTTTTTTTTTTTTTTTTTCTATCTCATGAGAAATAGAGGTTGTGGCTGTCTGTCATTTGTGACTTATGTTGTCTTTTTACTCAGTTCATGACATCTATCACCAAGGTTGGTCATTTGGAGAGATTACATAGAAAGGCATCTACCCCAAGTTTTCATTTTTGGCCTAGATTCCATTTTCCTTTCTATACAAGACCTTCAGTGGGTTTTCTATCATTGCGTCCGGTTGCTTTTACGCAAGCATGGAGCTCTTTGGACAAGTCTTTTTGGTTTGTTTTTGATGTTTGCAAATGTCAGTGTGCCCCCCCTCCCAAGGATGCACATGTTTTGTTCTACACTTCCCAAATGGAAGTGAGTGATCCACACGTAAAGTTGTTGCCTTTCATCAGACTCTTGCCAATATTGGCCAGTCCCATGGGGTGCATGCAATTTTATTTTATTCAATTTCTTCTTCTGACCAACATCAAATTGGTCTTTTGCAAATTCCAAATAACTGAAATGGTGGAATTCAAACGACCACTTCATATATTGCACAACTTGTCTCCTGGTTCTTCATTGGCTTCCAAAGAGAATTTGAGAGTTTGCAACATCTGTCACCATCTCTCGTATAATTCTGAGATTTGATACATTATCAACAATTTACTGAAAGTCTAGTCCAAACTGTTCCTTCTCTGGTCCTTGACGGAACTGCATAATCTCTCCCTGGTCCCTACTGTGGTATTATTTTCTTCTCTTTTTGATGAAGATAACTTTTTGCTCCAATACTTGCCAACTTGAGTCCACTGTAATCACGTTTATATCTTGTCCATCTAATGTTATGTGGATTATTGCCATCAGGGTATGAGCTGGTTATGCCTTGGCTAAGTACCAGGCAATACTGTTTGGCAGGTGGATGCTCTTTATGCTCTACTGGAGTATACGAGGGGTTTATCTTTTTTTTTTTTTTTTTTTTTTTTTTTTTTGTGGACCCAAATTTCTGAGGGGTGTTTTTTTTTTTTTTTTTTGTTCTTTTGGGCTTCTTTGTAATTCTAGTAAAGTTTAATGTCTTAAATTTCTCGTTTGGGCAGAGATTGCAAGAATTTTTTAAATTTTGACATGTCTTAGTTTGTCTAAGAATTTTCCATTTTTAACTGGTTTGTAATACATTTGTTATAATTTCCAATAATGAGCTGATAGGATGTGCTATTTTTGCATTTTTCATTCATTCATGATGTATGATTGGCTAATCTAAGTTTAAATGGTGTGTTTGATATTCCAATATATTTTATTTCTAAGGGTTTTTCCTGAGTTGATATCTCTGCCTGGTATACTATGTTTTCAATTGATCTAATGAATATTTTACCTAAGTTAGTTCTTATTTGCTAGTTAAATGGGAATGTATACCAGACAATTTTTCTATTTCTGTTATTTTTAATTCTCTTTCTTGCTATTGGATTTAACTTTTATCATACTTGAGGTTTCTTTCAGTGAAACCACTATTATTTAGGGCTTTGAAGTCATTTTTAGCTTTTATTGAATATTGTTCCATTGGAGGAATTATATGGTAATCTAGTTTCTATGGATTTGGGGATCTTTTTTTTATATTTGGATGGTTTGAACTGGTACTGATGTACTTAATTATTGAATTTTCTTTTCTATATGGTTCATGTGTTGTTGGTTAAATCAAAGGTAATGTCTAGGAAATCCATAATTTTCAAGTTGGCCTTGATTTCAACTTTGAGGTTCTCTTTTTTTTATAATGTATTTTTAATGTTTTCGCATTTTTGTGCGTTACAATTCTCTACAATTAGTGAGCCATTATCCCAATATAATCCTATATTTTTAGTGTCTATTTTACGGGTAAGATTATACAAAATGTACAAACCTATCAGGTCTTCAATCTCTGCTGAATTGAGGCTGCCCGTAGAGACATTGAAACTGCAGAAGTCGGGGGGGGGGGTTGTCCATTGTTCTTGATAGCGCCTGCAATGTGTAATTATTTCAAGGTCTCTATTGCTTATGCTGGTATAAGTTTTGGCAAATTCCATGGCCCCCTCAAATATGCCTTTGGATATTATGGATGGGTAAATATCCATGATGGTTTAGTTATATGGAAAATTCGACAAGTGATGGTATCATTGGTGCCGATCTACTAGTTGAGCTTTGACCCCCCCCCCTCAATGTCTTTAATAATAAACCAACAACTAAACTCATCAATCTGATAAAAACACAGATAGGTAGAATAAGTAAAGTCATGTTTGACCTTTCATCAGTATTTATGCATCCTTGTTTTGTAATTTACATAGAAAATTACTGATAGATTAAACAGTAATAGTTTTTTTTTTACTTTCTATATTTATGCTAGTTTCTAGGTTATTGGTTTGTGTGTTTAATTTTTTTTATAGTTTTGTGTAATGTTTCTGAGGAGGCATTATACGTTTTGAAATTCATCCTGTATATTATTGCTTTTGTCCCCTCTTAGGAATGTTATGTTGGTGAGATTATATATATATATATATATATATATATATATATATATATATATATATATATATATATATATATAATTTTTTTTTTTTTTCTCTCTTAATTTTTTCTGGTATGGGTTGATGTATCTTCTGAATTTGATGTTGGTGGTAGTTGTAAGTCTTGTTCAAAATTCATTAGAAGTTTGTATGGTTGGTTGGTAAAAGATTTTCCATCTCATGTGTCCAATAAGGTCTTCTGTTTTTTTGTTGTTTTTTTTTGTTTTTTTGTTTTTTTTTCTTTTTCTAGCAACCTTATTTGGTAGTGGTGTTTGTTTGGGATGTCTTTGAAAGAATGTTAAGTTTTTTCCATGTTTGTAGCCATTAGAAAAGGTATCCTTTAGAGTGCTCAACTAGGAGCTATAATACATAGGCTATCATTTGTATGATTTGTACCATGTGTTTTTTTCTGAGGCCCAGAGGGCAAAAACAGGAATTAGTTTGTGTATCTAATCTAATCTAATCTAATCTATCCATTGTGCTGGGGGAACTGGACAATATCTGGAAATCCACACACCGTCTCCTCTCGTGGGGAGGCATGTAAACAACAATCTACAACACAAGATGATATTTCTTGTGATTCTATTTACGAACTGAAGCTCTATGGTGAGGTGCCCTGCCCAGATGAAATAATGATCTCTCATCACATCTTCAGACAACAATTCTGATATTTTGATAATCCTTTCAAGACTAATCTATTGGTGGTGCTCGATTCCCGAAATGTGCTGGTGAACTTCTGAAAGAGATCTGCAGGACATATATGTCCCAGAAGTCTCAAAAGGGTTTAGTGACATGTTCATAGAATTGTTTCATAAGAGAATCCTTTTCCCACATACTTCACAATTAAATGGTTTCAATGCCGTATGTGTTCTCATGTGTTCTTCAAGACGTGTAGAGTTGAGAAAATGGTTTCTAAACGGTTCACACATTCTAACCATTTACCTTGGTACTCAAACTTTTTTTTTTCTTTTTTTTTTTTTTTTTTTTTTTTTTTTTTTTCAAATTGTAGTTCTCAATTCTACCAAATAATGGATTATGAATTTTTTTAAAATTTCCCCTTTCTGGCAAACAATATATGCTTTCCCCCCCCACCCCAATTCCCAAATCCTGATATGATACTGCATTGAAAGCACTAGTATTATGAACGTGGGGCCAAGCATAGAGGGCTCTAGTTGTATAGTTGGCATGGGGTTAGTGGGGTCAGGATGCATTGTGGCTTTTTTTTTCTTTTCTTTTTTTTTTTCCTAAATTCATACCTTTTAGACCCCTATACACTGAACAGGGGAAGACGCTTACTGTGATCACTTCAAAATCGGCTGCACCCCCCCAAAAAAAACATTTGATAACATTAAACAAATGATATAATGAAGGTAGATAGTTCTAATTTTTATCAAATTCCTTGTTATAAACAACAATGTGATTATAATAAACAGCTTCCTCTTTATCTAGTATGAATGCGTTTTTTGTTTTCCCCCCCCCCCCACTAAAATGTGCATCATTGGGGGAAAAATTTGTCCTGAAGATTTGACTGGAAAAAAAACTCAAAGGAAATAAAATTTTCACTTAATCGACAACCACAGGTTGCTTTCATTTTAACTTTTGAATCTAATATCGGAAATCAATAATTGATTTTAAAGCGGTATAACTTCTGATGGAAGTTACCACTTCGCACATTTTTGGTAATTATTTTAAATTTTCTTAAATTCATTTAATAAAAATCCCCACCCCCAATGAATCTTATTTTTAAAAACCATTGTAATCCTTTTCTCCAACTGTTTTCTTCCAAATTAATATTTTATATGAATAAAATCTTGAAACTCAAGTTCTGTCTTTGTGTTTTGTTTTTTTGTTTTTTTTTTTTTTTGTCTTTTTTTTTTTTGTTTTTGTTTTTCATTTTTTAAAAAATTTTTTCATTGTTGCATCATATATCGAGCCAGTAGAGAGAATAGAATTTCGCTCTCTCCCCTCCACTGCCCCCGTCTCTTTCTTTTTTGCCTTTGATTCCCCCCCCCCTGCCTTTGTAGGAATGTGATCAGTTGACTTCATGCACTCCTGAATCCATTATCAGTGGATGGAGTGAATTTCCATCATTGCAGTTCGATCGTTAACTCTGTAAAATATTCCTCTTATTATGATTGACAACGACTCATTTTACTTGTGAATCAGTTTCTAAATGGGTACATCTGAAAAGAGGATGTCCATCCGCAAATGAAAATGAAAACCCATGCAGAAACTTTCAGAGCAATTCCACTGATACAGGCAGTGTTGATCTTGTGATGGTATTGGACCCTTTAAGGCAATTTGGTAATATGACAAATGTCAAAGAATGGATTCCACATGAACTCAATGGGAACTGGTCATTTTCTGGAACAACCTAATTGAAAGTTGAAAGAATAATTTCATCAATGCAGTAAAGGTAGATTCGGCGTTTCCGTATGTGAAAGGGAGGTAACTACTGTGAGCCTTAGTTCATCACATCTGTTCTCGTTTCAAGAAGATGAAAATGCGTTAAATCGTATTTAAGATCGTGTTTGGTAAGTGCATAGAAATAAATTTGTTTCTTCATTAATTTCATTTGAGCAACGTTTCCTACATTGAGTTGATGACACGTTGAAGTTTTGTATTGAAATGGATTTTTTGTTGTTTTTTTTTTTCAAGGGAGGTAATCCTGTAATTCCTAATTCATTTTAAGGATAACAGGAGTGACTAAAAATAAATACGTAGTTTTAATTTGATCAAAACAAGGATATAAAGGTTTGTAAAATCAAACTGTAAAGAATGATAAAATTACGTCTTTACTTAAAAAAAAACCTTGATCAAATGAAAACTACATATTCATCCTCCTTTTTTTTTTTTTTTTTTTTTTTTTTTTTTTTTTTTTTTTTTTTTTTTTTTTGAAAAAGTTGGATTTCACGAACTTTGAATCAGCAAAATTGCCTAAACTTAAGAGTAACATCTATCCATCTCAAAGCCATTGATGCAAATTAGTATGTACAATTGTATGATTGATTGGTTTCACTGTCCAATTCCTGTTATACCCTAAAAACTTTAGTAGATTGGTCCATGAGAAATAGAATAACAGGGCTTATAAAAACAGTTAAATGGTTGTAATAAAATAGGGTGTTATGACTGACTCATAATGACATGTGCAATTTAGTCAGCAGACATAAAGAAATGTTATATTGTTAACAGCTATAAGATGAACCTTGCGAAAGAGATTCAAATAGTTTTGAATAATACGTCAGAATTGCTGGACATTTGAAATTAAACATTTCTTTCAGTCACTTTTTTTTTTTTCTCTCTCTCAATAAGAACATTTGAATTATTACTAATAAATTTCTGAATAAAATAGCCTCAGGCTCCTTAGTGCCAATCCATACAGAACTAACCCCATTCCTTTTTACGGGTGTACGCTGATATATAACTGAAAATCAAGATTATTCGAATGTGTTGGTATAGGCCAGCCCAATATCACAGTTTAATATACTACATTATCTTTCTTTTGAAAAATCAAAGGGAGACAATAGATATACTTCAACACTATTTTTTTTTTTTTTTTTTTTTTAAATTTACTATATAAATGATCTACAGAGCACCAAAGCCTTGACCTCAATCAACTGGGTGGCTGTTTAGATGAGAAATGGTGTCGATATCTATAAATTCATGGATAACATTGTTTCCAGATGAATCCAAGAGTATCTTTCATGGTGAGTATCTATAAATCTAGTCACATATGAACATAGTTTTATCATAACTCATTTTTCATGCTATTAGAGGATGTTAGAATCATTTTAAGTCATGCTAAGAATTGAGATGTATGGTATAAAGATGTTTGTCTTTCTAGGAAAAAAAAGCATTCAAAACGACAATGTATAAAAATAATTTTTACGTAATATTCTTAGATACATCTTGATGGAAGTGAAATCCGTTTTGACCAATCGTTAATAGGACTGACCGCAATTGACCCAGGGCACAACAGTATTTCACAGTAAAATTGACAGTCCCCCCCCCCCAACAACAACAACCTTGTTAATTTGGGACGTTGAACTTACAAGATCATGATAGTGTTGTCAACAATTGTAAATAAGTTGCTTTAGCAAGATAAGATCGAATAAATAAATAAGATACGACCATATTGGTGTAAAATTGTAAAAACCTGAAACATTAAATCCAAAACTATTTCTTGTTTCTCATTCGCAAGTTTCATCTTATTTTACTGCTATAAGTTATGATGTGTGTAGTTTATAGTCAGACATAACGTCATCATGTGTCACAAAATTGTACAAATATCTAATTGAATAAGTACATCCTGTCTTCAGAATAAGATCTTTGGAGAAGCAGTAGAATTTACAAGTGTGACTCCCTGTATAATGAAAAACAGTACCATTTTAAACTGATAAAAATAGAGCCATTGGCATAGCCTGACTACAATTATAATTGTTATTTGGATCCCAGCCATGGTAAGATGGAGTTTGACCTGGGGACTTTATTGTGAGGTGATGATATCTCAAAATTGGAAAAGTGTGTGTATCAAAATTTCAGATACAAAGAATCTACTTCAAAAATAGTTGTGATACTTTTCTCCACAATATTCTTTTGATTAATAGAACATTTATCTGTATTCCTTCTCTTTACAATATTCATAAATAACTTCTGATCAAATCAATATAACGGATTTATTTTTTGTGAAAAAGTTTGTTTTCATTCATGCTTATATTGAATTACCTTTTGATAAAAAAAAAAAGTTAAATCAAATTATGTCTCAACTCAGTTTTAATTTAATGGATACATTTTTATATTAAATAAACATTTAATCATAAAAGTATAACACGAGGAAATAGTGCTCAGTGGTATTTCATCTTGGATAAATAAAAAGTTTGGGTTGTACTGATTCAAGAATAAGAAAGAATTGAAGAAAATATACATAATTTCTTTAAGTCACACATATTCTCAAGCAAACAGCAACATTTATGTAGAGATAAAGATGCCTTTTTCTAAACAAGGTAAAGAAAGTTGAAATGATATCTCGGAAATATACAATCCAATTCTGTGATCTTGAGTAAAAAAAAAAAAAAATGAATTAAAAAAATCTACCCTGAATTCTCCCTTAGTTTAGTATGTTACATGATATGTCTATGATCTAGTGCCGACCGTTGGTGTCATTAGATTGAAAAATCTGTCTTGAAACACCATTAGTTATCTCCCTTTAACGATCAACCAAATTTCAGTTAAAGCTTTCATCTTTTATAGGAAAGACTTGAAAATGCCCGAACAATGATGGCGGCCATGTTGAAGTGATATAAACAAGGATAAAACTTCAAGGGTTAATCTTTCAAATTATATATCCTAACCATAGAACTATTTCGTATGTACTAGTAAAAGAAATGCATACCTGCAAAATGTGTTGATATAATCGTAAAAACTTGGGAAAAAAAAAAAATACTGAACAGGAATATTAAATATAAAATAGATAAAAAATTTATTAATACAGAGGCCGAATTAAACAATCTTATTTTACAAAAGATTGTTTGTGTGGATACATGTAACAATGAAAATAAACGAAAAAATATCAATGCAGTAGCGTAAAATATCTATTCAGAATACTTCAACAGAAAATAGGATAAATAAAAAATATCAATGCAGTGGGAAAATTGGTGATTTTGCCCCAACATATTTTCATCTTTGTGAAAGATCATTCAATGTTAAAAATTTCTGATGAATTTTATAATTATCAAAATTAGTTGAATTTCACAAATTATTTACAATTATTATTATCAAATTGGACTCATTGATTAGTACGAAAAAATCAAGTTAATCACATTAGGGCAGAGGACTAAACGTAACTGAACCATCAAAATTTTTAACCAGTGAAGAACTATACAACCAACCAGTATTTTGATGAGTTCTGAATAAATATGAAGTTCATTCCTTTAGAAAAATTTTCATTTTTGAGAAAAATAAATATAAAATAAGGGTCCAGTCTGGGGTTGGGTACAACTTATTAATTTTTCAAATCTCTTCAGCAATATGTGACAGTATTTCGACATAAATTTAAAATTAATTTTTCTTTAAAATTAGAAATTCCCCCCAAAGGTCATATTCGTTCAAATATACATAATAAAATATACAGCCATACTTGCTCGAAGACAGATATGGCTGTGTCCTTTTTTTGGTACACAAATTCGCAGACACAAAGACAAAGTAAGGGTCCAGTTTAGCATTATACTTACCTTGTGAATCGAACTACACTAAAAACTAAATTTTGTTAACACTAAATTTTGTAAAGATTTGGTTCTCAAACTAAAATATTGAAGGTAACAAATAACGCTGATTTATGTGGTTGTTGCTAACAATGTATCAAAATACCGTTGTAAATGGTCACATTTTCTTTCATTTGTTCTTTAACTCCAACCCTTAAACATTTCCTTTCTTATAAGACAAAAAAAAAACTATCAAATTATTGTTTTAGGATTAGTTACTTGTAAGATTAAAAAGAATATCCACTGGCAACTAATGAAAATTCATTGAACAACCCAAACCCCGAAACTAAATTAGATCCTTTATTATTAAATTCATCAAAATATATTAAGGAACAAATGAAAGCCGAAAAGTATGTTAGTAGCAGCAGCCACATGTCAGCGTTATTCAATACCTCCTGTTGATATTCTGGTTTGCAAACCAGAATATCAAACTTTTACCCTTAATTTTCCTCAAAAATGAAGGTCATATTCATTAAAAACACATAAGAACAATCGTGAAAGTCAGATCATAGATGTGTTTCAGAATGTTTTTAATAACTAGCACTAGTACACATCTTGTGTCAAAGATGCTTATTTGAGCCCTAGGCAAAAACTTGATGGACTAAGTAACAGAATTTTAGACTTCTACTTACATTTATGAATTATGAATTACGTTATATAGAAACTTATTTGAAATGATCTCCTGTCACGACACAATTAATGTATCACTCTGTTTATTCTGTTTACGTTGTCTAAATTAAGAAAATGAGGCTGCTCCAGGAATCGAACCTGCCACCAATAGGGTAGCCGCTTCAACATAGGCTGTTTAGGTCAAGGGTAAGAGTATAGCTATGGTAATTCAAAGGACAAATAATTCCCTCTCTCATATATATATATATGGGTTTGAAGCAAAGATTAAAGGTGTTAGAAAATCTAGCAAAATACATTTTTCAGCACTTTTTGGCATTTGGGACCCTCATAGTGGAGGACTCTTAACATTATATCTAATATATGGGTACCTCTCATTGAGTGAAATTAAGATGTACCTCTCATTGTGAAGGGCTCAACTACTATAAAAGAAAGACAAAATTAGGAGAGGAAAACAGAGAAAAAAAGGCAAAAGGAAAAGACAGGTTACTCACTCAAGAGAAACCATAACATGACCAATATCTTTTGGTAGCATGCCTGGTTAGGGGTGATCAATGAAAAAGTTACTTCTCTCGAGCAGTAATCACAAAAAAGTCAGGCTTTGTTTTTTTTGAAAATCAGTCAGCCAGCTGGACCAACTTAGTGCAGCCAGTATGCATGATACATAGTTTACTAATGGAGCTACAGGGCTGAAATTTCCAACATTTACTTTCTTTTATGACTAGAAAGAATTTTTTTTTTAAAATACCCCCCAGGGGGGTTCAATTTGCCATGCAAGTTTTTGCTAAATTGGTCACTTATTTTCTGGCCAGCAGCATTCATCTGTCACCAAAACTAGGTTTCTTCAGTTTTCAAGTTACTCACTTAATAGAAATCATCACACAACCAACATCTTTTGGCAGCAGGCCATGTTGGGGATGATCAATTAAAAAAGAGGTGATAAAGTTACCTCTCCCACCTTTTGTTGGGCAGTGATCACTAAAAAAGTCTGAATTTTCCGAAAAACAAACAAGAATGTTGTTGGACACTATCTAAGGGATCAATTTAGGAGGAGAATAGGTTTCTAATTGGGGGTTCGATTTGGAATCTATTTACAGGGGGAATTTAGAGAGTTTTTTTTTTTATCATGTCTAAAGTAATTGTTCAGATTTTCAGCCTGCTGTTTCCATTCTTGCAGCCCGAAGGTGTGATGTATACATAGCTAGCTAGACCAATTCAAAAACTGGAGAAACCTCCGGTTACAGTTTCTAAAAAGGAAAAAAAAAAGATTTTATCATAGAAACGCTTTGAAAATCAGGGAGAAAGGGATTGTTAGTGGTCAGGAATAGCTTGAGTCTCTCAGTGAGACTTGCTTGGCTTATTTTTCTTTGTCCAGAAATGCATAATAAATGCATTTTTATTTATTCTTTGAATAAAACAGTAATTGCAAACAATTATAGGTAGGATATTCGACAAGACTATACAACAGGAAATCCAGCATCTGGGTACAGAGTACGTTTTAGTATGGGATAACTATCAGACTGCGCTGTCTGGTCAAGCAGTTTTCTGAAGAAAAACATGGAAAATGAGATTAATTGAACATCTAAGAAACCCTGACCAGTTTTTGAAAACAGTTGTTTACAGTGTACTGCTTCAATGATTTTCTCCCAATCAGTTAGGCCTTAATACGTACCCATATAAAAGATCTTAACATCATTGAGAACATATGATGGTGCTTAGCTCATTTTGGGGGCTGCTTATTACTTCTAAGCCTCCCCCCTCATTGGTCAAGAAGGGAGATAACTCTGAATATTACCTCCCTTAATTGTTGTTGTTTTCAATCAGGAATGTTACCCTAAATGGTTATGGTATTCATTCTAAGTATTTGTGATTAAGTGAGCAAGAATATTTCCTTTTATTGTTCTCAAGAAGTTTATTTAGTTATACACTTTTTAAAAATACTTATGAAAAAGATTAGAAAAAGGAGAATATAGAAAATCTGAACAGGCTCATTTATATAAATTTGAAAGATTTGTATTTCTTGGTTGAATTCGAGTAAAGAATTTCTGTTCAAGATTTAACCATTCGATAATTCATTCATCCCATTAATTTCTACAAAAAAATAATAGAAATCATTTTACATCTCAAGGAAAGGGAGAAAATTATTTTCTTTTGCAATAAAAATTTCACGCATAAAAATTCTTTCTTTCTTTTTTTTTTTTGTAAAAAAATGGTGATTTTGTCTTTCTTCCCCCCCAACTCACTAAAAGTTGAAATTACCTCCCTTGGTTCTTGTTTCAAGAGTCATCTCCCTTGATAACTACTTAGGAGTGCTGAGGGAGAGAATGAACAATCCTTTTTTTGTCTACAGGTATACGTTTAATGCAGCTGCATTGATTTTTGATGTATCTTTATAAAAGATCATTAGCAGAGAGAAAGGAATTGTCAATGGTCACGAATTGAGGCAAGGTAACAAAATAGGACTTTTGGTATGTATCACACATGCATATTTCAATCCCTTCTTTTATTTCTGCTTTTTATTTCAAACTCATCTTTCCGCAGGAGGTTTGTCCTCGATAAATTTATCAAATAGATTTAGATGCCATCAAAGTCAATACTTGAATTACAGCAAGTGTATGATTTTTCTGATATTTATTCTTTGGTCAGAATAAATTCTATTCATGACTTCATAGAATTTTTTACATGACATCACTAGATATTTTTAGATTTTTTTTTTTTCACTCTATTTCAGACGTTTTTCGGTTGAAAATGCCAGATTCTGGAGAATCTAGATGTTATTAATAAATCTACCAGAAGAGCCAAAAGAGCATTTTTTCCAGAAATTCTTCTAAAAAAAGCTTCTTTTTTTTTTTGTCTGAGTTTGCTGGAGTACTGATGCCAATTTTTAAGTCTGTAGACAAAACGGTATGGCCAGTGGTGCTGGAACGAACACACGAACATAAAAAAAGGATTGAACATCTCTACCCATCAAAGATGGTGAAGGGTTCTATTTTGTGATAGATCTAACACCAGCTAATACAAGATTCAATGGTAAGTTGCTTCCAGTAGCTGAAGTCAAGATTATTAGACAAGATAATGATTGGATTGTTTGTTTCCTTTTATTCAATATGACTAGTGAACTTCTAAGTTAGTCAATAATGATGACAGCTTTTGGCTCCTTTCTGTCGATCCATACATATTTCAAGTTTTTTTTCAAAATGAAATAGGTATAAGATACTTGAATTATTACAAAAAAAAGGTCAAGTATCCTTCGTTTGGCTGTTATTATATAACACTGGATATCTCAATTTATCACAACATAGCCAATAGAAGATTCTAAGCACTATTTCATTTCACATGGACCAATCCATCATAAGTTTTACGTCATAACAGGAATGAGACAGGCAAATTCATTTTTATAATTGACAGGATATACAACCATAAAAGTAAAAATCTATTGATATAAAAGCTTGTAACTATTTACCTTCATCTTAATTCTTTTAATTCAATGTTAATTCATGTTCAAACTCACAACCCTCTGTACCAAACTGCACCTACTAATGAGCTACTATCCGTTGTTGCAGGGGAGAGCAATAAAGATTAATTGATTCTCAGGCTGGGTTCCCTTCTGTATGTAAAGGAACTGAGTTCAGTTGTGACAAAAAGGAGGATAATAGTTGCAAAAGATCAATAATAATCATTTACGATTCTTCATCTTACAAAATGAAAATTAATATCCATTTTATTCAACAGATTTTCTAATTAGGTCTAAGGCCATTTTTATCTTTAATGGGAAGATTCAGGGATGCCAAATCGGTCAGCCATTTTTTTTTCCCTATTTAGCCGATAAAAATCTATTTTTAGAAAATAATCATCCAATTCGATTTTATTCTTTCAAAACATATCATTCAAAAAGTGGAACAAATTTTACTGATTTCAATGATATTTTGAGATTAAAGTAAGGGTCAAGTATAATATTATAGGCTCATAGTAAAAAAGTCACCCACTTTATAGCCAGTTGATTTGCTCCCCTCCTTCCAAAAAAAGGGAGAATAACTTCCAAGATGTGTCAGTTTGATTTGGTTTGACTGACCTTCATTTCTTCCTATTTTTTTCACTTGAAAAGCTAACCATTTGTAAACAATTTTAGTAAATTTCTTTCATGCTGTTAAGTTTTTTTTTCCGAGAAGAAAAATTGATTCACAGAAAAGATTTTGAAAAAGATTCTATCAATTCTCTTGATAATAACAGAAATTTTCACAATAAAATGAAATTTTATCCATGTTGGAGGCATTTTTCTGGATTTTGAGTAGAATTTATTCGGCCATAAAGCAATTAAAATGAGAAAAAAAGTTGGATTTTAACTCTGTAATCATTTTATTCTCCATTTTTCATAGAATATCTTTAAATATTATCTTTGTTAGCAGAACTGTTATTATATTAAATATAAAGCATCAATTCAGAGCTTTAAAAATATATAGAAGTATCCGAATTTTGAAAAATAATTTCACTTGACTTTTTTTTTTTTTGAATTCGTGTCTCTTAAAATACTGTAGAAAATTTTTAGATAATATTATTATCCTTGGTATTTGAATAAAATTTTGGTTACTTTTGCAAGGACACACCGTGTAGCCATTTGATATAGGCCATTTTTATAGCTATAAGTGGCTAGGTTTTATTCAAAATGGCTATTGGGTAGATTTGATTACAGTCGTACATTGTTATCTGGCAAAGATGCATCACGTTGCCAGATTTTTACTGACATAAATGAATCAATTGATTCAAAATAAATTAATTTTATGGTTATTTTCAACTGCAAAAAAAGCAAAACATTAATAATTATCACTTTCCTCATCATTCAAAACCGGAAATAGTCATTTGTATTGCCAAAGTTAAACGGAAGTAACCATTTTTATAGCTGACCATTATTTTAAACCCGTATAACCAAAAATAACGACACGTTTTTATTTACTAAAAATATAGAAACGAACAAATTTTCAACTGGGGGTCAAAGATTAATGGATAAATAAAATTTTGAAAGCAACAATTGTGAATACAAGTTTGAAGTGAACCCCAAAATTTGAAAACTGAACATTCAGAAATTTTTTTTTAACAAAATGTTTTAGCACAGAAAAATAATTTCCCATGAAAGGCAAAATTTCAACTAACTTCTTTCTTTTTTGATGCGAGGAAATGAAAACTGGGAGGAAGTGGCCGGTGCAGACCGACAAGATGTCCCTGATCAAAAAATGAAACTATCCTTCCATGACTTTGGGTGTTGTTTTTGATTTCCAAACGCTTTCTGTTTTCGGTTTTTCTTACTCATTTCTAGAATTCAAGAAAACAACTTTTTCAGCATCGTATAAGCAATAAAATGTCCAAGTTAAACAACATAGCTACCTCTGCCTCCAAAGAATGTATTTGAAATCAAAGCAAATAAGAATTTTAAAAAATTATGGATGTATCTCGATAAAGAAAGAATTTTATTTTTTTTTCGTTTTGTAAAGAAAATAACGGATTACATTGCCTGATAAAAAAATAAAATAGGTTGTTTGAAAGAAAATCAAATTAATTCTAACTAAATCTTTTGTAATCAAAATATTTTTCTCCTTTGTCAGATTGCTTAGTCTGATAAACTGAGCTGCTAGGGAACACCAACTAAATGTCATCATAACCACAATTGTAAAAGTTAATGGAAGTAGCCATTTTTTGTGGCTAATTTTTTTTTAGCCCCAGATGATCAAGGATGATCATAGCCTCATCCTTTTAATACGTAAAATTATGAAAATATCTGAAATTTATTTTGTGGATTAAAAAAATACCAATTACCTTCCTTGGATTTTTTTACCTGGCCTCATCAATGAAAAGAATAATGTGTAATCAGAGTATGTCTAAAAGAAGTTAGGCTATAAAAATAACACCACAAACTTTCACCATCTTAATAAATGCCATTAATCCCCAAAGGAGGTAATCTGTTTTTTTAAGGGTAGTATTTTTGGGGTTAGGGTTTGTGTCATAATGGCGAATTTAAATTCAAAGATGCTTAACGCCTGCCGAAATGGTAGCCATTTTGAAAATAGAAAAGTCATAATTGCCACAAAATTCAAAATAAAAGTTTAAACCTTTTTTCTTTTTGAAAGAAACTTTCAACTTGGCTCGATGTAGGAATGGGGTCCTTAATTGAGTGAGCAAGGGTCTGAAATGTATTCTTTTTATTGTGCACATTGTTTCATTATTTCTTGTTACGATATACATAGATTATATCGTTATTGGTTTCATTAATTGGTTGAATTGTTTTCCATTTCATTTCCTTTTTTATTCATTTGATTAGATGAAGCATGGTAAACCATTAATATTGAATTTTTGCTGATATTTCCCTTTGTCTTAATTGTCGTTGCTTTTTATCACTACAAAACTCACTACTGAAGGGAACCCAACCTGAGTAAATGAATTAACAGTGTCGATTGAAATCAACTGGTTTCCCTTCAGCAGTGAGTAAATAAATTTGTTGCTTTTTAATGGAACTCAAACATCATCTATGAAAATTAGCAGAAAAAAACCTCTCTTTTCTTTTTCTACTATTTACTACCTACTCTCATGTCATAAGAGGTGTGATGCCATATAAAGGTATCATTACCAGAAAATCTATTCATATCAATTGATGACATATCAAGCGTTTGATACTTAAACTGTTTTTTTGTTTTAGCTATTAATACTAAAATCAGCTAAACTTTCTGTGTTTCCATGTAACATTTTTAGCTAATTTCAAACTTTATGGCTTTAAAATGTGGATGTTAGAATACAGACTAACTTAGTGCATGGTCATTTTATAAGATTCCAGGACAAATTACAGATAAAGATTTTTTATTTGATAAGTCAGAATTTCAGGTGAACCATCCCCACTTTCATCCTCCTCCTCCTCCTGCTACTCCTACCACAACTAGAAATGCTGCAACTACTTTGATTTCTGATTTCAAAGGGATTCTTGACGCTGATGTGTCCACCAACCTTACATCCATATCAGTGTTGTTTTTCAACATCAAGTGAGCAAGTTGAAAAAAAATCAAACAAGAATATGAAACTTCACAATCAGGACCATCTCCCCTAAATAAGGTCTTTTTCAACACCAACACCTGGAGATAATCATTCCATATCAAGTTCGTTTCAAATAAGTTTCTATATGGTATAAACGGTCTCTCATCATTACACAGTTAATGTATCACTTGGCCTAGACAATGTAAACAGTTTTTAAGAAAAATTATGTTTTTTCTTTTATTCTATAACAAATAGAATTAATCATTTTCATTAGTTCATTTCTTGAACATTAGTTTGAAATAACATTTTGGGTACAGAGATGAGGATGTGTGATAAATGTTGAAAAAAAATTATTTGTCCTTCTTACTAACCCAAATTGAGCCCATTCTATAGATTGAGCACCATCCACTCTTTCAAACGGTTAAACTCACCTGAAATTAGACAATGTTGTTGATCTTAATTGGTGTAAAAAAACGTGTAGTTATCTGGAGCCGGTGTCATGGGGGAATTTATTCAATGGCAAAAACATTTCTGTGAGACACAACAAAATCATAAGCACCACCATTTTGGTTTCAAGGGCAGATAACTCTTGTTAATATCTATCACCTAGAGACAGCTATAAGGTACAACAGCCAAAACATTGTCCAAAAAATGAACCAAGACATTAACTAAATCGAAACTATGTTTATATTCATAAAAATGTTTTTTACTTTTATTCCTAACATTTTCTGGTTTGGATTAGATTAAATTTTGAGTTGAAAATAGTTCTCAATTTGATAGCCACTTTCGAAGCAATTTTTGCTGCCTTTGTTTCAGACACTAAAATAGGTGATACCCAAGGCTGTGTCATGTGGAAATGCTGGTCTGGGTAACAGCATTATAACTCTCTATGATGTCTCATTTATTTGATTAATTTATTTTAGGAAGCAAAGAGATCGGCCGTTGTTTATGGTAAAGAGGTCAAGTTTATGGTCACATCTTTTTTTAATTACTAAACTTTCCAACCAAAATACCTTTTGTCAGTGTTTCAGGCCATTTATACACATTTTAAGAAGAGAATTATTCCTTATAAGAGATTTTGAATTAATGGAAATGAAAATGTTGAAAGTACCAGTAAGTTTAGAACTTCGGATTGAATGATATGGAATCTTATTTGTTAAGCCAGATTCAGTAAAAAGTTGTTTGTGCGTAAGTGTAACAGTATCGACACACAAGTTTGTAAGTGGATGGCAGAGGAGTTTATAAATTGGCTGGTCAAAATACCTTTTCTCATCAAAATAATTGTTAAATAAATAATGATGTCCGAGCAAAGGAGAGATTTTGTACATGATCTTTTCAACCCCAGCAAACAATGTTCATAGAATGTAACCATATTTAAAGCAATTATATTTCATTTTACGTACTCCTGCTTTGCATACTATCATCAAGAACCAAACAATATAGTTTCAGATGCTAAAAAAAGATGTACTTTATTGATGGCCTTCCTTCAGGTATCAAGTATTCCTCATCTTCATAATAAAATCTCATTTTTATTCAATTTGGAAACAGTAAAAAGTTGTGCACAAGTGAATAGCACTGAAACAAATTGATACGTAAGTGTGACTATATCAGATGAGATAAAAAAAAGTAATTCACAAATTCAAGTGTGATTGGTCAAGAGCAGTGGGAGGGAAAAGAGGAGGGTGTGCACTGCCTCTATAACAGCTCTCTATGAAACTAACACTGTGAAAAGGGCAGAACGTGAAAATAAGATTCAAAGTCTGGCTGTACTAACTTCCAGCTTGACAACTGTTGAAATTTTCAAACTTAATGAAATGGAAATTATATGAATTGGTTTAAGAAGGTGAAGTGTTCTTGGGAAATTTTCAGTACATATTTTGCAGTACTTGGGAATAAGATACAAGCTTCCAATATGCTGGAGCTTACTTTTTCCATAGACATATCCTAACCACAGAGAGAGGTAATCTGAATAAATATCCAGGAGTTTTTATTCCGAACACAGATATTACTATTATCATCAGTCTTAACACAGATATTCCAGTAAAGGTGAAAACCACTGCTTAGCCGAAAACTGAATCCTGAAACTTGTGTATCTTAGTATCCAAGCTGTAGTTGCTCCCATGCTTTCTAGTAGGGTAGCTGTGAACTTACCGTGTCTCTGTATTCTAAGGGAAAACGGAGAGGAAACTAGTGCGGACACAGATGATAAACAGATAGAAACATGTGGATCTACTATGTAAAGCGTAAATCATGCAGACAATTTGGAAAGATATTGGAGACTGTTTACTTCTTATTTATTTGTATGAGTTTGTGTGGAGAAATCCTGACATAAAATGATTAAATAAATTTTCTTCATCTTTTATTTTAGAGTTACAAATATGAAGAAAATGTTTCATCATTTCTGATATTAATCTCAACTGTAGATTTTTGTTGCCAATTGTGACCCCAACCCTAAAATGTATCCTTTGTAGTTAAAATTAATGAAATAGTACGGAATGAATGAAAGTAGGAAACTCATCCATTTAAAACTGAGTTAATTGAGTTCACTGGAGTTGCCACCCTAGTTTTCATGAACCTAATCCAAACGATTGCTAAATGGCGTTCCAATAAAAATCTTTCGCGAGCTGAAATGGCGTAAACTAAAGGAACAATTACCATTAAATTGAGAAAAATTTGGGCTCAAAAAAATAATGACAGTGTTATGTTAGGCTGGGTTGGACAAGATTGGGATGGTGAAAGCTACAGGAAACTGGGGAGTAAGAGAGAAAAGAGGAAGGTGTGTGCTGCCTCTATAACAGCATGCTGAATGCTATTTTTACTTTTTGCGTACAGCAAACTCTCAAAAAGCAAGTACAACCTGAATTCAAATTCTATTGAATAAGTTTTTTAATTTCTTTTCTATTGAAATGATTTTTTTTCAAGAAGAGTTGTTAAAAAGACACCCTTTATTTTTATCAACAAACTTGTTACCTTGTGAAAGAGTTCTTGGTTATGGATAGTGAAACAAAAAAACCGCATACATACATATATGTATATAATGAACTATGTGGTTGTCTTGGTTCACTATCCATAACCACGATCCTACCTTGTGGTACTGGATGGAATAATGGAAAGTATACAGCCACACTGAAAAGTTGTAATACAACAAAACAGCGGTCTGTGGATAACACAATAATCAATCCCCCCTCATTCAGGGTTGAGCACTCTCCAAGTGAGGTAACTCATTCATTGTAAGCTTATGCAATGTTCCTCCAACATGGAATGGAGCACCCTGGTGAATGGGGAATATATGCGATAAATAAATATATCGCTCAAATTCAACCTTACTGACCGTCCAGTTCCGTGGAGCACACTGAAGAGTGGAAATACAACAAAACAGCTGTCTGTGGATTACACAATAAAAAATAGTATACACACACACACATATATATATATATATATATATATATATATATATATATATATATATATATATATATATATATATATATATATATATAAACATATATATATATATTCCCAAAACACGTCTGGACCATTAACATCTAAGGATTAATAAACCTTACCTCTGAACACTTTACTTCCTTGTCTGTCTCATGTATTTATATAATATGAACTGTAAAGAGTATGTATATCTACTCTAATAATGAACAGTGTGATTCTCTTGGTTCGTTGTCTGTAATACACTCGACATTTCGACTCAGGAGTTAAAATTTTGCTGATGAAAATAACTCCTACCAACCATTTAGAATCATGAACATTCTATAAACGGAGCAAATTCACTATGTTTTTTTCTTTTTTTAACATATCATTTCATAGAAAATCAAAAATATCTTTGAATTTTAAGTAGTATATATGAATAAGTTTGTTTGTATGCAGATTGAATCTGACATCACAGATTTAATAGGTGAACACTCAACAGAAGTGACACATCTGATATTATACCTATTGATCCCACATCAATGAATATATTTTTTGGGGTAACCTATGTAATTATGCCCTTTGTTTCAAAATGATGAGCAATATAGAAATATCATTATTAATTGTATATGGATGTTAATACCCAAATGGAATAACAAACTACATGTTTTATGACATGGCCTAAAATAAACCCAAATATTAAAATTATAGCTTAAGGGGAAGTGGTTTTTGATCAACACTGCTAGGGAGCCATGTTAATTTAACAGTTTGGTTTTTAAATCACCAAAATGGTGAAGATATGGTAATCCCTACCAAAAGAATTCACACATGGTACCATAATATCTAATCATGTGTAAAACATAAAAACCATGGACAAAATTACATAAATCATATCAACAGATATTGGAAAATAATTGACTGAAATGACACAAATGTTTGTAGACATTATATATATATAAAGAAAAATTTCTTACAAAGCTTTACAGCTTTAAACATTAATTATATATATATAACAAAATACAATGGAAAATTTAATAAAATAAGATCAAAACACTTGCATAAAACCATTTATTTCAGCATATAAGTAATAATAATTAGTAAATAAGCCAGAGAGACTGTTGTTTGATATTGATTGAAAGAGGTTTACAGTGATACAAGTCAAAATGCAATCACAATAGTACTACATTCAAACAGATAAGTGGAAAAATACCTTCCTCAAAAGAACTTGAACTCATTTACGAATCCTTGCCTGTCGTTATATGCAAAAAATTTCACAAGTTCTGTATTTAGGGGATAGAGACATGAAGAACAATATGGCCTTGAAGATAAAAAAGGACTCCCTTCAAGAACAGTGTTACTTTTCTACTACTAACACCAGACACCACAGCTACCTCTGCCAGCGAACCCTTGATGAAAAAGTGATATGTGACGAGAAAAAAATGTTCATAAATCATATAGGAATTACGTTTATTGTAAGAAATATTTAATACACTCATAGAAGAATGAATGGAAAATTCTTTGATCTAAAAATGATTTGTTTTCCTTTTTTTAGAACTGGAGATTTTTGACTTAGATATGATTAGACTTAACTGAATTAAACCCAAATCATTTCGTGTTCTTTAATTACCTTGACCCTACCTGGTTATTGTTTTTATTATTAGACTAATTACTCAATTTTGAAGAAGAGGAAACGGAACAAATGTAAACTAAAGTAATTCATGGTGATAACCATGGCTGATAGTAGTAGTAGTAGTAACAGAATTGCAGAGTAAGCAGTGCTGGCTTGTTTATGTAGCTGCTGCTGATTTCAGAGATATAGAAAGACAAATACTTCATGTTTTTTAGTCACATATCACTTTTTTGTCAAGGGTTCAATGGCAGAGGTGGTGGATGTGGTGGGTGTAGGTGGTACAAAAGGTAATGTCTTTCAGAGCGTGCAACATTCCCACTGATACCTGGGAGAAGCTAGAACTGTTTTTAGAACTTAATCAGTGTCTTTCGCTTTCAAGTCTTTATCATGAAATTTCACTCACCTGCAACTAAATTTTCTTGTTTTTAATCACTTACATCTTCTCCCGTGTGTCTCTTTTTATGCAGAATTCATTTTGCACCAGGAGCAAAAAGAACTTGGATTAATTCTTAGGTGGGTGTTTAATTCATTCAAGTTTTTGAACATCCTAATAATTTGTATAGAAAACAAGGAGTAATAATAATAATAATGAAATAAAGAAAAATACCCCCCACCCCCATTGTATTTGAAAGAGTACGAAGTGTCGGAAGAACTAGACGATTTCTGGTTCTAGTCACACGTACACATGTGGGTGCCCATATTAAGCTGAGCTTTATGTCATATCAGTCTCTCGTAAGTAACAAATAATATTTCAATTATCAAGTTACTAAGAATGCCTCCAAATTATTGTCAAACTCAAATTCAAATCTGGGGCTTTGTTTTTCGACCGTAACAACAAGAACAATCCTCACCGAAGTAGAAATCAACATTCCTCTGATGTGATCTGAAATCACATCCAACTAATTGGTAATCAGGTCTCTTATTTACTGAGTTAAATTGACAAGTCTTACAAATTCAAGAAATTTATGTAAGAAATATGCTTATTCCATTCTCATAAATCAATTCTTTTATACAAGAAAAAAATACAATATACATATGATGGAATGAAAAATTTGCTACACAAACACATTTATGTTTCTGCTCTGTTTGGGCTTCTCCAGGTGAATGAATCAATTTACTTTAGATACCTATTTTGGACGTTTTTAGTGGAGTGTCTATTTTTCTAAGGTGGAGAACCTTCCTCCTATTCTATCTATATATTTTTTATTTTCCTTGTTTAGTTGTTGGTATAAATAGTGTATAAGTATAATGTATCATGTTTGGCAATGTGATGCCTTATAGTGTGATTTATAGAAATGCATTCGGTAAGTAATGGTCTATTGTGATTTGTGTTAGTAATTCACTATATACACAAAATCAATTTTTTTTCTTCCACCATATAACTTTCTTTATATAATTTTCTCTTCTGGTTTAGTTTTTTTCTCCTCTCTTCTGTTTTTATGCCAGTTTGATTTACATTGACAATAACGTTTTTTCCATTCTGACAGTCATTCTTCATATGGTTTCCACCTACGGTTCCAGTTTTCATTCCTACCTAAATTCTGTCTTCAAGATTTTGTTCAGGATTTACGCCTACTGACAACCATGTTACTAGTGGCATTAACTCTAGTTTTGTGGTCCTGTAGGCATTAACTCTAGCTGAAGGTAGATTAAAGGAGTTGCCAGATTAGTTAATCCAGCAACTTCTTCAAAGAACAAAGAAGAAAAAAAATGATTTCTATTTTTGTAGAGAACTACAATCATGATTCACCATTTCGATGACAGCATAAAACGACTCTCAAAAAATATCCATACCTCGTGAATGAATGAATCACCATAACCTGCACGTAGACTAAAACTAATTATCTAAAATGGTAGATCTTTCATCTAAAATTATCTTTAAAAATTAATTTTTCAAGATATTTTCTGATAAAAGATTGATTTTCTATCAGAAATTATCTAAAAATATCTCAAAAAGATTGATCTTCCATCTAAAAATATCTAAAAGAGATTAATCTTTAATTTACAAATATCTCAAAAATTGATCTTTCATCTAAAACATTTTAAAGATAATTTTAGATGGAAGATAAATTCTTTAAAAAATTTATCTTACATCTAAAATTATCTAAAAAAAAAAAATCAGATTTAGACGTAGTTGGTCCAAAATGACCAAAGAGACACAATTGGGTGGGGCCTAGTGATGTACTCATGTAAATTTTCAATGAAGTAGCCCCAAAAATGTGACCAGGAGCACCTGGAGATACGCAGACAAGTGAAAAGAGAAGAATCTGCATTCCACTCGGCTGGTTGGTCAGATGGGCCATTTGAGGGGCTACAGTGATTCAATAGATTATCTTTAATGATATTTACCCAACTGCTGCAGCGACACTTTTGTTGGTGATGATGATGATGATGATGATGATGATGATGATGATGGTGGAGTGGTACCTGCATTTGGTACTTCAATCTAAAACATCATACCATTTGGAGAAAGAAAAAAACCTAAATACAAACAAGCCTGAAAATCACTCCATAGCTTGAGCTGATGGAGACACATGGCATATTATGAAAGATCTAGTACAAGTGTGAGGGCAACCCTTGGCCAACGAGCCAGATTTGGCCATTGAAGACATTTTTGGTGGCCAATCTAGTCATTCACTTAAATCTCATAAATTTTCACAGAGAGTCAATTCTATAATTTATATTGTAAAATTACAATCGTTTTGGCTTCACAAATCAATAATATATTAATTGTAATTCATATTCATGTTTAAGATAGAAATTAAGCATGGTTTCTGTAATACGATTGACATTTTTCAAGTGAATGTGTGGCCCAAATGAAGATGAAAAATAATTAATGAGGCCAGCGAGATAAAAGAAGGTTGTCCTGGTTTGATCTGACAAAAGACTGTACTCTCAAAAATGCAGATTATTTTTTTCCCTTGTATTTTCAGATATACCTAGAAGGAGGGAGTGTTTTGGTAAGTCAGTTGGTCAGTCAGTGATGGTCATCAGTACCAGAGATACTTGTGCATCTAAAACGACACCAGAAGTTAACGAAATTTATTATGCCAGATGGAATTAATAAATTGATGAAATTTTTTACCCAAAGTTGAAAAGGAGGTAACTTTGATCAGTATTTATTCCCCTAGTTATTGATAATTGGATTTTCTCTTATAAAACTGAGAGTCAATAACAAAAAATTTACCTTATGTTAAAAAGGAGGTAACTTTTATCGGTAGTTATTCCCCTTGTTAATGACAGTGTTATATAAGAAAATTCAGCTGAGTGTTAATAACAAAAGACACCAGAATCAATCAAACTTTTTGCATAGAACAAAACCAGACAAGGATTCTGGGAATAGAGTTCAAAGTTCATTGTAGGTCTTCCACAGGCAACTGCTCCTGTTTCTGGGGAGGGAACGCAGTCGTGAACTGCAACGTGTGAGCTTTAATGTGCTTGTGGAAGTTGCTACTATGAGAAAAGTCTTTTCCACATAAATCACAATGGAATGGTTTCTCTCCAGTGTGTATTCTCATGTGTGTCTGTAACATGCTGCTCTGCGTAAAAACCTTATCGCACAGATCGCATTTGAACGGCTTCTCTCCAGTATGTGTTCTCATATGGACCTTCAGGTTTCCGTTAAGCGCAAAACTTTTCTTGCAGACCTTGCAACTGTATGGACGCTCCTGAGTATGTGTTCGTTCGTGGGCCTTGAGGTTACCATTCGAATAAAAGTCTTTGCCACACACTTGACAATGAAAGGCTTTCTCTCCAGTATGTGTCATGATGTGGACTTTGAGGTTGCTCTTTGATGCGAAATCCTTATCGCAAATGTCGCAATGGAACGCTCTCTCTCCAGTGTGTGTTCGTATGTGCACTTTCAGGTGACACTTCTCAGCAAAGTGTCGCCCACAGATGGCGCAACTGTGTGGCTTTTCCCGCGTGTGCGTCCTGCCATGAACTTTTAGATTATCTGATGAGTGGAAGCTCTTTCCACACAGGTCACAGTGGAATGGCTTCTCGCCAGTGTGGACCCTCAGGTGCCGCTTCAGATTCCCATTCACTGAGAAGTCCTTGCCACAAATGTCACAATTAAATGGTCTCTCTTGGGTATGTGTCCTTATATGTGTAGTTAAGCTACTAGAAAAACTGAAAACTTTGTCACACACTTCACATCGATAGGGTTTCTCTCCAGTATGCGTTCTCATATGCTCCTTGAGGTGTCCAGCAATTGTGAAATCCCTTGAGCAGACTTCGCATTGATAGGACTTGCGTCTGGTATAGGCTTTTTGGCAAACCTTTACAGCCTCTTCCATGCTGGCTATACAGCTATCTTGACTTCAAAAACGTATTTGAAACACTTAATTACAGAAATAGATCAAACAACAATGATTCTTTGAGCTTTAGCCCTTAGTTTCTTGGTTAAAAAAATGGTTAACAGCTTTTTTTTTTATAAATTATAATTTTCCCTTAGTTCTTAACAGTTCTTCAAAAACATAAAATTGTAAGTGAAAAAAAAATAGTAAGCAACTTTTTAAAATAATTATCAATCTTGTGTTTTTGAAGGAATGTTTCCTAGTGAAGACGCTGTTTCCTCAAAGTGAGTTTCAAAATTTCAACTTGCATCAAAATTGCTGTGTTTCCTCGATGCCAGAAAATGTGGTAATTTCAAATCAAGAAAGACATATTGGTATCAAGAAATCCGTGGTCCTTGAGGCGGAATCTTTATCCTTTATATCCGGTGCATCAAGAAAAATTAGATTTTAGAAGAATTGTCTTTTCTCTCTTAGATATTTATATGAGCATTTTCACCTTTGTTGTATTGGTCACAACGTTTTCATTTTTGTCAGGCATGCTATGCACCTGGTAACCTTCAGGAAATTCTGCACAAATCCCTTTTACTCTTTCTATGCTTTTGTTGGTAAGTCTTATGTCCTCCCAAGGGATTGAAGCCACAACCGTCTTTACTTGCCGGCTTTGAGTCAAATGATTTTTCATTCAGGGCTACCCTGATCTAACCACAAGATTTGCCCAGTTGCTGTCTAATATATGAATAAGTGACAAAATCCTTGCAAACTACGAAGCCTAAAGATTCTGGGTTATTTATATGAAGCAAAATCAAGAATCAATCAGTTCTTCCTCTAAGCCATTGTCTCACAAGGTTGCAATTTTAGAGCATTAAGATTAGAGCATTGCTTATAAAATCAGGAGTTGTTTCCTCAAAATGATGCAAATCTTTTGGCAGCCCACTCCTGCAAGAATAACCACAAAAAACACACTTAAATTCAATTTGACCAATAATGACAATTGTTGGCAATGCGTCATTTAATAAAAATAATGAAAAAAGATATTGATACAAGAACTGCGGAACCAAAGTCGGGAGTGATTATTGGGTTACTGGAGTTGGAGTCGGTTCATTTTCACAATATCCAACTCTGACAAAATATAAATTGTTTTCTTCAATCTGATTCATGAAAAAAGCTTTTTAAAGCAATATTGCACACCCGTCACCAACTGAATTGTCTACACAAATGAGCACAGGCATATGGAAACTCTTTCTATAAGGAAGGTGAGGAAGGCTTGATCTGCCCAAAAGTTAACACGTTTTGCCCAAATTAGGAGGGGCATTCCCCCCCCCCCCCGCACCCTTCTAGCTCATATGCTTATGCAAATGAAATTATTGTTAATTTCTTTCATATGTTAACAATCTCCCCGTTACATATTTTTGGTGCCAAAAAAAAATATTTCAAAACTAACTAAACCTGTCATATTTTCAATTGTGAATTTATTTACTTTGAGATTTTGAAGTAAGGGAACACTTTCATTTGTCTCCCACCATGACTCCAAAGATCAGAAACCAAAGACGGAAAAAAAAAAAAAGATTAGGTTCCATTTTCAATTTCTTGCAGACTAGAAATTCAATCACTCTCCCTGCTATAAATCAGCATATTATTTAATCTTACCTATTGCAAACAATTACTGCCAATATTGGACGTGAAGGTGAAATAACTGTCAAGGTTCAAAATGATTTCATTTACATAATTTGTGACCACGAATTTCACTTTGGGTGAATTGTATCCCCGAATGATTCCACAATCCAGTTTCAATAAAGGTGACTAATAATCCTGGTTTTTGTTGTTATGAGGGCACTCTCAGTGACGAGTCACAACAAAATGTCAAGTGAACAGATATCAAATTCAATCAAAAACAAAGAGTAAAAAAAAATCTTAGAGTAAAATAAAAGTAAAGATTCAGACTCATCATCACAGGAAAACATCATCTGGAGAAACCAGATGTTATGGTTAAATCTTCTTCAAAAAGGTCAAAAAATCTTTTTTTCCAAAAATAAAAACATTTTCAGAATTTTGAAGTCTGTACACAAAGAGTGCTGGAACACATACACACATCAACAGGGATAGAACCCTTTGCCATCTTTGCTGGCTAAGGTTGTTCAACTCTTCATCAATGATTTACAGTAAGAGGAAGATTTTCTCTACCATATAGTCAGGAGCACAGTATTTTTTTTAGTTTTTCTCTTTAGTTTTGAAGCTCCAATGATTTTTTTTTGTTTTTCCGAAGTTGTATGAATAAAAATACAAAATAGAAATAAAAGAAAATTTTGATATTGTCAAAAGAAACAAATTGGAGAAATTCTTTTTTTTATTAGACTTGATATCTACTCAAGTGGCACATGGTAACCTAAGCAAATCAGGCACTAAAAAGACTTGTGACAATATAGAAAAGAGTTATCTCCCCTTAAGTCTGAAAATGACTGAAAGTGACTCTTTTTTTCATTTTCTATTTCCATTATAGCTAGAAGAAGTATAATAAACATATATTTTCTTTAAAATATAATTTCCAAATAATGACTCAAAATGATACTTTAATGAGTATATTATCTAAAATCATATTTTGATAAACATATTAAGGATCGTATTTTAATAAATATATAATCAAAAAATCATGATAAAAATATTATTTGATTAAAATATAATTCAAAATCATACTTCGATTAAAATAAAATTCAAAATCATACTTTGATCAAAATAAAATTCAAAATCATACTTTGATCAAAATAAAATTCAAAATCATACTTTGATCAAAATAAAATTCAAAATCATACTTTGATCAAAATAAAATTCAAAATCATACTTAAATAAATATATTATCTAAAAATAATGTCTTAATAAATATATTATTTAAAAACATAATATTGTTTAAATAATCAATAAACTGATATTGTTGTAATTCATGTTCAAGTGCCCTCAAAACAACGATTCAGATGATAACTTGAGATCCTAGACAAAGGCATCATTAGGTAAGATTTCAAATAAGTAACTAAAAATAATAATTGTATTTTTGAGATTGTACTTGGGAGAAAAAAAGTAAATCTCTTCCCACTTGACTAAAATAATTAAGATAGCAAATTAGACAAAAAACACGCATAAGTCCTTGTTTGCAATGCGAATAAAAAATAAATTTTCCAAAAGTTTTCTCTCTTCCACACAATAAAAAGAAAAGAAAGGGGACAGTTATCAATTGGAATAGTCAGATTAGACAAGTCAATATTTCACCAGGGAGGTAATTGAGATAGCCACTTTCAGCCATTCAAAATGACCAATAGAGTCTAAGTATTTACTTTAGAGCCAATATAGCAATCAGTAGTGGTTAGTAGGTAGGTTTAGGGTTAAAGTTAGTAGGTAGGTTTAGCATCAAGGTTAGTAAGTAGGTTTAGGGTTAAGGTTAGTAGGTAGGTTTAGGGTTAAGGTTAGTAGGTTGGTTTAGGGTTAAGGTTAGTAGGTATGGCTAGTGTTAGGATTAGTAGGTAGGTTTAAGTAATGTGTAGGTTAGGGTTAAAAGGCAGAAATGGGGTTAGTGCTTCTAATATCCAAATCATTTAAACATACCCAACAGCATTTTTTAAATAAATTTAGCCATTTTTGGCCATTCAAAAGAGGCCAAATTCAAAATGGCGCTGACATTATCTATTCCAAACAATTACCAAAGGGGACTAATAAAATACAATAACATATTATGTCTTCTTTTTCTTTAACAATTGATTTCTACAAGACATCTTGTTTCAAATCATTTTTAATCAGACAAAGAGTTTTTTGAACAACTGAACTCTTTATTTGTGTCGTTGAATCATCTGAAAACTCTTTGAATGTTTATGATAACCTTGTGCAAAACCATAAACACTAATAAACGTGGTTCCTGACATTTCTCAGAAAATGGACAGCAAAATCATCCAATTTGGATTATTCTATTTTAAAAAGGCAAAACTGTTTTTCATGTTGAAATAATTTTAAATTGTTTTTGTAATCCTCAACAAGAATGTTAGGCCTTGAGGTAAACACCAACTGGATAACACGAATATAAATAATTGCGCACGTGCATATATATATATAATCACACCCATATAATTATGAATAATCACACACATGCAAAATCATAAATAATCATACACACACATACAATTATTAATAATCGAACATACACATAATCATAAATAATCACATATACACATAATAATAATAACATACATGTACACACATAATTATAAATAATCATACACAAACACATATAATCATAAATAATCATACATGCACACATATATGATTATTAATTATCACACATACACACATAAATTATTATAAATAATCATACATCATTATAAATAATCGTATATACACATATATGTGTGAGTTTAGTTGAAATTATATATATATGTGTGTGTGATTATTTAAAATTATATAATTTCAAATAATCACACACACATATATACATATGATTTTGAATAATCACACACACACACACACACACATACATACTTATATATATAATTTTGAATAACCACACACATATATATATAATTTTAAATTACACACACACACATATATATAATTTTAAATAATCACACGCACACACACACACATATATATATAATTTTAAATAATCACACGCACATATATAATTTTGAATAATCACACACACAAACATATATTTAAATAATCACACACACACACACACATATATATACATATTTAGATGATCACAGATATATAATTTTAAATAATCACACGTTTTTTTTAAATAATCACACATATATATGTATGTGATTATTTGAAATTATACATATATATAATTCAAATAATCACACATATATATACTATTTTAAATAATCACACACATATACACATAATTTTAAACAATCACACATACATATAAATATATATACATATAATCACACATAATAATTATAAATAAGAACACACACACACATGAACGCATGTATATCACACACATAACATATGTAAAAAAATCGCTCATGCACATACACACACATATATATACAAATATAATCATGATCCTATACACATATGCTTAGTTTGATTATATAATATATGTTCAATCAAGCAGATCTCATTAAAAAAAAAAGACAAGGATTGTTTTCTTTAATCGATTTTTTAACGAAGTTTTTTCTTGTTTACATTCAACAAGGAAATAATCCCAAGATCCGTAACCTTTTTTAAAAAATCATTTCAACAGATGAGGTTTTACCAAATCATAAATGATCAGAAAATAGAAGATAACGAACGGGTCATTATTATCAATGTTGTTTTAAAAATATGTGTGTGTGTCCGTCCGGAGGGAGTTACGCCCGATTTGGGGTAAAACCAGCCACCACTGTATGGATCGCTTTCTCTTGGTCTTATCAATTAATTCACGAACTATTTTTCTTTTAACACCTCAATTATAATGATAAAAATACGAATTGATTTGATCACAGTTCGACCAAATAGTCACTAATTTCAACAGAAATTGGTCAAAACTCGCAATGAGGAAGGAAGAGTGACTCACAAATACTAATATTGACCACACGTTCAAAAAAACAAAACATTTTTAATCACAAATAAAATTTTTAGAAATATACCTATATACATTAAACGAAAGCCACACGACTTGCCTTTCTATTCGTCTTTTCCTGAGGACCAGGAGAAATTCTGGGTGGGAGAAGAAAGAAAGAAAAATGAAGTCGATGTTCTTTGGTCAAAGAAATTTGCACTGGACTCATTGAAGTTAGTCGGCAAGGCGGAAATAGGCGGTGTCAAGTCATAATCAGTCAACCTATAATAAAAGGACAAACCTCCCTTTTTTCTCCCAGGTTTAACGATCCCTAGAATAAGTAAAAAAAATAAAATAAAATAATGTTTTGACCGGAATTTACGAGTTTACATACTCACATCGAGACTTCTGGCACAATATATATCCTGAGGTTTATATTACTGCTGGAATATATCTATATGCCATAGATATCTTTTCTAGAAGTTTACAGGGACATTTCAATTCTTGCAAAAATGTCCGGGTGATTTTCAACGAAAAAATAATAGCATGGGATCTGTGTTCATGCTCCAATCATCATCATCATCATCATCATCATCATCATCAGTCTTTTAGCGTCCGTCGTTGGACATAGACCTTCCCCAGGATTTGCCACACTTCTCTATCATGGGCGTCACGGAGCCAGTACTTCCTGAACTTGTCTAGTTCATCTCTCCATCTAATATTTTGCCGGCCTCGGTTGCGCATATGGTCTCGGGGAATCCATGTTGTGAGTCGTGATGTCCATCGATTGTCAGCCATTCTTGCAACATGGCCAGCCCACCGCCATTTGAGATTTTTTATGGATTCTATGATGTCTCTAACTCTTGTCTTTTCCCGGATGTGTTGTGCTGTTTTGTGGTCTCTCCATGTGAGGCCCAGCATTATTCTTTCATGTGCACGTTGCATGGTTCTCAGCTTACGGGTCTGTTTCTTGGTTAAGTTCCATGTTTCAGCTCCATAAGTGACTATTGGGAGGATGCATTGGTTATACACCCTTCTCTTTAGGATTAATGGGATCTTATTATTTTTGAAGGTTGAGCTAGCTCTGCCAAAGGCTTGCCATCCTAGTGTGATTCTTCGCTTGATTTCTTCTTCTTTTGAGGGTCTCATGGAGATTCGTTGCCCTAGGTAGATGTAGTGGTCTACTTTCTCGAGTTCTGTGTCCTCGATTTCGATCTTAGTGTTCTTATCTCCAATGTGGTTGTTGCACATGATCTTCGTCTTGCTGAAGTTCATGTGCAGGCCGACTTTCTTGCTCTCCTCATTTAGTTCATCTATCATTAGTTGGAGGTCGTGTAGGTTCTCTGCAAAAAGGGCTATGTCGTCTGCGAATCTGAGGTTGCTCAGATACTCGCCGTCTATTTTAATTCCTTTACTCTCCCAGTCTAGCCTTCTGAAGATCATCTCAAGGCAGGCTGTGAAGAGTTTAGGTGAGCTGGTATCACCTTGTCTTACTCCTTTCTGGAGCTGGAAGGGGTCCGAGTCTTTATGTAGCCTGATAAATGAGCTGCCGTGATTGTATATATGTTTCAACACTTCAACATATACTGGATCTACACCTTGGCGACTGATGGCCTCCATGAATTTAAAAAAAACGAAACATCGATAGCTCATTATTTCAAGATTTATTACATACACAGCAAGCGTGATGATTTTTAGTAGTTGGGAACCTCTTATATATTTTAAAATTAGATTTTGATTACTACATGTATATAAAAAGAGATTTTATTAAAATAAGAATGTAACTAAATTAAATATCTTCGTTAAACATTCTACAAATGCACATATACTCTCTGTGTCTGTCTCTGTCTGTCCGTCTGTCTGTCTGTCTGTCTCTCTCTCTCTCTCTCTCTCTCTCTCGTCAATTTACCTGAAAATACTTTAACCAAATTTGGAATCTGAGCACACTTGATAATTGGCCAAAGGCTAAACATTTTTCCTGGGAATCACCCCTTTTACCATAAATGGCGAGAATTCCGAGACAAAGATCTAAAGTTCTCAAAAAAATAAAACCTTGGGAAGCCAAGAGATAACGGGACAGTCCGGCAAAATCCCTTTGATCAACAGGTGTGTATAAACAACGCAACGTTTCAATTACAAGCTAAGTGTCTTGATTTCAGACTTTTATTTCACACCTTGAAAAGATTTTACATTCACTACACATTACTCAAAATCATTTCTCCCATAGGTTTATAATTCATATACATTAATAAATAGTGAAGCATCTTTAAGTGAGAAAACTTTGCTGTTTATTCCTCTGTGATTTGTCCCTCTTTAATTCACAAGCCTTTTTCTCATCACTTACCGCTGATTATACTTCCACCTTCCATTCTAATTAGTCGTAAACACGCACTCGATTTTATCTGTTGAATCCTTTTGATACTATACTATATGATCCATCTCAATGGAACCAATCATAAAATAAAACCTGTAAAAATACTCAGTTTTGATCTCATTCGGACTGAAGTCCACATTCAAACCTTCCGCAGAAACTAGCTAAAATCCCTGCTGTAGGGCGTGTTTTGAGTTAATCTGTGAAATTCAGTGATTGGCTTATATTTGTCATGAGAGTAAAGCCTTTTGAAAAACGTAAAGGCTTAATCTAAATAATAACAACAACCCTTCGTCTCAGAAATTCGTGTAAATTCTGAGGGTCTTGACAACTAGCTGTAATCCATTATTTCATGCCTCAGCACTTCTCTCACCCTTTGCCGATATTTTCTCATTCTCTCCCTTATCCTTTCCAATCTCCATTGCCTGTCCACGTCTTTATCAACATGGTATACAAACAAAAAGGAAAAGGGATGTACAGATGATTTTTCACTGCATCCTCTCTTTTATCTTTCTTTTGCTCTATCTTTCCTACAAAGAATTTCAATATATCGTAATGATGACGCCTTTCCATTCCTACCTACCTTTTAATCTCTCACTCATCATCGCTTGACACCCAATCAACAAGCGTCTCAATCTTTCTTTGGTCTCCATTCCTTCCCTTCTTAATAACGGGAGATCATTTCAAAAAGAGTTTCAATGTAATATAATGCAATTCATGATTATTCTGTCAGATCGTATATCCATTTCTTGATAACACGATTGTCTGCGTCAAAAGAAACAAGTAGAGCAGATATAGACCGTGGATAAACAAAATGAGAATTCAGAGTTATAATTGTTATTTGGGCCTTTGCATTACTGGCAGCTGTTTAGCCCAATGGTAAGAGCAACGATTTACGTATGAGTATATGGATACGATATCCGACAACATTTTCAAGTGGTCAGTAGGGAAAGATAGTCAATAGGAAAGATTAGTTGTATTTAAATCAAGGATTTTTCAACATATCCCCCATCTATGTTATTACGAGATAACATTTAAATGTGGAGTAACCCCTTCATTTTCAGTAAAAATTATATACGAAAATAATAAGTATTAGCTTTAGATGCGAAACTTTGAATGTAGCTATATGCAATACATTACTTCTTTTTATCTACTATCTGTAAAAGCAATTCTTGGTTTCGATTCTTTTACTTTGCATATCGTTTTTTGTTATCTTCCCCGATATAAGAATCCGTAAAAGCTTCTTGGTGACTCGACGTAAATACTGCATTTATTTCAACTCATTTCATCTATTTTTTGTCTCTCTTAGCCCCTTGTGCCTGAAACTGAACCAACAACTTTTGGATAATCTATCTTGGTCAACAATACCACTCAACCCAAAGGCATCGCTCATTAGGCTCCATTTGATAGATAAACCAAACGACGTTAGGTCACTAATCCCCTAAATTGCATTCTAATGTAAAGGTATAGCCTAATAACCAACTCTCTGAACACTCGTTTCTCTATAAAAATGCTACGTAGTAATCTATTCTAAACTGGCCTCTTCTGTCACGATCAGCCTTTTTTTAATGTTCATTCTTTCCTTTTCATATTTGAATGTAATGCTTATGCATGCACTACTTGTCGACTCATTAAATGTACTTTACTTCTTTTTGTACAAACATTTGCATTTGTCTTCATTCCAACGATGAAGTTATCCCCGCGTCCATATTCAAACTCAGCGTGGATAATTCTCCCGACTGTCATGGCGACTATTGATTATCCTTTTTCTCAACACACTTGTGACGTCACAGCGTGTGGCGGTTAATTCAAACACGTGAAGCAGATTCCTTTGTCCTCTATGACTACCATTTTCTAGCTTCACAGAACCAATTACCATTACTATTCTTTCTCATGATATGGGAATCATCAACCACAAAACCTGTACTTGAAAAAACGAACTTTTCAATATTGATCCATTTGAAATTACTATTTGGGGGCAAAAAAATGAACAGGTTCAAAAGTGCACGGAGACTCTCCAGCGTTAAGGGGCCAAAAGTGTAGAGGTACTTTCAACCCATTTAAGGGGGCAAAATGAACGGAGATTTTTCCCTCCTACAAGGGGATCAAAAGCAAAGGGAGGCCCTTTTACAACTTTAAGGGGTCAAAAGTGAAGGGAGATTTTTCCCTAAAGAGTCAAAAGTTTATGACTCTCCTCCCATGAGTCAAGGGAAGAGGGAATTCTTTTTGCACATGTCTGACTCTGAAGGCTTGCTCTTCTCTTTACTTCTTAAATATTTCACCCAGAGTCGGCGGTACATCAGCATATATATATATATATATATATATATATATATATATATATATATATATCCTTCCACCTCGTACCTTTCCTCCTTCACATCCTCTTTTCTCCTTCCTTCTCTCCCTTACTTTCCTTTCCTCCATTCCTGCTTGAAGGAAGGGCTGGGAATCAAGCAGATATTTCTCTGATCTTTCATACAATAAAACAGACCAGTGCTCACTACTCTGGGTAATACCACCCACCGATGGGTGATTTAAGCTTTCGAGAGGGCAATAGACCCATTACTGGGCGACAAGGTCGGGTCTTATGCCTGTCTTACTTCCGCCACACAAACAACACTGAGAATCAAGTCACACGTCTTATGAACCGAAACAGTAGCTTTTATTTTCATTAGTCTTAATATATGATAAATATGTTATATATTTACTTTTTGGAGCGTTGCCCACTTACCTAGAAATTAAATATACGCTATTTTAGCCATTTTGGACAAATCTAGCCAAGTTTAGCCATTCAAAATATTCATATTTTAAATCCATTTAGCCAAATAACGACTAAGTGGTAAAAAATTCTACCCTTACAAAAGTTGCAGATGTAGGTGAAAGGCTTAAAAAGGTTTCCAACCACTGAACTAGATAAACCTGTCGTACACAGAACATCATTTAAAAACACTACAGTTGAGCAAAATCTTTTCAACTGTAAAACCTTTTCTTTACGTCCTCAACTTGTCCCCATTTTGTTTAAATTTTAGAAACCAAATGGATAACAAAATCTCAACACGACTGGCTGCGTCAGGGTCAAACTTTACTCTGACAGAGGCTTATAAGTTTTAAAAAATATTTCGACTTTTGTAAAAACATTTTTCCTTCAACAGAAAAGATCTTTAAACTTATCCATGGAAGGGGACTTGACGAAATAGTTTCTAGATATCTTTCTAGATAAATTACATGAAATTCTTGGTATAATTTGATGAAATTTAGATATTAGCTGGAAACTAGCGTCAATAGCTTTCCATTTACTTTATCTTTTTCTCTCTCTTCTTCCTTTCGTTGATTGATGACGTAAGAATAGAATCTGTTCGTCTTTGCCCTTCTCTTTCTATCATTTTAGACTTTATTTTCCTAACATAATGACAATTTCAGATTTCTGGTTAAAATGTAAAGTCGAAATTCAGGAGTTTGAGAAAAGAAATTCACAGGAATGGTCCCTGGCCACTTGTTTTGACTGGAAGAGGTGCCAAACCACCAGTCGACAGTGAAGTTATAGGAGGCAGATTTAAAAGTTCAGTAACAATGGAAAGAGATCGAAACGAAAACAAAAAAAAAGGAAGAGGGCACTTACTTAATTATCAGAATGTCATTCACTTTTAAGTATCTGTCTTTTAAATCATAGTTATTCTAAAATTTCATAGTCAAAAAATACTCCAAAGTTATGCGCACTGTGTATAGCATCGATATTTTAAACTGAAATTTCAACTGTAGAAACTAAATGCACAAAAACTTCCGACAAAAATTTGCAAATTCTTACGCATCAGTGGTGTGATCACACGAACGATTTGAAAAGTTTGGTTTCTGCTGGGAAAGAACCAGGTACAATCACTGGGCAGGTACCAACCTGCGCTAGTTGATTCGTCTCACGCACATCACAACTAATCACCACATCGAAAAAAATCAAACGACTCAATCTCAGACTATTTGCAATGTTGGTTTCAGAGAAAGATTCTTTTTCAACTGTGTCGACAAGTAGAAAGAAAGAACCACTTGAATCTCGTTTTCAAACAAGCACGTAAGACAAACTTAGATGGTTTCACCTCAGCCCAGCAGCTGACGGTCCTCTCCACAACAGAAATATAGGCAGATCTGACAGAAAGAGACCTATTGCCGACATGCAAAAGGAGGAATGGTACTCTTATTTGGAAGATGAAGATGGCTGTTACACACGAGTCGCAGGAAAGCAACAACTTTCCTCTGTCTCCAGAGAAAGTGTGCAATTATCGTCAAATCTATCTTTCTCAATTTTGTAGCAGAAAATTCCATTTAGAGACACTGACATAAGTCCACGAGTCCAATGACTCAGTTTGTGATACCGCAAAGCACATCAAAACGACCTTCAGAAACCAAACCTTTCCAAATCGTTCGTGTGGTCACAATACTGAAGTATATGAAAATAACTCAAATTTATGGGAAGGTTTTAGCGCATCTGTAGTTTCTACAGTCGAAATTTCATTTTAAAATCTCAATTCAAATAACATTCATTTCAAAATTTCATTTGTATCTTTTTTTCAGAACACTTGGCAGCTACTTATGGGTTATTCATGACGTTGCAATTCAGTATTAAAAAAAGTTTTTACTAACGAATTTCCCTCGACTGACTAATCGTAACCTTATATATTTGGACAATGTTGATATAATAATGGTATAACTCAAAGAAAAAAAATTCAAACCTCTCCAATAAAAATCAGACAAAAATAAGATCCAACCAAAGTTTATCTAACAGAGAAAGATGAATAAGTCAAGTCAACTTGTACCTTTTGACCATGTTGAAATACTAATGGTATAACTCCAAATTTTGACGCTACGGTTCTTTATTCGAAGTAATGTAAAGATATCTTCCATCGAAGAATAAATATGGTCAGAATAAATTCTATTTATGACATCATTGGCGTTTTCCACTGTAAAACATGTAAAATACAGTTAAAAAAGAAAAACATCTAGATTACTGATGCCAATTTTCAAGTCTGTGAACAAAATGGTATGGCCAGGAGCGCTGGGACACATTAACACACGCACGTATAAAATTTTAAAAAATAAGGGACGGAACCCTTCGCTTTCTTTGATAGCTCAGGTCGTTCAGTGGGTGTTAAAAAAGAATTGCCGAGATTGAAATTCAGTGACGTCACCTTAAAAATATTCTCGTGTTAGTTTGATTGACGAAGAACGCTGAATTTTAGGAAAGAATTCACCCTCCCCTCTCCCAACCCATCGCCTATCCCTCCGTAAAATAATTTTGGCTACATCGTCTGAACGGACGCAATTGAATACATACACCTCTCCAACTTGTGTTAGAAGAGGTAACAAAGCGGCATCTGTGAATAACAAGGGGGTTATCTAATGAATAGGAGAGTTATACTAATACGAAAAAAATTAATGAATAAAAATAACCCAAATCTTATTTGAAAATTGGTTCATTCAAAATTCGACGGGATTTCCAAATATTCCACACCATTCTTAAATATCTCCCCCTGAACTGGTAAACTATTGGCGAGACAGATTTCCATTAACTAAATCTGCTGACCGGTACTTAATCAAATTGTCCAGAATGCAGAAACGTCCGATGCTAAGAGGGTCCATAGTGTAAACACGTCTAATACTCGAGAGACCCCGAGTACACATAGGCATATCTTTACATACACGAGCCTCACACCATCCACGTTGCATTTCCTAGAACCGCTTCAATTGTATTTTCACTTTTCATTGAAGGTTCACCCGTTCTCTGATGTCGATGGAATTACTCATCAAAATCTTGTAATAAGCAATTCAAGTGACATCAGAAACACAAAACACTTGAAACAATATAAGTGGCTATTTTATAAATTAGTCGTAAAACAACGAATTACTCAGTAGGGTTTTTTTTCTAATGGAGTCAGATACTTTGGAAATAAGTTGCTTAGTCATGTTAAAAATTTTAAAAACGAACACTAGTGTGGAAAGTTCCAAATAGTAATTTTGATACGTTAAGAAATTATTGAAACAACGAGTTTATAAGGATATTTCGTCAGATGAGATTTTAAGAGAATTCGATCTGTGAATCGTGTTAAAATCGTAGGTTAGTGTTTATGTACATTTTTATGTTATGAATTTTGTAATTGTTTTCAAGTTGATACGTAGTGTGTATCATTGGAGATGCCCAATGAGACTTAATCGATAAATTCAAGAAAAAATAGATAAATAAATATACATGTATAAAAACTGTATTCACTTTCTTCTTCTCTACCTTTGAACAGGTAACAAGAGCTCACAATGATTGAATCACTTTTGGGTTTGAGCAATGCCTTAGCCCTGGGGTGGGGAGAAAAGGTATTACATCAAGAAAGATTTGACCAATCAGCTATAGTAATTACTGGAGTACGAAGGCCAGCGCAAGTGTCAGAGTTATAGTATACACCTTCCCTGCTGCGACTGATAGGTCATCTTGAAATGGTTGTATGTTAGATAAGCATATTTCATTAGAACTCATCACCTACCTTCAATAAACCAGCTCTATTCAACAAATTGCTTCTATTTTTTTTCCCAATTAAGTTATTTTTTCATGTATCCTCCTGGTTGATCATTTACATAGCGTTTTCATAGTATTAGACGATGTATTTTTTTCAATATAAAACGTACGACCATGCAGATTTGTTATATTTACTTCTATCTTGTTAAATTTAGAATGACTTGTTATATTTAATCAAGTGGAAAAAGAAAAGTATTGTAAAATTTTTCAAGTACTGTTCAGCTTCATATCAATTGTAAGTTTAAAAAAAACAAAAAAAAAACTTAGTTTTAGTAAAAAAAAGTTACTCATTTATTGTACACCATTTTATTTTGTTGTACCAGTTTTTAATGGGGTTCTGATTTACAAGTTAAATTGAAATGAAGCAAAATAGTAAAAAAATTAATGAAAGCGATTCACAAAATCCTATCTGAAGAGAAAACAATTGTTTTATACAAGTACTCAAACCAACATGGTTGTGCCAGCCTTGGTACTTAGTACCAAATACTGTAAGTACAAAAATATTAGCCTCTGGTAATCAATTATTGATGTCTCAGCTGTTGCACTTTGTCAGGACTTTATAAAATAAATGATAGTCCAACCTCAACGTGTAAATTATTTTTTGATTCCCCTCTCCAAAAAGGTGCTCAATGCTAGAGACAAAATGTACCCTTAGACTTCAAATAGATGATCTACAGGACATATACAGTAAACAATTGGTAATTAACTCATCAGGAGGAAGGGTGGTGGCCAAGTTTATTATACCCACAGGTTGATTCGCATTCAGTGCATTCAACGAACATTGTTTCATATATCGATAGGCAGTTGGGTTGTCCCTCATTCTATTTTTGGCATTACATAACGTTTGTGGGAACAAATCAAGGTTCTGGGGAGAGGGATATATATATAAATATAAATAAATAAAATTGTTTCAGTCCATCTGTTCACACAACTCAGATCAGATGAATCCACAAGTTAACAGTCTTTCATTATATATCCTAGCAGGCCTAAACCTCAGGATATATATGTCCCAGAAGTCTTGAAAAGGTTCAGAAAACAATATTCATCTACACATTACGATTGAGCGTCACCAACTCCGGAAACCTGGCTATTTCTATGAAATAAATGATCAAATTTGAATAATCCCATATGGTTTGGCTTATTTTCCTTAACAACCACATTCAAGAAGGAAGAACATAATAAAATGACAACCACCCCCCTCATTTCCAGCAGATACTGTTTTTGTAAAATTCGTTAGTGTTGGTAATTGTTTGGAAGCCGTTCTAAGATATTTTTTGAGATTTCTTAAAACTAAACAAGCATTTTGTTAATATCAGGGTACTCCCAAATTCTAGGATATTCACCTAACTCCAGTCTCAATGACCAACTCAGTAGCACTGGAAAGCAGGCCTAGCTTATTACGACACTGACAAAAAAAACAAAAAAAAAAAAAAACAACAACAACACCACAAAAAACTGAATTTCAGGTACTTCCGGGCCCTCAGGTTAGTGATAGTGATGCTTAACTCTAATATGTGGTCTACTATGCTGGTATAATGACAAGGGCACCATTCAATAAACCTTGAAATGGACATCTTCAGGGCTTGGAGGAGTTGCAGTCATCTTCAATGTACGTATTTTATTCATCATGCACCTCACACTAATTATGACAGTTCTGGATTCAAAGAGAAAAAAAAGAATTGACAAATGCAGAAAAATCAAATGAACATAACTATCCATGCCACTGTCACTTAAAAACTGAATGAAAATCAGTTCATATATAGCTGCATAATTTGGTCACAAGACCAGACTAAATTGGTTTGATAATGGCCCCCAAGTTGATTCTTTTCCCATTATTTTGATACCAAGATACAGATTCGATCTTGTGCGACAGAAGACAACTGCCCCTTTCAACTTGTCAGAGGGAAATAAAAAGGTCATAATTTGCACAAAAATTTAAAATAAAAAACAAAAACAATGGAAGTTTTTTTGTAAATGTTTTTTTATTAGTATCACTGGTGGTGCTGCAGAACCAATGTTCCCATGATGCCAGCCGAGTGAGTTTTTTTCACATACATACATACAAGGATTCGGAATCTAACGGCCAACAAGTCATTCGTCGCTATCTTCCTCCTCATCTTCATTGTTGATCTGGAAGTACCTCAGTTCGTACGAGTCCTTCGACGTAGCGATCACTCGTAGCCAATCCCGAAGATTATTCTTTTTCAAGTATTTCTTGGCCAAGTATTTCAGGTACCTATGAACAACAAAAAATTTCAATTATGAAAAGGAACGAAAACAGAAAGAAAGAGAAGGCTACGATAATCAAGTCAGTCATAAACCAAATTGAACAGAAATGGGTCTGGTTAGTCATACGATAGAAACCTGTCATATGATCAACATTCGAGCAGCATGATCAATTAGGAAAAAAAAAAAAAAAAAAAAAAATGAAAAGAAAACGAGCCAAATTTTAAAAAATCTGATATGAATACTGCTGGGCACTAACTCAGGGATCAATTTAGCATAAACTCAAATTGCAAATTGAACCCCCATTAAAAACTTATTAGCAATAGATGAGAGGAGAAAGGGGCAATCAGTTTTGTCACCCCCCCCCTTTGTTGGCTACCCGCCGAAATTTTATACACGTAGTCTTCTGTTGAAGTGCCACCATTTTCATGTTCATTTCTGTCTTCCTGTTGGACCAGCCACACCCCAAGTTTTCTCTTCATGAATTCTGAGGGTTGGGTTGGTCTGGATCCCCCAGCTCCAACACTCTTCATGAAGCTAAGACAAAAACTTAATTACAAGGCAATAAAAATCATTTCAGACCTCCACATTTTAGCAGGTCTACAGAATAGTTCAATTTATATCAATTATTCCACCTTTTCACCCCCCCCCCAATTTTCAAAGATTCTTTTCAACACGTTTATCAATAATTAAGTGTCCAGATTCAGGAGAATCTAGACATTCCTGGAAAATGCCAGTGAGGTTATGACATTCTAGAAATATCCAGAGAGTGAATATTATTTATTTTGACCACATCTATTCATCGACACAATTTCTTTCTTTTTTTTTTTTTAAAATATTACTTTGAATTCTGATGCTATAGTTGTTCAATTATTGACTGGGATTGTTAGTTTCATTTTTATTTTGAGGCTTGAATTCAAAAACTCTTTTGCATATTGGGCACCCATGTGTGATCACTCATACGTTTCAAGATCAGTGTGAGTCAATCGAGACTTTCCAACTGAAAATCTTCCTTTGAGCATCTCAACATTGGCAGGACCATGCTGAACGTGGAAGTCAGGGTCAGTACTTCTTTCTCTTTCTAAAACCTTGATCCAGGCGACCCTATCACTCCAAACCTTCATAATTTGTACAGAAATGAAGAGAAACAGTGGGGTGGGAGGTGGGCAGTAGGGAGAGGCTAGCTTACAAGAAAAAAATGAATGAACACATTTCTTTCAAATTCTGACACCTCACCAGACAGTAGGTCAGGGGGACGTATCAACTTTACACGATGTCTATTCTAACGGGGCATAGATTCGAGCATTGCTATTTACTACAATATAGAGCCATTTTTGCAAATTTGGGGTCAGAAACTCCTCCAACGATATGGTACACATGTCCACTTGAGTGTTCAATGCTAACATCTGTAATGTAGCCAATACCCCCCCCTGTTGGCTACAACAGACAAGGATAAACAAAAAACCAAGTTATTGTTGATATCAAGTGTGCGGAACATTGACGGCCGCTGTTGGCAACATTTAATAGAAACAAAAGTGTTTTTTTTCTCCATCTTGGACATTTTTGCTTTGACTTGAAAATGGACATACCGCCAAATATATTGTAAATCACGATTCAGCCTAAAAATACAGACATGATTACTGAATTCAGTCTTAGCTAATAACCTACCATACCTATTAAAAGGACCAATTCATCAATATATATTACATAACAAAATCTCTTCAACATCTTCAGGGGGGAAAAAACAAAAAAAAAAAACCCCAAGAGGGTTTGAGCATCTACATGGGTGTTAGCAGGAAAAACATGGCCAAGACTGAAATCCAGTGCAGACGACTCTACAAATATTTCTTCACTAGTCTGAGAGTCAAAAAGATGCCCTAAATTAATAAAATACAGCCAAAAATGTTCATACACTTGACCATTTATTTTGTGATTTCCACATTGCTAAATTTTTTAACTGACAAAGACAAAATTCTGCTTGGAGTCAGATTCAACAACATTGATTGACCAGAATGTCACAGAGAGGATTTTGAAACTGAGAATATGTTTTTGGATGATTTTGATATTCCTCTTTCCAGGTCACCCACAGTCACCTCTCTTCAAATGGCTGGTAAATTGAACTGGGCTTTCCTTACATACTGACGAGCAAAATTGATTCAACACTTCACCATCTAAGCCATTTCAGGCAACAGACATCTGTGTTCTCATGTGTCCCTTACACATTGTTCTACACCCTATAATAACTCGTAGATGTCACATATTGGCTTGTGAAAGTGCATATGAAGATATTTTTTGTGTCATGATGTACCTCTATCGACAAGGCTTCTTTGTTCGAAAATGGCAGCTTTTCAGATGTTATTATTGTTCCCCATCATTCCAGTGTCATTTGGACTTTCTTTCATGTATTAAAAAACTAAATCCAGGAAACATCCAAATAGCTGTCAGATTCTCCTTTCCCCGAGTGTCCAGGGTTTCTACAGCCATTTTGGACCAACACGAATCCTAGATGAAAGTTCTTTTAATCAAAAGATAGTTCTGGTCCACACAAGGCTTACAGTGATTCATTTATACAAAGTACAGATATTGCACTACATTTCTAGCAAAAAAAGGAAACTTATTTTTCTTTTCAAAATTTATTCAATTATTTAATTGACTCATTTCCATCCAATCTTAATTATTCCAATGCTTTATTGTATTTAGAAATTTTCACTTAACAGAATCAAAAATAGAGTGACATATCCTAGAGGTTGCAAAGCCACAAACAAGGGCTTTTATATAGATATATATTAATTCATTGGAAGGATCAGTTCATTACTTTATAACAATAGGAAATCAATCCCTCACTTAATGTATGAAGATTTTGGAAGACAGTCTAAAAAGTACACAAATCCTTTTAGATGTACCCACACAATAAGATTCAGTTCTACTTATGTTAAACAGATACATGAAGGAAGAGGCATCATTAAAAGAACATCTATTTTGATTGATTTTTTTCCCAAACAACAGTTGATTACGTCAAACTAAAATGTACAACTTCCACAAATTAAAAATAGCCATTTGCAGTCTTTACTGAAAACAATATTTGCACATTGTTTCTATATCAAATAATTCATTTGTAGAAGAACCAGTCAACACAAAGACTATTCACTTTTCTGCTACTAACTTGGTTTGTGGACACATTGTTGAACTGGTGATTTTTTTGTGTAATCAACATATGTAGGAATAGTCAAGTTTTAGCAGGTTCATATGAATTCAGCACAACTGAATAGGCATTACAAAGGAATAAACCATGGAGTTTACAGGCATGAACTCACATATACCTGTATGAACAGAGCATGGAGCTAAATTATTGGATAAGTCATTTTTAATGATTCAGGTATTTTTCCAAGTCTCAACTCAAGCTGTTTCAAATTTGACATACCTGGTATTTTTAATGAGTGTTTAAGCTCTATCAAACACTCAGCCCCTCTGAGACATATTCTTCATTGTTGTATCACCTAAAAATCATGGTGGATAGGTCCATGTGAAATAGATCAATATAACTAATTGAAGCAATTAGAGGGTTATAAAATGTGATAGAAAATTGTTATAAAACAGCCTAATAGTTGTCATTAGCCGTGGTGATCTAGTTCATATGGACAAATCCATCAGAACAGGATTATAACAGAAATCAGACAATACAACCACACAGACCCATCAATAGGGGAGATGGGGGGATAGAGAAGAAAAGGAAGCTGTGACACTGACCGTTTGGAGAAACTAATGTCTGAAGTGAGGGTGATTTTCGATTTGGTCTTTTCTAGACCAACATGGCTGCCAAAGTTGTTGGTTTTGCCGTTCACTTTGATGCGGTTACGAAGAAATTCTTCCTGCAAAAGGCAAATCAAAGAAACACAGAAATTAAACAATGGTCATGGCAGGTTGCAGAGTGCGAAAGAATAAATGGTAATCCTTGCAAATCAGGCACTTAAAAACCCTAAGTAACATTGAACAAGTTCTCCATTAAAGCTAAAAATGAATATGGGTATGCTCAAAAATTCATACACAAGCCCTATAAAGTATAATTATGTAATTTATTGATGAGAAAGCAACAAAAATTAAAGCAAATGAAGGTATAATCATTAATGATCCTTAAAAAATATTTATCCTAATAAAAATTTGAGTTTTCAATTAGTGGAGCCTTTGTATGACTATTTGAGTGATGAACATTTTCAACCATCAGCTGGAAATGGGAGATCAGAAAATGTAGCCATAAAGGAAATAACTTTTCCAATTCACAAGTCATTTTAGTGCTTGATCTGCAAGGAAAACCAAATTAATGTATAGGGGTTTATTGGCAGATTGACATCTCTGGGGAGGGAGGTCATAAACCTTGAAATCTCAATAAATAGCAACTTGACCTCTGCAGTGTGTGGAGGGGAGAGGGTAATTAAAATATTCAGTACAAAGGTTGTAACATAAACAATAAACAAATCCTACTATAATTCACTGAATGCTCACAAGAGTATAACCCAAGAACCACACAACCCATTGTAAGTGCTAATTACATGATTCCAATGTATATATTGTATTTCATGTATAATCAGCAATGGATATTATCTATGGAGACATGATCGTTATTTGAACATTTGTATAGACAGGATGAATGCAATTTTTGTTCAAAATTGAAGCTCAACTGAGGAATCTACATTATACATGAGGGAATTTCAGCCAGATATTCTATTTCAATGTCCTTTATGAAATCCCTCCCCAATAATCTGATTAAATATAATCTATAAGTTCAAGATGGTGATGATCCACTATGTATGATAATCCAATAAATACATAGTCTGATTCTACTGTCCCTCATTAGGGCAGTAGGCTGCATTGAGACTTTCCTAGCTACTTACAAGAATGATAAGAAATTGAGAAAGCATCTTGTCTGCGTGTGTGGAAGTTGGAATCAACGTGAAGGTTACAACAGGGACAATGGAATCAGCAACATAAGTTGTAACTCTGGTAAGGGCGGTTCATTTTAGCACTCATTATCAGGAAAGGCATGACCAGCAGATTGGGCCCTCCAGCTAGAGGTGAGGCAACTAACTAAGAGAGACAACTCATGATTCCCATCCACAGTGTGGGAAATCCCTAAAGTGATTCAATGCCTAGAAAGGAGGATTCAGGACATCAGTTATCGCAAAACAAAAAAGATTCTCGGCAATTTAGTTTTTGAAAATCTTGCTTCAAGGTGTTTTTTTTTTTTAAATTTTATTGACAATATAAATTCATGTTCAACTAACGTCGGGAAGGGGGTGTTCTAGCAAGTATGCACAATTGGCAATTATGTGTGGGTCCGTTCAAATCTCCAACACACCACCGTCACAAAAAAAAATGATAGCTTGAACACGAATCATTGCGAAGTATGTCAAAGCCTCAAAAACAAAAACACCTGAGCTTTGTCACGCTAAAAATGAAAAATTGTTCTCATTCAACTACCCATACCAGTTAACTTTTCTCAAATCATCTCATAAGTCCTGATCCACAGAAGGAGACGGACAGACAGACAAGTAATATTGGGGGAGGGATCAATCAATGAATTTCAGTCTGCATTGTATCCCGCTTGATACAGGGCACTGGAATCCAAAAATAATGCTTAAAGCGGCTCATAGCAGAAAGAAGGGGTTGATCAACTGCAACAAGGACAATCTTCATCATATTCCCAGGTAGAAGAACCAACAGTAGTTGAGTCATAACAACTGAGTCAAGTTATATCTAAAAGGTCTACTAAAAATTTCTTGTTTCAAATACATCTCTATTCTAATACTATAAAATTGACCCCCCCCACCTGAAATCACAACCATGAGAATGGTAGGCCGTCTTAATTCTATCAGAAGATGAGCACACTTATATTCTTTGGTAGTTTACAATGACACAGAACACGTGAAGTCGATATCCGTTCTCTGACCAGGAATAAAATAAAGCATATAGATATATGCCACAACCCCCCATAAAAATGGAATGCCGCTGTCTGCAACATAAGTGTGCACACACACATAACATGAACAAGTCCACCTCATTATCATCACTATCATTGATAAAACAGCTTCAGTAATCAAAAAATTGAAGCTGGATGTTTGGAGATGGCTATCTTTATTCAGCATCCAAGATCACAAAAGAATCAGTCAATGCATTCCAAGCTATTCTACTTTTCTCGCTGTCCAAGTTTTTTTGCATTACATTAGCAACAATTCAATCAATTTGAAAAGCTCACCCATAAATACATTAAATTTTTTCCTTTCAGGTGTCCACACATTCAAGTATATGGTTGGTCGGTCCCAGTTATGTCAAAAAACAAAAATAGGAAGGGGCATAACATAATAAAAATAACTTATTCCGATCAATTTTCCCTACCTGCTGCCTATCATTAGGACGTCCCAAGATGCACATTTTTGTATCAGAAGAGAGCCAAAAATAGCCTTTCATGATCTTAAAAGAGCGTTATACTAGCAGTCAGAGGCCCAAATAATAGCATCACACCCAAATCTAATCATGACTTACCAGCTGGCTGTTAAAGATCAGGGGTAAGAGCAATGCTACATTAAGGCGACCTAATGAATGGATGTTCAATTCCCCACATTTCTTCAATCGCTCATTCTATTTATGCTGTTTAGGCCAACTGACACATTCAGCATCTAATAAAGAGATTAGAGTTGAATTTCAAACGAAAAAAATAATGCATTCAAGATAATCCTGCAAGACCATATATCTATCCCCACATACTGTTTTTGACAAGATGGCCTGGTTAAGCCTTATCCCTCACTTGAGGATTCTTCAATCATACTCTCAAGCTGAGTGTTTGGCAGAGAGGCACTGAGCACCATTCTGGTATATAACGATAGACCCAACAACCTGCTCAACTGGAGGTTAGCAATCAACCAGTGATTGGTATATTTTTACTCAATCATTATGGCATTCAATTTAGCCTATGACCATCAGAACACCCCCCAGGTAACTTTTTTGGGTGGTCTATACCCCCCACCCCCGGAGAATAAATTAAAATAATAATGAAGCGAAACTTACGAATGCCGCAATGTCCATGATGCCATCCTCAACGGGGTGAGTACAATCAATTGTATACTTGATTATTTCCTTCTTCTTCTTCCTACCTTTCAAGGCAGAAACGGAAGGTTTCTTCACACTAGGCTTGGCACTAGTCACTTTCTGAAAAGGAGAAAAAGAAAAAAAACAAACATAGTTAAGAATTTTAATTCATTCTGCAAGAAGAATCACTTCAACTGAAAATCCAGACTTCCAAATGTGGCAAATGCACAGCAGAGATATTGCTTGCCAGATGAAGTTACACACTTGGAGACGGAGTAACACAGTGGGGAAAATGACATATCTAGGGTTGGCATCATATGGAAAAATGAGGGTCATCTTTCTAGTGTCCCCATGGAGATTTGGGTGTCAGACATTCCATTTCCTGCATTCAGGAGAATTTTCAAGCAACTCAACCTGCACACATTTTGTCAGGATTTTTTCAACAGAGAATGGAAAGCAATTCAACAAAATATGATAGTAAACCAAGTCAAAATACACTCTTGGAATTCTGCTTTTGTACTAATAGGACCTCGCTGAAGAAAGCCTTTCTTTGCAGTTGGGGGAGGAGGGGAGATTATTCACATCAAGACACCAATTGAAGGAATCAAAAGGTACCAGGATGCAATTTATTCTGTTACCTGCAATGGAGGGAGGGAGGTTACCGCCTGCAACACCTTCCAAGAAGCAGATGCCAAAGCATTTGTTACCTTTCCCGTTCTAAAATGTCAGTCATTTCAGCTGTGAAATAATATTCTAAATTCTATTCAAGGTTCTTGTAATTCTGCATATGGAACAGTGGTCATTTTAGAACAGGAAAGGTAACAGCTGCCCGTTCAAATACATGAAAAATATTCACCCTGTGTTATTTACTCGAACGGTAGGTTGGGGTCATTAGTCAAAGCTGGAAATAGACACTAGGGAAGCGAATAAGTGGCTGCGGGTGGTCACCCCTAAAATAAACCATGCGTCTTATATGCTGGTTGATACAATGAATGTCCTGTATCTACAGGAAAATGTTATGATATCGACTTACAAGATGAAATTCGGGCAAAATATAACCAAGGAATATGGAATTGAAAAAAATCATAATGGAATACTATTTTCTGGTCTCATATTGCAATCAAAACTCCAACACATCTCTTAGATCGTCACTTCGAGATGACACGTGACTTGTCGCAGATTTCATTACTTTTTTTCTCAACGTTTGGAGAGGAATTAAAAAATCTCGAAATATAGCTCAGTATTTTAAAATGAGGAAAATCATCAATATGAGTCACGACAAAAAGTTGATACGGGGGGGGGGGGGGCTCATGTAAATTGCAATCTAATTACCGAACACGTGTTGGGAATCAGGTATTTCAAATCAGCTCAGGATAAGAAAACTTGGTTAGTAGAATCATCTTAGAAAAAAAAGATTTGTAGCGAAGAAATGAAGAAAAAAATGGGAGGGGTTAACAGAAACTAAACCTTAAAAAAAAAAAATACTTGGGATTTTTTTTCTTTTTTGGTAAACTTGTGACAGGAAAAAATTTTTTTTTATAGAAATACAAGTTATTAACTAAACTTCTGTATTATTCCCTACTTTCTAGTATAAAGGATGGTAGAATACTCCTGAGAGGAAAACCGTGGGCACGAATGATATAATAGTTGAAATAGATCGCATTCATTACTAATAATGAAGATATTCAAGTTCCCAATCTAAAACAACATCCATATTGACTAATAATTTACTGATGAAATAGTAAGAAAAAGGCAGTTATTTTCAATATAGAAGACACGACATATTTATATGAAGAGAAAGAGATGGGTTTAATTGAAAAAGGCAAGAAAAACGTGGCAACGAAGAGATTCTTGGGTAGAAGTTCGAAAGTCTTTTCTTTTTTTTTTTTAAATTAAAAGGAAGTACAACATACACAATGATTATATTCAATTCTTAAAATTAACTTAAAATACACATACATAAATAAAGTTTATTCTTTTAACAGAAATCGATCCAAAAATTACGAAAAAGAAGTCGTTATATCAATTAATATAAAAACGTGGCATGGTCGGCCGAGAAAAAAAAAGAAAGATCTCAGTAAAGAATTAAAGCATTCATAATAAAAGAAATTCAATTTTTATACAAAACAGCAAATAGTTATACGTAAATACGGCCTAATTATTTCTGATTGCATTCATCCAAGGAAGGATTGTTAAATTAAAAAGTTGGGATTCAAGATGCAACATCTTTTGGAACGGAAGAAGATGAACTTCTGAAATCGTTTTCCATAAATGAACCGAAAAACTACAACACATTAAATTAAGACGATCAATTGCCAAGAGAAAGAAAAAATATGTACGTAAATCAAGTATTTTCAGGGTGAATTTTAATCAGAAATTTCAAAAATAAATGCAAGAAAAAAATCAGATCACATTGTTGAACCACGTAATTAAGAAGTAATGGCCGACATGAGAAGCACATGGTGTCCAGGGGAGAAGCGGGGATTAAAATAAGTCAATAAAACAGGGATGTTAAATAATTATTCAACTTTTTTTCATATCAACAGAATTATTAGGCTTTAGAGCATAAACATAGATAAGAAAATGTGTTCTTAGGCAGGGATTTAATACCAAAATGACAGAAAAAAGCTCCTCACCTTCTGGGCCACAGGCATTATGGCTGACGCAAAAAACAAATCTGAGACCGGGAGAACGTCTCGTTGCAAGAAATTCTCGTCAGACGGGATTTCAAAATCTCGCAACGACGTGATCTTCTAATGCTTAATCGAAGTTGCCACTTCGGCCATTTAGTAGCCAAATTTGTCAAATCTAACTTTAAAAAATGGCATACGACGCAAACTTTTCGCTCGTCCACAAGGATGTAGTTCAGGAGAATGGGGGGTGTTCGCCGGAGGGGGAGAGCGCCTGGGGGTGTTCGCCGGGGGGAGGAGCTTGCTCTAGCATTCAAAGCAGTTTTTTCCAACCTGGGGGCCGCGGTCATTGTAAATAATGAATCTGAGTTGAAATGCTGTGGTCGGACTTGATATTCATAAATCATTTGGATTTTGGCTCCTTGAGTTCCCCCCTTGCTCGATCATTTAGTGCATAGGTTTCCCAACCTTGGCATCGTAATGAATTAACCCCCCCCCACCTCTGTGCTCTTTGGCCATATAAAAAATTTTGCTCAGTTTTTGGCATCTTATCATTTCCTTCGAACAGTTTCTTGTTAAAAAAAATAGAAACATTTTCGGTAAAGATTCGTCTAAGGTTATCCGGGGGTTGGGATGTTTATAACGTAATTTTAATGCTATACTAGACGTTTACTTTTTGTCATTCATACGGAATGAGAAGTCAACTTTGCTCCAGTGATACTTGAGATAATTACTTTTTTTGGTGTCTACTGTGATATGGTTTATAAACAATTTTGGCACTGGGCCATTTTTTCGGCTATTTTTTGTGTCCTTTGGCTAGAAAAGTCTCCAAATATCTGGTAAGCCTTTGCTTGATCATTGACCCGCTACGAGTTTCACTTCCTCCAATAAATAAGATTTTTTTAATGATTTGTTTTCGAAAGTAAATACTAAAATATTTTCTTTTACCCATAAAAGGTAATATTTTGGCAAATCAAAAAGAAACGATTCGAATATTAGAAAATGTCTAAATTCTTTTTGGTGTTGAGAGTACGTTACGAAACTTTTACGAAAGCCAAGTTGGAAACTTTCTATTAAGGTTTTGCTAAAAATTGAATTGATAGATAATCGTATTAAATATTGAAAAATAAGTTCCATTATTTAGATTAAAAGTTATTTTGAATTAATAAATTATTGTACAAGTAATAGAATTTTTTTCCGAAATCATTACGAATTTTTTTACAACCGAATTAGCCGTATTCTGGCTAAATCTGGCTGATTTTTCTCTAATGCAGCCGATAAAAATACAATGGCCGATAACTAATAAGTTTAGTAATGTACAATATTCATTTGTGATTTGTTGAGGAGACTAAGTGCATTGTCATTTTTTTATAAGTGGGCTCTAAATGAATACCTATATGTGACATTTTTCGCTAGAAATGGGGAAAATTTAGCCAATATTAGCCATTTTGAAGATATTTATAGCTATAAATACCAAACATACTTGGCAACACTGTTGCTAACTATTTTCTACCTGTTATAACTTGAAGTCTCGCTTGTTTTGTTCTTTACGTATAATTACATTTCTTTTTCAATCATGATTTTATTTGTTCAAAAATTGATTTTTTTATCCTTTATACAAATTTCATAACTTATAATCCAATGATATGTTCATGATTTTTATTGACAGTAAGAACAACAAGTCCCTCCAGACTTGGATCTCGAAGTTGAAATCAGAGTGCATTAATCGTCTATAGGAGTAAAAATGGTTCACAAAATCCCTCCTGGGAAACCCCAAATTTGAATGAAAATAAACTCGAAAATACTCATTACACTCGCGAGGAAGGGAGGTAACAGTGAAAAAAAATTCCTAAATCCATCCCCAAAATTCAATCAATCCCTCTTTAACCCTTGGTCTACCCTAACACAAAATGTCATAGAAATTCAATGATAACTTTTGGAGATATAGTGTGGGAAAAGATGAGAGAATACTTAATGAATGTTGAAAAAAAAAAAGAACTGTTGGGAGTATTGTGTGGACCTACAGCTGCAATACAACAGAGGTTACTGAGAAAAAATTCCTAAATCCGCCTCAAAATTTAATTGATTCTTCTTTTATCCATGACTCAGTCTTAGAGTGGTCATCTCTAAACTTCAAAGAGGGGGAGACTCTGTAGACCAGAGTTCTCAACCTTGGGTCCACGAACCCCTAGGGAGTCTGCAACTTGGACAGATTGATTCACTTGGACGTATAGTAAATGATGAGTTGTGAATATGTAAGAGTTTTGAATGAGTATCTAACGATGGGTGTAGAATATAAAGAATACTTAGAAGAAGAATTTTTGATCAGTCAAGTATCACTTTAATACATAAATGAGATGTTGTAGTAATTTTTGTAAGATTCCACCTCCCAATACAAGTTTTCTAAATTAAATCATCCTCCAGTCGACTTACTAATCCTCTCTCCTTTATTGATAACATGACTCTAGAATGCGGCTTATCAGCAACATTAACAACAGCAACAACCTGTAAGAAAATACATTAGCAAATAACGACAGTTAACCTATTTCATTATACATTGTTGTTGCCATTGTTGACTCTCACTTCCCACTGTTTTTATGGGTTTTACTTCCCATTGTTCTAAATATATCTGAGATAATTTGAATGGGTTTTCCAGCCTGACCCCGAAAAGGAGGACAAATTAATGTCCGGTAAGTGGGATGGAGGACAGAGAGCACAAAAGCTGGAATGTCTGGCACGAAGCCAAAGCCACTGGCCACCCAATTCACCCTTCCACAAAATTTCACTGAAATTCATTGAGAACTCTTGGAGATATAGTGGAGATAAACAGACGAACACTAGTGAAAACACGTACCTCTTCCAACTTCATTGGCAAATGTAAATTATTAGAGACCGTCAACCAAAACTGTCAACACAGGTTTCTTCATTTTTCAAGTTAGTTTGGCTGGCTATGTATGTAACCTAGAAAGCTTTACAGCTTTAATCACCAAATATAAAAAAAACTTTTTCAATAGATTTTTTTGTGTGTCACTTCAATCACCCATTTCCCGATGTCTGTCAATGCAATTTATGAAATCTTCAAAAGTATTTTTTCCTATGTTTCCCCATATCTATTTTTGAAATAAGGCGTACTTACATGGGTTACCCTAAAAACATTTCAACGATATATCATACAAAGAGGCTGCCAGAGGGCTGAAAATTCAACCATTTACTCCTTATCATTCAGAAAGTTTTTTTAGATGATTGAACTCCTTCTCGTTGTTTGGGTTGTGAATGTAACATTTCGGCTGATTCATTCTACAGCCTTCTCCAGGTGTAGTATCCAAATAGCGCTGGAAAACAATAATGATGGAAAACTGAATATTCCAATAGAGGCCACACCACAACATGGGATTTAGGTAAAGTTGATTTCCTCCTCTTTCCTCGTTAGGCTTGGAAAAAGGAAGAAGTCGACATTACCTGAATCCTATGTTGTATCATGGCTACCATTGGAATTTCCCGTTTACTGCTCTAATTGAAAAGTTCTGTTTACCATAATCACGCTTGGATATTACACCTGAAGAAGGCTGTAGAATGAATTGACCCAAAACATTTTGTTAATAGCACAAACAAGGAGTTCAATTGTTCAGAAATCTCTTTGAATGTTAATGACTTTTCCCAAGATTATAGACAGAATTCTTACTCCAATTTGTTTGTGTCCGGCAGCTTTCATGCTTGTTCCTTTGAAATTTGGACTTTTTAATTGATCACCGCAGTGCTGAATTAAGAGAGGGGGGTGCTGAGTGGGCTGAAACAATGAGATCCAATTTTTATTATGCATAGGTGGAGGTGAGGTCATAACGTCTACCCCACTTCTTCCCCGACCTAAACCTAAGGACGTTAACATATTCCAAAAAACACATTTCCATCACTGCGTGCAGTGTCATTACAAAAACATCTATCCTAATCAATTTTGTTTAGTAGCTGCTAATGATTTCATAATACAATGTCTGATGTCCGTATTTTTATATTCTAAAAAAGCCGAAATTGGCCAAAATACACCATAAAGATGGCCATTTACGATTTTTATTGACATTGATACTTGAATAATATTTGTTTTTGCAATATTTTATGAGTATAGAAATCAATTGACCCAAAAAGAGACTACTTGATCTTCCTCCTCCTTCTCTTCTTGCAACTACTATCACGGATGGTGTATACATCATTGAACTTATGGTTCTTTATGCAAGTTATTTGAACATTCTAAAAATACATGAAGAGCACTCAGAGTGCCTTGAAATAAATGCAGAAAGATTATTTAGATTTTTTTGGTTCACATAAAGTTGGCAAACAATGGTCTTAAAAGTTGAAATAGGATTTGTTATTTCAGAAATAATGTTTTCTTTATAGTATATGTTTATCACAAAAATTACTTTTTTAAGCATGCAAAAAATACAGATATCAAAGGTCTGGTTAGTCACTCAACAGAAACAGTCATGTGATCATCTTTTGGCAGCATGTTGTGTTGGAGGTGATCAATTAAGATTTGGAAAAGTGATCAATGAATAAGTTACTCTTCTCTGTTGGACATAAGAATACGCTGCTGGGCACAAACTGGGGACCAATTTAGCATGAATTATATTATGAATTGTAATCCCCACTAAAAAACCCTTTTTGGGGTAAATTTTGGAAAAAAAACTTTTTTTTCTATCTAGGGATAATAAGGAGTAAATGTTGGAAATTTCAGTCATCTAGCTCTACTGGTGTGGCCTGCATGCATGATACATACAGAGCCAGCCAGCCTGACCAACTTGAAAACTGAAGAAACCTATGTTGACAGTTTTGGTGGATGGTTTTCAACAGATAAAGAGAACTTAGAATGCATTGAAATTAACACAGAAAAATCATTAGATCTCTTCACATATAAAGTCAGCAAATAACAAGTCTTAAAACTTAGAATAGGATTTTTCAGAAATAATGTTTCCTTATTGTACATGTTCACCATGAAAATATTCTTGATAAGGTTATGCCAACATAGCTGATAAGTTTCCATCATTGCCAATTTAGATATTTTATAGCTAAATTTTGATATTTTTTGTTGACTTGGGATATAACAAATTGTTTTTAGATATTAGATATCGGGTGAGATAAATTTTCCTCATGAGGCTCAGATATTTTTAGATTCTTGGGGTAAAGTCTCGATATTTTTAGATTTTCTATCCAAAAGCTTGATAAGAAAAGTAAGTTTGCTGATGAATTTGATAGGATTATCTTGAAGTTTTAGAATTGATTTTTAATTTTTTGATAAAATGCAGTAAATTGATAAAAATGCAATATACTTTTCAATAATTTTCTGGAACATCTGGATATTTAAAATTTTTTTTAGGCCTCGATTTTAGATATGAAAACTTCAAAAGAGTTGGCAATGCTGAATCTACGTCATCAAAAATTGATTCATCATTATTTTGGAAATTTTCATCACAGCTTTTTTCCACCATTTTGATTTTAGTAGTTTATAAGAGGTAACAAATAAACAGAGCAGCTTTTTACCATAACCATAATTTTATAAGCTGCTTTTGATGTGACAAAGACGAAGATACACCCATCAAAATCAAAAGCACACAGGGGAAGAAAGTAGATTACTACATCGACCAAGGACGAACAAATTTCCATGGAATCCTCAAAAGAAGTCAAGCAAAGAATCACTTCATGTTGGCAAGATTTCGGTCAAGCAAGCTCAACCCTCAACCCTAAAGGACAAGGAAATCTCATTAGTCCTGAAAAGAAGGGTCTTTGACCAACAATAGTCACCTATGGAGCTGACAAATGGGATCCAACCAAAAGATTGACTCCCAAACACCAACTGAGAACCATGCAATATGCACATGAGAGAATCATGATGAATAATACTTCATCAATGGAAAAAAAAAAAAAATAGATTCATCGATATAAAGGGACAGAACTCTGAGATGTACGCAAAACCAGAGCTGGGGAAAAAGAAAACAATCCGTGTTAAAATCCCCACCTTTATTGTTTTGATCATTACATTTTGGTCAGTGGTCTCTGCAGCCTTTCTCAAGAATTTATCACATCATGTAATCATCAAATAAGTGCGTGTGTGTTATCAGAAACTGCTGAAGGTCAACAAAGGTCTCTTCATTTTCAAATTGGTCTGTACCTGCTAACTCTTAGCTCAATGGTAAGAATGGTGTTGCATCAAAATGACCACCTGTAGGACGCGGATTCAATTCCTTTAAATTTTTGTTTTCAAGGTTTTGAACAGTGGCAAACGGTGCTTCATCTCTTAAGAGTAAAGTGTGCTACAGATGCAGAAAAATGCAAAAATATTTTAGCCTCTGTAAAAAGATGGGCGGCAAAAGCTTTTTTGGTACAATGTAAAAAAGGTGGTCCTGATTGTAAATTGTTAAGTTTCAGACCCCCGCTCATTCGAAGTTAAAAATAGTGAACAAATAAAAAGAAATAAAAAAATTAATTGTAAGTCTTTTAGTGGTTCAGAATTTCAAAATTTCTATAATTAGCAGATACTGAGTAAAACAAAAGAAGATGGGGGGGTGGGGAATTCTAAATTTGTTTTTATTTCAAAATAAATCCTTAAATGCTTCTTTTGATTGACACTAATCAGAGGATGACCCATCGGAAAATATTTAAATATATCGTGCAGAAATAATCTGGACTTGAAAAAAATGTTGTTTGAAATGTCACAGGTTTAATGATCGAAAATCGAGGTGCACTCAAAATGCAGCTAAATTTTCTAAGTTTCAGCTTGAAAACAAATCAGTTTTTTACACTAAAACTTTCTAAATGAAACTGCATTTCATGTGCATTACAGCTGTAAAACTGTAAATCTTTCATTATCTATTGCCTTTCACAGACACTGAAATATTTTTGTTGGTTTGCACTTCTTTGGCACAGAGCACGGCCAAGATACAAAGCACCACACACCACTGTTTTTTAAGATTGATTTATGATAAGTTAGGTTAGTTTTCACATAATTTATTCACCAAAATATTTTAGAAACTGCAGAGATCAAACTTTTTGAAATTATAGTGTAATTATTTTTAGTCAATTATGCAAGACTGATATTTTTGAAATGAACATTTTTTTAAAATCTCGTGTACCCCCTGAAGTACTACAAAGCACCCCTAGGGCAGCGATGACAAAGTAGTGAAAAGCCGTAGGTGTATACGTGACATGCGATGAAATTTTAAAAAAAAGTTTCTCTGTAATATCATACCAAAAAATTAATTTAAATGAAATTGAAAAAGTTGGACATTTATTAGTCTCAAAAATTGTATAATCTTGAACATCCAGAATGAAGCCCCCCACCGAGGGATGGATTCATAACCGTAGTAATGATCAGTATCACAAGCTCATTAACCATTACTTCACTGATTTTGAAGTTACTAGAATATAAACCTGCAAGCGACACTCCAATAATAGGTTTATTGAAAGAATCAAAATTTTGATACGCCCGGCTAAAAAGATTTGCCATCATTATCCTTGAGGTACTTATACCCCTACTTGAGAAATACCGCAATCAGGTAACCTCGAAGTTTCATCAGATGCAGTTGTTGTGGTCAAGATAAGTTGACATTCATAGAAAGCCCAGATCTACGAATCAATATCCAGTATCCTCCAAAAGAGGGGGATTGTTATTTTTCCCGTTTTAAAATGATCACCATTCAAGGTTGGGACTTCAGTATTTTTTGACGAATCTTGTGATCCGCTTCTTTGATTTGGAATTCGTCATCAGCATGTTATTCTGCGTTTTAAAACAGGAAAGGTAACAATTACTGAAAAGAGTTCTAGACACCTCTTCGATATCTATATGCCATTCATTGCACTCTGTTTCTCCATTTCACTAATCCCTTTATCCGTTTCTCTCTCTGCGTGTTAATACCTGTTGTGGCGTTGACAAAATTATGTTGATGTTTCATTGTAAAGTAATGAAAATCTTCTGCCTTCAACTAATTAATAGAGTAAACCTACCAACAATCTGAATAGTTAATGTGTCCTTCAGTGACATACTCCTTAATAGCATTGAGAAGTGTTTCTGCGGTTTGATAGTAATAGTAGCCTGAGGAGTAAACACACAAGAAACAGGATGTGGCAATTGACAAAACAGAAGACTGAAATGAATGACGTACAGATAGAGATGCAATATACGTAGTTGGTAATGGCTTGGACTATGGGATCAGAGTTCAAACTGCAATTGGGGCTGTTTATGTTCACTTCACACTAATGACCCAGGGAAAGACATGAATCTATCTCTTCTCCCATCCCCCATTAGCTATGGGTAAAATAGCGGGGTAGATTTGGCCCTCAAGCTTTGGAAAGGCAACCAATCTAGGAGAAGATTCCAAAACCAGGGATTGGAGTCCCCTTCACGCAGTTTGATGTCCTTGCAGCTCCTGCAGCCAAGTTGATGCCAGGTGTATCACTCTCTCCTTTCCTCTGGACTACATTAGCGGAGCCGAGACGTGGATTCTGACGACTGGACATCCAAGGATCTCCATACCCTTCGCCAATGCATGTGCCCTGGAGGGGATGTTCCATCGTCTGTTGAGAGAGAATGGAGACCATTCCATTCTCAGATGATTATCAAGTACCAAATTTTAATAAAGAGAAGATAAAGTTAAAACAAAAAGAAACAACTGACTCTGTTCAAAAGGTGCAATATTGTAAAAACATTTTTTGATGGCATTTGTCTACATTTGAGTCTCTGATAAAACTATTTGTTCCCAATTGAGTTTTCAAGCTAATCCCGTTGAAACGTCTAGAACAAGAATAATGCTTGCATTAAGAATAACCAAAAATATTGACAAATATAAAAGGTGTATAAACATTATATAGTCTTCTTTCCTTTTTGAACTTTCTATTTTTTCTATTTTGAGAATGGATCTAAAAGAAAGAAAAAAAGAATAAGACGTAAAGAGGAGAGAAATATTCCCCCTTTGTTAGCTCCCTATTGATATCAAATCTTTCTACCTTCACCAACGTTAATGGACCAATTAAAGAAAAGAGAAACGCAGTGTATCTCTCTCTAACCACTCTCTCTTCAGGTAACTTAATTCTTTACAAATGCTGTTAACTGATTTGAAAATTGGTCTTAACACAAATTTTCTTCGCTCTTAGAACAGTTTTTTTGTCTGAAAATCAATCTTTCAAATCAGAATTCTTTCTAATTTTATTAGAATACAAATGTACCTGCTGTGGAAAGCAGGGGTTATGAAAGACTTGCTTTAGAGTCACATAATTCGTTGTACTTTCATTTCTTATTTTCTCGATTGTTTGTAAATCAGAGCAATAGTGAAAAATAGTCAAATTAGTCTCTCAACAGAAACTGTCATGTGATCAATGTCTTTTGGAAGCGTGTTGTGTTGGGGGTGATCAATTAAAAAATTGGAAAAAATGGCGATCAATGGACAAGTTACTTCTCCCACATTTTGTTAGGCAGTGATCATTATAAAAGTCTGAACTATCAAAAAACAAACATGAAACCCATTGGGCACAAAATAAAGGATCAATTTTAAACTTACAATGCAAATTGAAACCCCCACTAAAAATCTATCTAGGGATGGAATTTTCTAAAAAAACAAGAGTTTTTTTCATAGCCATAATATAGAGTGAATGTTGAAATTTTCAGCTCCCTAGCTCAATTAGTGTGGCCTGTCTGCCTGATACACACATACATAGCCAGCTGGACCAACTTGAAAACTGAAGATGCCTATTCTGACAGTTTTAGTTGAAAGTTTCTGACAAATTGCCCCCAGGAGGCACAAGGCTGAGAAAGACTTGGCCAAGGCTTCGATACTTCGGTAAATCTTCATTTCTTTTTACCAATGTTCTTCAAGAACAGTTTTTTCCTCTTCTTTCAATTTTAGGTGCTTTCAATCCATTTGACAAGAGGTCTTCAAAACTCCAACTATTTGGGGAATTATTTTCAATAATTAGAATTTCTAGGGAACCCCTTCAAAAAACAACATTCCTTCCTACATATACTTATATATACAGTAGATCCGTTACAACATGAAAGTCGGGGTTCATAATTTCTTCCTGCAGTATAAGTGAGTCTGCATTTTATTGAATTTTCCATTTCTACAAACCTTGATCAGAGTCCCTCCCGCCTAAAATTTCTTTGTAATTCATGCAGAAATGAAAAGTTTGAGTGAAGCTAGATCATCAGGAAGACAGAAATAAATACTAATTTCTTTAAAATCATGGCGCCTCATGAGAATGTTATATTTTGACAAAACTTAGATATGTATGCAGCAAGTGTGCAGAGTAGGAGTTTGATAATACGTTGGTAATCTTCTTATTGACAGATGAATGGGAAAGAGGCTGATAGTTGTGTTTATTGACCGATTGCTGATTATGTTTTTGTCTAATTTCCTTTTTACAGTTAGTGTAACCTGATTCGGTAAAGGTTTTTCTATTTTTGTTTTCAGTTATCATTTTGAGAGCAAAATTTGATATTTCAAAAATAGGAGTCCATGGTATAACTGTATTACAAGTCATTATATCCAGTTCCACATTATATCCAGCTGCATCATAATGGGTATACCATGTCTTTACATATATATGTAACTATTGGATTTTGGCCTTATTTATGAAATTATCTGAGTGTATATGAACTCAAATAGAGAATATACATTCGAATGGAAAAGCAAGAATAAAGCTTACTGAGGAAAAATAGACATGAATGGCTACTGACTTTTCCGTCAGTGTCACATAAATAACCAAGAAAAAAAAGGCAAAATTGTGTTATTTCTTTCTTATATAAAAATCAGTATATAATATATACTTTTATAAAAATTAGTATATAACATATACTTATGCAATAACTAGTGTTCATGTTAAAAAAGATAAGATAAAGACAAGTAAAAACTGTTAAGGAATTGTTTATATAATCAAGAATTAAGTATATTGCAAAAATTTCACTTTGTTTTAGGACACCCCTGGAAAGGTTCTGTGGCACACAGTTTGGATACAGCTTCATCAGTTCCTCGAACCATCAGGAAATTTTTCTAGTATTTAGAAAATTAAATTTTGAAAGGTTTTATGATGAGGTGCTCTATTCACAATGTAACTATAATGATAAAAGTGGGACTTACTTTCCTCTATTTGTATGAAAGTATGGCTCACATGAGTTATCTCCCTCTTTTAGTTAGTTCCTTCAATTCTATCAGGGTGTCTATAAACTGATATTCTTCGCTCTATTTTCAACTTGGGATCTGTATGTGTCTGCCTGAGAGTGAGAAAATATTTAGTTAGTCACTCAATAAAAACTGTCATATAAACAATATCTTTAAGCAGCATGTCATGTTAGGGGTGATCAATAAAAGAAAACTTGGAAAAGGGGTAATCAAGTAATAAATTATTTCTCTCGTCTTCAGTTGGGTAGTGATATCTAAAAGAGTTTAGAGAGTGAATTTTTAAAAAAAACTTGCTTTTTTTGTGAAACATAATAAGAAGTAAAAGCTAAAAATTTCAGCCCTCTAGCTTCATCAGTGCAGAGTGTATGTGTGATACATACATAGCCAGCCAGATCTTCAAAACTGAAGAAACCTTTATTGTCAGTTTTGGTTTACAGTTTCTAATGATTAAGTCACACTAAATCCAAGTTAAGAACCATCAGTTTTCAAGTTGATCCAACCGGTTATGCATATATATATCCCATGCACAGGCTGCACCAATAGAGCTAGAGGGCTAAAAATTAAAATTCTTACTCCTTATTATGTCTAAAAAAAACATTTTCTTTGTTTTTGGAAAATTCTTTCCTAACATAGTATTTTAGTGGAGGGGGAATTGATTTGCAATGTAACTTTATGCTAAATTGATCCCACAGTTTGTGTTGTTTTTTGTTTTTTTTAAAATTCAGACTTTTCAGTGACCACTGTCTGACAAAACTTACTCACTGATCAGCCTTTTCACCAATTTTTCAATTGATCACCTCCAGTATGGTATGCTGCCAAAAGACATTTGTCCGTGACAGTTTCTATTAGGTGACTAACTAGACCTGTCTTTCTTTTCTTTGTGTGTTAACAGATACCTCTCCAAGGATGCGGTCACTGGGGACCCGCTATTGAACAATGCGCGGCATTACGACTTCTCTCCCAATTGTAGGCACACATGTTCCCTGAAGGCAGAAAGACTCTGGAATTGTTGATCGCAGACTTGGCACCGGAACGGATTGACACCAGAGTGCGTCTTGAGGTGGGTCTGCAGACGGCTAAAAGTTGCAAACTTCTCACTGCACGTCTCACAACTGAAGGGCTTCTCTCCAGAGTGGATATACATGTGTACCCGCAGGTTCGTGTTTCTGGAGAACACCTTGTGGCAAACCCCGCAGCTGAAGGGTTTATATCCGGTGTGAGTCCCCATGTGAGCTTGGAGGTCTGTGTTGCGGAAGAAGTGTCGGAAACACTTGGTACAGCGGTAGGGTCGCTCGTTTGTGTGGGTCCGTGTGTGCATCCGCAGGTGGCTGCTCGTGATAAAACTCTTGCCGCAGATTTTGCACCTGAACGGACGTTCACCTGTGTGCGTTCGGGTGTGCATCTGGAGGTTTGTGTTCGTAGAAAACGCCTTGTTGCAGATCTGGCACTGAAATGGACGCTCACCAGTATGCGTTCGCATGTGTGTCTCAAGATTGGTTTTACTTGTGAACGCTTTGCTGCAAATCGTGCAGGGGAAGGGCCGTTCACCGGTATGTGTTCGTGCATGAGTGAGTAGGTTGGACTTGCGTGAAAAGACCTTGGAGCATATTTTGCACTTGAACGGTCGCTTACCAGCATGCATCTCCATATGGACTTGGAGATCGGTGTTACGGACAAAGGCCTTCTTGCAAATGCTGCACTGGAACCCCCTCTCCCCAGAGTGGATCTTCACGTGTGTCTGGAGGTTCGTGCTGCGGGTAAAGTTTTTTTTACAGATCGGACACTGGAAGGGTTTCTCTCCAGTATGGGTTCGAACATGCGTCTGTAGGTTTGTGTTGCGTGCAAACTTTCGATTGCAGATCTGGCAACGAAAAGGCTTCTCTCCAGTGTGTGTTCTCATGTGTGTCCGCAAATTAGAATTACGAGAGAAATACTTATGGCAGATTTTACAAGTATGAGGTTTTCCCGGTGGAAGATCAGTTATCGGCGGAACAAATTCTGAATCGATGTCAAGAACCTTTGATTCTGTTTTTGATTCTTCCATTCTATCATCGTATATGATTTCTTCTTCTTCTTCCTCTTTTTCTTGTTCTTTTCTTTCCTCGTCTTCATGAATTCTCATGTGCCGCTGTAAGCGTATATTGGCGATGAAGTCCTTTTGACAGATAGGGCAGTGGAAAGGACGTTCACCTGTGAAGAACAAGAAAAAAAAAAAACAGACTTTTCAAAACCAGTGACAGCAATTGGTAACATTTGTTGATATTTGTTTCTGTAATAAAACTATTTGTAATAAATTTTTCAAGTTGATCCCTGTTAAAATGCCTGTAACAAAAATAAATAATCATCGCATAGAGAATAAAACAAAAAATATTGTCCAAAATACAATATAATTCATTGGGAAATGAAAAAGTGATAAATATACAGTGTGACCCCTGCCGAAATGCTAAGGATTTGGTGGACTAAAGTTGCAAGAGTATTACTTAAATAGTTCCTAAATGTGTTCATAGTAACTCACTAAGAGTTGACTTGAAGATAAATACATTATTTACCGATGGAATTACAGAGAATACACATCATGCCAAAACTACGAGCCTACTTTAGCGACTATAGTCCACCAAATCCTTGGTACATTTTTTTTTGGGGGGGGGGATAACACAGGAATATATGAAGAATATATATTAATTATAGACATTCTTTTTTGTATTTTCAATTTTTTTTTCATCTCAAGAATTGATTAAAAAAAAAGAAAGGAATATGATGTAGTGTGACATAAGACTTATTCAAATCTGATCTGAACAAAGAAGTTTTTGGCATTCATAGACCTGCTGGTGAGAAGCACTGGAACCAATTTTAAGTAATTGAAAACATTGGTAATGAATTTTTGTATACAGTTCTGGCCAGGATCATTAGGGGGAGAACACCTTATCTCCATTTGAGTATGGGGTAGGATCCCAAAAGTGTGTGTGTGGGGGGGGGGCATTTTGTCCCTTTTTGGAACTATACTTCAGGCTCTTTATGCTTATTTTTGAAGTTATTTTTATTTTTTAACCTTTATTTAATGGCAATATTCTTCATCAGGTGTGTCAGTTGTAAGAAAAGTGCTATTTACTTATTTATTCATTTCAAGTGAATCTAATACAATTGAATAGAACAAATGAGTTGGTTAGAAAATTTGAAAACTCACAATGTATTTGTGTTGAAATGTTCAAATACACTGTTTTCCATCATCAAAATAATTTATGCTTTGTAGGATATATACATAGGAAGCTAATTTATGCTGCTTACTTACGATTTCCAATTTTTGATTGAATTTAATTTTGACCAAGTTAAAACTGCGTATTTATTTATTTTGTGTAAAGAAAAAGAAGACTAAACTTTGTTGAAGGATAAACAATGACAATTTACGCACACGAATGATGAATCCAATTTGGGTCCCCTTAAAATGTTATTGCACTGAATCATAAAATCAAAGTGTTACCAGGGGATTTCAGAGCAAAATGTGCAACTCAGTAAAAGAAACTTTTGAAATTTTCAGAAATGTAAGTATAATAAAAGGTGAACCCTTAATTTGTGTCCATAGGCAAATCTTTATTGTGGGGGTCAGCGTTTGCACTCACACCAATCATAACAGTCTGATTTTCATTCATCTATTAGAAACCATAGATCAAAACTCTCAACATAGGTTTTTTTTTCAGTTTTCAAGGTGGTCTGCCTGGTTGGCTGTATATGTACCCTGCATACAGGCCGCGAAAATCGAGCCATAAGGCAGAAAATTTGAAAACTTACTCCTTATTATATCTAAAAAATTATTTTCTGTTTTTTGACCCCCCCCCCAGGTTTTTTTGCGGAATTTGATATATAATTTAAGTTTATGCTAAATTGTTCCCTCAGCTTCTGTCTGACATCATTTCCACTTGTTTTTTAAGAATTCATACTTTTTTAGTGATCATCAACTAACAAAAGGCAGAGGGAGTAATTCATTTCTTGCTCATCCCTTTTTACAATTTTTTAATTACCCCCCCCCCCCCTACATGGCAGGCTGCCAATTGATGTTGGTCATGTGATGATTTGTATTTAGAGACTTACCAGACTGGTCAATCTTATTCAAGTTTGACCTCTTAATAGGTGTAGACAAGTACTTCATCTAGTACAAAAATTTCAAAGGTACCAATGATCGTGACCAGAGCTGATCACGGCACTGTTGAGTCACTCACCTGTATGAATACGAAGATGCATCTGGAAATTCGTGTTGCGAGCGAATCCCCTTTTACAAATAGAACAGAAGAATGGTTTTTCTCCAGTGTGGATCCGCAGATGAGACTGAAGGTTTGTGTTACGGGAGAATTTCTTGCCACAGACTTTGCAGTGGAAAGGACGCTCTCCTGTGTGGGTGAGCATATGGGCGTGGAGGTTGGTTTTGCGGGTGAATGATTTGCCACACGCCTGGCAGAGGAACGATCTGGTCGTGGTTGAAGGGTCATCCATATTCTGGGACTCTCTGCACAGGAAACCTTCATGGGTCAATGCAAGAGTTTTCAATCATGAAAAATCTGAAAGCATAAAAGGAAGAATCTCCACATATAATAAAACACTTTGTATTTATTTCTAGTCCACTGTGCCCCAGCCTTCATACGCACTTAGAAAGAAATCATTTTCAATTTTCAATTGATTTTTTTGTGCTTTCAATCCATTTTTTAAGGTTTCGGAAGGTTACATTTACAATATAAATATGTGAAAACAACCCATCATTTAGTGCTAGTTCTGCCACTTAATGACCAATTCTCTCTTTATAGAGAAAGAAACTCTATAAAGATGTTTCGTAGTAATCTATTCTAAACAGACCTCTTCTTTCATGATCGATCTTATTGATATTAACGTATATTCCTTTCAGCTTTACATGTACAATTAGAAATGTCTCATTTATCAAATCATTAAATGTACGTTCTATTTGTTCATCTAAACATTTGTATGAGTTACAAACTCTGTTTAGTCTCTGTGCCCAAATTCATATTTGCCGTGCAGAAACTCCATCTTATAAGAAAGAACTGAAAATTGCTACTGGATATTTACATCTAAACAAGAGGGCCACTTCCATCTCCTCCAACATCTATTAAAACGTTATAGCATGTGGCAGTAAACTCATAGTACGTGGAGACAAATTCCTTTCTCCTCAGCAACTACACCATCTTGTCTCTATGCAGAACCAGCTACCATTAGTTCTCTCCCTTACACAGTATAGGGACTATCAATCCCATACTAGTAAACTCCAGGAAATGAATTGGTAGGATCAATTTGAATTTAAAGAACTAAAGTGGCTCCATCGCAGAAGTGATCCACTCTGCCCCATTCATACCAGTGCAAAAGATAACCTTATATCCCTCTAAATGGTAGGCATGGTGATTGCAATTAGGGCAGGAAAATAATTCTGACACAATCTTAATTTCACCTCATACAGCACAATTAGAAAATTCTGAATAGTTATGGCTCTGTATGGAAAGAGAACCTCTGAACATTACTTTTGGCTAGAAATTAAGTCCTATAGCTTACACACTGTACACAATGCTCAAGCAGGCAAATCTTCTAAAAAATAAAATGGATTTTTTGACTTGATAAAAGGAAGTAGAAGCCATCCTATAGTATATTCGCATTCATTAAAAAACTTAAGGATCCACCGTGTCCCCAGTTTAAATTTTCAGCCCTCTAGCTCCATTGGAGCAGCCAGTACAAATGATTCATAGAAAGTCAGTCAGTCAGACCAACTAGGAATCTATCTTGACTGTATAAGTGTCAGTTGTGGTTGATGGTTTCAGATAAGTATGTGCCCACTTTATCATTAGAGTTACATGGTAAATGGAACACACCTAAAACCATGAAAAACTTTTTTTTAAACTGACAAATTCCCAGGGTGCCCTCAAGTCTCATGGGTAGAAAGCAAAAAAATTGTCCAAAAAAACCCTTTGAAGATAAAAAATTACATGCAAAACCCTTATCCTTAGGAAGAGCCTTTTAAAAAGAAGATCACAAACAAAAATTCAAATTTTTCTGATATGGAGTTGCAATTTTTTGGCCGTTTCAAGGCCAAAATTGACAAATCTGGCTTCTTTGAAAAGCATGAATTTTCTGGTTTGGCCATTTGGGGGCAAATTCATCATTTCCTTTGAACATTTTGCAAAAGAAATAGAAAAAAAAATCCACTAGAAATCTTTTGTGGTTTCCAACTATTTCCTCAGGAAATCTGTCAGTTTGAAAAAAGTCAATTTTCCAAGGTTATGTGGCAGCAGTGAGGGGTGGTGGTACAATTTTCAATGTAGATGTTATGCTAAACTGAACATTACTTTCTGCCATTCATACGCAACAATAAGTTGACTTTGCTGCAGGAGTATTTTTCATAAATTCTTATTTTTGGTGAATACTGCAGTACTACGATGCTCTCTTAACAATTCTGGTATTTGGCCATTTTTGGCATGTTTTGGCCAGTAACGTCTCCGACTATCTGTCAAACCTAGTCAGGGTTGCCAACTCAAAAAATATTTTCGGGCTAGGTTGACTGCCAAAAAGCGCTTAAAAAACGACCAAAATAGCCAAAACACGCCAAAGAAGATGCTTAAAATGGTCAAATTATTCAAGCACTTTCGCACCAATTCTGCGATTTTCGCGCTGCCAAATAAGATACGCGCTAGACTTGGCGCAAAAAAATTGGCAACACAGCTCCTGGCACCTATCTAGTATCTAATTTTATTTCTTAGCTACAGTCCAATCCGACCGACTCCGATAAGATGAAATCGGTTTTATACCAAAAGGTCAAGGACACTTGAATATCTCAAGAACAGGGCGCTTGCTGCAGTAATAAAATCTGACCGTCGTTAGATGAATTTAAACAACAGAACTTTGAATAAGTCTTTGAATGAAAAAGATTTACAATCAGAAAAAATTCTATAAAGAGTTCTCGAAAAAACTGAAAAATTAAATGTACATTATGACAACAGAGTGAATAATTAATTCAAAACTTTTCCCGCTAATTACGTAGAAAACTTTTTACTGCCTATTTCGAAGGTTGCTGTCAATTGTTTTGTATTAAGTATCTTGCCTATAATGACTTACCATTTGTGATTTACGGTAGAGAAGGGCGATTACTAAACTTACTAAAAAATTAAAGTGATCCAGATTTTTATTTTAATAATTTTGTTTAATTAATGAAATACAAAAATAAGTTTACGAGAAAAACTTTTTCGCCTGAAAAGCTTCCAGAAAGAGTTTTAAAGAAAAAAAGTTATTTTATGCTTACAAGATTTTGGTAGGTAATTTATCTAAATTGATTATTTTTGTTTTAGTAACCATTTTTTGATAAATGAATTTAAAAAACGGATTTTTTCCATAACCTTTTCTCTAGTTCTAAGATCATTTTATTCATTAAATTTATTTTTGAAACAAAACAATAATAAATTTGACCCTCCCGGGCCCTTTTTTTTTAGTTGTCGAGGATGATTTTTAATACGTTATTTTCATTTAAGAAATGAAGTTGTTTGTAACTGGATTTTTTTGACAATCAATTTTCTTTATTTACTTTCCGTATATAAATTAAGGTCTGTTACACCAGGTACTCATGGAGTCTTCACTTATTTTAGTGAAAAAATTAAATGGAAATAAATAGGGACTTCATGGACACACTCTCCAGCTCAGTAGTTATCAATAACGAAATTCAGTTTGTGAAATTAGAAAAAATATTATTTAAATTGGGTAAATAACAATATCTGACATCGCATAGTTGAATGACCATGGACCGCGCATGTACCTATTCTGGTTATTCAAAAATACCAGCACATCGTTGGTCCAAAATGACCATAGAGATTTCCAAAAGCACTTGATTATTTCAGATGTTGCCTAGTGATAATGTGTAGCCCTTGGTTAAAAATAAATGTGACCACTTGACTGGTTGATCCAGTGGGCCATTTGTGTGGCTGCAGTGTTCCGTTAAGAAACGTTTCTTTCTGCAATTTAAGTTAGAATATTTTTTTTTTTAATCTTAATTGATAAAAATGAAAAGAACACACAGCCTAGAACCGATTTTTGACAACAAATTTAAGGTGATTAATGGTGTCAAAAGTTTTCAATGAAGTCAGTAGGAAAAAGATCATTTTCAACTTATTTTTCGTGTATAAATTTCGGTCTCTCATTCAACAAAGTTAGTGATACCAGTAGATTTTTGAAAGTACAAGTTACCAAGAAGTACTGGAAGAGACAATAGCCGACGAGGGACCCAAACTAATAACGGTTTGATTTAATCATGACAAATAGATGAATATTATTATTTCTATTATCTCTGTCCCATAATAGTTGTTAGATTTAATCTATGAAATGTATATGTAAATGTGAGATTTATTATGGGACAGAGATAGAAGTATTATTTATTTTCATCCAATGTAGTAACAGTTAATATGAATTGCGATAAAAAAAAACAAAAAATTGGAATGATTAAAAATAATAGATCAAAATTAATAATAATGAATAGTAATAAAAATAAAAAAAGCATAAAAGCAACTTTAGAGCCAATTATTTTTCGTATCTGAAAAGTTTTTCAAAGATATTTAATAGAGAAAAAAAAACTCCCAAGTAACCAACATGGAAGGGTGAAAAGAAGAGTAGGAGTTGGTAAGAAAGAAGGAGATGGAGGCAGGGTTGCCAGATAGTTGGAGACGGTTCTGGCCGAAAAAAGAAGCCAAATCGGTTATAAAAAAAAATATCAGATCAGAGTTGCCAGATAGTTGGAGACATTTCTAGCCCGAAACACGCCTAATGCCCTTATTATATATTGCAATGCACCACAGTGCTAACCAACATTTCTTTGAATTGTAAATACTACAATAACTTGATAAAATCAGCTTAATCAATCCTATATTTCAACGTCGTTTAGTAGGGGTCCCTAAACTTTTTAGACCGTTGACCCCTAAATGCTCTCCTAAATTCTTTCCAAACCACCTGAAGCCTATAGAAAAAATTGATTTTACAGCTACTAGTAATAATTACGGAGACGTACAGCTTCATGGTTTCGTTCAATTTCAGCTTGTTTATATATTTTCAAATTGAAAAATGAAAAAATTAATTTGGCCAATAACCAATAAATTAATGGCCAAATGTTTTTTTAAGGCCAGATTTGTGAAAATTCGGCTAGAAAATGGCCAAAATGGCAACACTCTTATGGACATTCAGAATATAACAATAATAAGCAAAATAGTATAGAGCCAATTCATGAAATTCAAAATAACTTCTCAGGGAGAAAATAATCGGGAAGAAAATAATTATCTATTGAAATATAATTTAACTAAATAAATAAATGAGGATAATAATTGAAAAAAAAAAAAACGTTTCTTCTTCTTGTTTTTCGTATCCGAAAAGTTTTTTAGGCTCTTAATGAACCATAAGAAACTCCTAACCAACATAGAATGGTGAAAAGAAGAGTAGGAGTTGATAAGAAAGACGGAGGTGGAGGAATCTGATGAGGAGGTGTTTCGTGAATTACTTACACACACACACACACACACACACACACACAAATTGACACTCAATGAAAACAATCAATTATGTACCCCAAAATAATGTTCAAAAAATTATAATATAATAATAAAAAAATCAAGGTACAAGATAGAAGATTAAATACTTATATGATGAAGGAAAAAAACCTACCTCCAGTCGGTGTTATATGGGGAGTGTCAACACTATCTGCTGCTTCTGCTTGTTGGTCTTGCTGCTGCTGCTGCTGCTGCTGATAATGCTGATACTGCTGCAGCTGCTGCTGCTGTTTCTGATGCAGCAGCAGCTGCTCTTGCTGCAGCTGCCAGTTGTTGTTGTTGTTGTTGTTGTTATTGATGCAGCTGCTTTACCCCAGGTCACAATAGTGGAGGGGGGCAATTGTGCATGCCCGTGCAAAGCTGGTAGTTGGCCCAGGCCAGATGGGAAATATGGGCCCATTTCGAACTCTTCATTAATAACTGTTGCCCTACTCAAAAACATTTTTCGCGCTAAATCAATCAAGAAGGCGCCGAAACGCGCTTGAAAAAAAAAAAACAACAAAAAAAATCACCAACATTTTTAGTCATATATGACTATTTTAATAGCTGAATATGGCTAGAGTAGCTTGAATATAGCTCTAAATATATCGCTAAATGTTGCAATTTCACGCTGCCAAAACAAGAAACGTGCTATATTTAGCGAAGAAATCGTTAAATTAGCAACACTGCTCATTGAGTCTTGTCTGAATTTTGTTAAACAGGGTGGCTAAAAAAGCCAAGAATGGCCAAAATTTACTAGAAAAATGGTAAGAATGGTCAAAAACACGCAAAAATGGCCAAAATGTGTAAACACGCCCCCGCTATTTCAGTGTTTTTTGGCACAATCAAAATTAAAAAAAAAAAAAACACGCTGAATTTAGCACAAAACTGCTAAATTGGCAGCAGTGGGTGCGTTAATTATTGTGTATGATATATTCTAGAACCAGAAACACGCTAAGAGGACCGGAGGGTACACGGCCGAAACGTTGTGAATAAATGAACATAGGGTCGAGGAAATAGTCCGACCATATCATGTACAATGTTCATTTGGTATTTCATTTTTAGTAACTAGACTGAATTCCGCCATAACGAGTGGGGGTGGGGGTATATTGCTGTCAAATACATAATAGATAGGTAGATAGATAGATAGATAGGTAGATAGATAGATAGATAGGTAGATAGATAGATGGAAATCTGATCGTGTTCAACTTAATTTGTTATTAAAAAGTGATATTTGTTACTTTTAAGTCTTTGAAATGCGTTAATTTGTATCTTAAATGAACATATACAGCACTTAACAGAAAATAAACGGTCATTCTTCCTCTTACTCTTTTGCCCCTATTAGTCATCCTCCCCATACTTTCCTCTCTATAAACAATACAAAGTGTTGCACTATGTGTTTACTTCATACAATCGAATACAACTAAATGACTTCTGCTTGGGCTAAATAACAAATTTATTTGGTCAGAAACAATTTTGTATAGCAACCTGCATAGCCAGAGGAAAAGGGGTTTCCATCGTCCAAGTGTAAAAGGGAGGACTGGTTTTGTAATCCGAAGCGAAGAAAGTGTCGCAAGAATTTTACGACTCAATGAGTGAATTGGCTTGACATGGATTTTCTTCTTGGAATATTTGTCTCGTATAAATCAGGGTCAAACACTCGATGCCCCGAGTATGTGACTTAATATTTGATCGAGTCCTCGACTCGGCCTCTTGGCTGAGATCAAAGTGTAGTATCTGTTCTTTGACGCCCTCGGGCTGAGAAGTTCATCAATGTCCCGGATTGTCCCCATCCCGAAATCACTGACCAGCATGCTCAGGCTCGTCTTGAGAGCATCAATAGGATCCGTCTTGTGAACCAAGTCAAGCATGCCGTAATGACTCCGTGTAAACACACATCGAGAGAACAACAGGATTCGTCCTGTGGACATAGTCTAACTTGTCCTCCTTGCGAAATCATGTGCAAGGAATCGGGTTGCTCACTCTGCCTGCACGTTCTCGAACGTGTGGGACCCCACCTTAATCCGACCTCGTGTCATATTTGCAGTCGTGGGGATGCAACTCGACTACTTTTGGGGCTGACAACAGACAGCCGAGGGAGAAAAGTTGAATTAACGTCTCCCCATCAAAAGCAAAATTTGAAACTGATGGTCTTGAAAGACGATTTTTGGTCAGAAATTTTGTGATGTTCTCATTAGGCTTGAAGGGTCAAGTGACCATAGCTACACCCTCTTCTCGGAGTTCATCACCACATGTCAAAGTGATTTGAATGTTACTAATCAAATTTGTTGTCTATCCTACGGTGAACAGGTCGCTTTTGGGGACCGTTTGCGGGGCCACTTGATAACTAACGGTCGCCATTCCTGCTTTGAAACTACGCTTGTCAAAAGCAATTGTCGTCTGCATTGGCCATTATCAAATACACAGACTCACATTCAAGACATTAGGGGTTACTGTTAAACAAAATAAGATGATAGATTTTTTTTTAAAAATTAACGAACGAATAAAAACAACTTTTATCAGTCTCCTGCATATACCCTATTATGTAATAATAGTTCCCTCTCGCTCTGTGAAAGAAGTTTTTTTTTTCAAGCGGACACAAGACTTTATATGGATTTACATTGTAAATCTAACCCCACCAGTGACCTTCCCCAAGATTCATCAGACATTGTGGGGTCAGCACTTTTTGAACGTGTCGAGATCGTCAAAACATCTTATTTTTTGTCGCTCACAGTTTTGCAAAAAGTATTTGGGGATCAGTCTTGTGATTTGAGGTTTTTAATGTTCAACGTTTCCTTTATCACTGAACTCTGTTTTCTAATATATACTGTGCTGTCTTGTGATACCTCCATGTTGAGCGTGATTCTCTCCTGTGCACATTGCATGGTTTGAGGGACAAATCTTTTTGGTTTGGTTCCATGTTTCAGGAAGTGTGCTTCGATGCAGTAAACACACGAGTAGTTAACCCCTACCATTTCGATTTGTGCACCTAGCCTCACCCTTTTATTCTGGTCCACATCTGTGAAAGATGGAACTGCTCCAGAAAGTCGAGTTTGTTTATTTGCCCCCACCCCTATTTCGCGACGGCAAATACGGCATAGGTTAGAGACACCAGTGTAGAGTTTAGGGTGGGGTTCTGCCCGTGTAGGCAATGCTAAATTTAATGAAATACAGTTTTGAATGGTCAAGTTTTCTGCTTTCGTTCATTCTTAATTACATTAGGAGCAGCAGCCGCATAACTCAGCATTGTTTGTTACCTCCCTTTGATATTTTAGTTTGCGAACCGATAACAAACCTCAACCAATTCATGAATTATATCAATCTATATTTTAGTATGAATGTAATTATTGTAATAATTCTTTTAGGACAAGAATCTTTGAAAAGGAGCGCGATTCCGAGAGTTACCCCTAAACTTTGTGATCTTCTATCCGTAGTTTTCAAATTAGCTCGATTTCTTGTTCTACTTCGAGCTACTGACAGTTGTCCGTGGCTGAATACAGGCAGCGGGAGAAACAACCCTAATTGTACTTGAGATTTATTTGTCATCAATGCAAAGGGAGAAATGACTGGAAATAGTAGCATTTTTGTTAAGAAAGGTAGCATTACTTTGCTTGGAATGAGAACAATTATTGGACTATTTTTTAGCTTCAAATCGGGAAAGTTGAACTTTAGATTCAATAAGAGTTCATAAGTGTAAAGAGATCGAGAATTGGTTCACAAACATAAACTAACGAACAATAGAATCACAGAGACGGATAATCAGAAACTAAAGCCAGTTCACACATTGTCCTCCATTTTGGAGATTATGTTTCACCTAGGTTGGAACAATCGCAGTGATTGCAGCCATTGATAGTATCGTCTGTACCTTCGAAGCAGCGCAAGCTGTATTCCGTTTGAGTAAGCCAGGTTGGTGGTGAAGCCATCATAGTATCAAATGTTTCGGCCTTTCATGGCAGCCATCACAACGATTTGCACGACGTTGCCCAATTCAAAAAACGCCGAGTTTAACTTTGAAATTCAGTTTTTCTTATGAATTGGGAGATCAGCTTCTTTTTTTTCACTTTGAATCTCCTTTAAATATTGAAGCTAAAATGTGGCAGAAAAATGGGCACCCAGAGGGCACATAACTCTGCCAACGCCTTACACTCTCTGAAAACCGAATGAAAATGAAATACTGTATTAACCCTCCCTCCAAAAAAAAAAATATGTACGGATATTGAGTTATTTCCCTAGAAATTTGAATTCATTATCTTTATTTACTATACTTTTTTTTTTGAGAGAGAGATTTTAACTATTCAGGCTGAGCAGTAGAAATATCTCTCTGAATCAAAAGAAAAAATCCCTGGATCTGCCCCCAAATTAAATCACATGAAGTCCACTACTTCCGAGAATTTTTCATTCAGAAATCAAGTTTTTAGGGACTTCCATTTACAACGTAAGTACAATGCTAAACTGGATTCTTACGTTGCATCCGTTAAGTTAGCTAAAACAAATATTCTTTTTTTTTCTCTCGACCGTGTAAAGTAGATATCTGAAAATCGATATTTTGGCCACAGTATTTTCTTTTCTTCAAGTAAAGGCTTCTACGATTTCTATAAATTTCAAGATGCTGTGGCAATCGTTATTGATGGGGAAAACATTTGAAAAAAAAATCATTCTCTTATCATGACCGGCACTGTATGTGTCGATGTGGACTATAATTCATCCGACAGCATTAGAGTGAAGAGACAATTCAAAGGGCCATTTGGTTTATGAAGAAATCTCATTTGTAGACCATATTCCCTTCCGAATCGTCTCTTCACACACACACACACACACACACACACACACGTATATATATATATACGTGGAACCTAATTTAAATACTAATAACATGTTTTGCCTTTGTCAAAGTTGTAATTTCAAATGAAACAATATTGAAAAGTTCGTTTTTCTTTTCAAATAAATAATGTCACGTAATATCATACCGCGTGAGCACAAACGCCAAGTATTTCAGAATACGAAGAAACTGCAAAACGAAAAAAAGAAAAAAAGAAAAGGATATTAAGAAAAATTATTTGCACAAAAACCCCCTAAAAATCCACTATAAGCTATGTTACCCCCCCTATCTTTCGAATATATGGAACCATTTTTCGTTTTATTCGTAAATTTTAAATTTTCAGTTTTGTGCTTTCGTTGAATGATATTACTTCATATTATTTACTTTGAAAAAAAACGAATTTTTCAATATTGTTTCAATAAAAGTACAACTTTAACAAAGCCGAAAGATGCTGAAATGATAGACTCGATTTAAATACTATTATTTTCCGAGTTGTTCACTTGATAATATTGTCGGATATATTTTATAGATTTTTACACTCGTTCGAACGATCTATACAGAACATCAAATAGAATCACTGAATAAATGAACAGAAAAAAAATGTCAACAATTTTCTTGAATACTTGTTTAAAAGAAGTACTGTTTCCAAAATACGCAAAAACATGAGCGTGTCTGCAAGTGGTTTAACCGTTTTAACCATTTGCAGATCTAGGATGCAAAGAATAAACTTGGTACTTCAGTCGATGGTTTCTGAGATTTTATTTTACAGAAACTTTCAAGAGTACGCAAATAGTCCACGATTTCAGAAAAGGTTAGCGAAGTTAAGTTTTAATATCATCTGACACTGACAATAATCGGCTGATTAGCGACACCAAGTACCAAGTATTTCCACTTTTCAGCAACTAAAAATGTGGAAAGTGATGATGACTAACTACTTCCTCGCTTCTTTCTTACCTTGAAGATTCTCGACTCACGAAAAACATTTTTTCCCTGTCATCTTTATTTTTGTCATTTCCACTGCAATTTCGTACAGCATGTCAGTGTAATTCATCCAGTTTTATACTAAATTAGAAATTGATAACTTTTGATCATTCTATTAATTTTTCATTCGTTTTTTCCTCTCCGGTAGTTCGAGCAGACGAAGCAGTAACACCGACGGACTATTGTTGTCAACAAACAAAGAGTCAGATTGATTCTGTTCTTATAATCATTGAATTATAAATAGAATAAAGATTGAACATTTTTCATCTGAACATTAATTGTAGTTGTATTTTCGTATTTAATCTGGGATCCGCAGGTACGGTCACGTCTATTATTTGGTAGGTTCTCCTTCCTTTGTCTACGATTACAAAATCTTGTCTTCTCGCATAGATGATGGGGTAAGTTTGTGTCGATATCATTCATCCGCATGGTCGAATCCCATTTGTTTGCCCAGTTCCGAGTGTTGCTACCCAGTCATGTCTGTTTTTGTGCTCTTTCGGGTATAATTGACTACATTCACTGGTTTTGTTCTGTTCGTTCTCATCCCTTTATCCTCATAGGTGGCACTTGCTGTTTGTTTCAGTTTTATCAATTTTCGCCTTGAAATGAGCGACTCTGTTTCTCTTTTCAGGTTTCTTTGCACAGCCATGACCTCTTGTCCACTACAATTTGTATCTGTCTTTTGAATTCCCCCGTTTAGTTTTTTTTTCTTTCCTTGTTTGCTGTGCTGCTCCTTTTGTTGTTCATTGCAGTGCTTCGAGCGCCTTTTATAAGGTCTTCCCTATTTGCTTGTACATAGTTTTCTGATTTAAACTGAAGGCTTAAGGCGAAGTCCACGAACGACAACTTTCTAATGACTGGGATGTGAGTCTTTCGAAATTACATCGTTATTCCAAAATTCAACAATTTCATTTAATGGTGGAAGAATGAACCGACTAGAAAAAATAATTTAAAAAGTAAATAAATTAGAATAAAAAACACGAGAACGATATGTTCAACTATGCGCCCACCGTCTGTGGTGGGAAGAGGAGCAAGTAGTGTTTTTCAATTGATTTTCATGCTTGTAGAATATTGTCAATACGACCACTATGTGACCTAGTGATAGAATTAATAGAAGAAAATATTCAACCTTTCAAAGTCTTGCTAAAACCCTAGTGGCCATTTTTGGCTTTTTTCAAGTACCAAAATGTGGACCACGGACATTCCATTATGACATTAACTGGTGAAACAAATTTATCAGAAATATATGTTCTTTTAATGACATCACATCTTCTCTGCTGACATAACAGCAGCTGGTAAATAAAACAATACCCCCTACCGGTTCCTTAACGTGAACGGGACCGACCGACCGGAAAGTGTCTTATTGAGATACGTTTGGATGCATCTAGAAAAAGCGGCGAACATCAATTTGCGTTCACTTCGCCCTTGGGGAAAAGGCATGAATCAATCTTCCCCTCTTCCAGTAATGGATGCGTCCAGTGTTATGAGAGAATGGCAACGGATAGCAGGGAACGTGTTCCCGTTAACAGGGCTCTGGTGAAGCTTCAGTGGGCCTAGCAAGTCAGAAGTGGGTTAGGATTGAAATGCTCACGTGAAATCACCCTGTGACACTCGATTGTACCAAGAGATGGATGACTTTTTTTTTTTTAGGTTTGTCCTTTAAGAAAAGCATGGAGAGAAAAAAAAAGGATCAGAGCTACTGTGACGTGCATTTAATGGATTGAGTTCATGCCTGCGAATTTCAACAGCAGACTAAAAAAAATGAAGAGTATTGGAGGAAAAGGATCGTTTGAACGTGTGCTACGATTTGAGGGAACAAGTTCGAAATACGCCATAGTTTCTTTCGGGATCAGTCTATAATTCCGGTTATTTGGGAGTATGAATGACCCCCGTTCTGTCTTTGGGGGAGGCGGATGGAGATCCTGGGATGCCCAGTCGTCAGGATCCCCCCCCTCGGCTTCCCTGATGGTCTAGAGGAAAGCCGGAAGCGATGTAGCTGAGATCAGCTTGGTTGCACGAGGTCAAATCGCCTCAACGGGGACTCAGAATTGTCTAAGACAGGACACTTTAACCGTGGGGGAGGCAACCAATCAGCCCAGCTATTTTACCCAATTGCTGGGGATGAGCCATGCCTTTCCCAAATGGAAACCATTCACAAGAAGACGCTAAGACTGAAGCTAATTTTCCCTGAATATTTCAGATTTTATTGAGATGGGATCAAAAACAAACAAACACTCCATTAATTAGATGGATATGATTTTGTCTTCAAAATTTCCAAGTATCAACAATCTTTCGCCCGAGTAGGGATGGGGGCGCAGGGCAGACCCCCTTCCTTAGATCTGCGCCTTTTATCATACCTAAGGTTTTTATAAGTACACGAATGGACTATCTGTAGAGTCAGGTACGAAACAGGACCGACTGGTTTTTCGAGTTGATCTCCAGAACAAGACAAACGAAAAATATTGTCCGCAAAAAACACATGTGTGTGTGTACACGTTGGTTCAAAACACTGTCTAGTCTTTATCTCGTGAATTCAGGAAAAAAAAAATGACGTAGTGTGACGCAAGGAAAAGAAAAAATCTTGTCCACTAAGTTCTACTATATTTTCGATGGCCAACGATTCTAAAGGCAGCGGCAGTTGTTACCCTTTTCACGTTTAAGTCTACACATTTGTGTTTGGACCTCAGAACAGCATTTTGTCTTCCTTACGGAGGAAGAAATTTCCTCCGTTCAGTTTTTAAAACATTATCTGATTTCATTTTTCAAATGAAAGAAAACTTTACTATTTTGAATTCAACTACAGAAGATATCAAGTTGAATTTAGGTGAGTCAATCATGGTACAAACTTAGCATTATTGCAATGGCAGTTTCGTCACTGAAACAGTTGTCTAAGCCGTTCGTATATTTTGAATTAAACAGAAAAGAAAAGGTGTAACAATAATCTAAAAAGGCAATCTGAACAGCTTCGAACAATGTTATACGAAGACAGAATTCAGGATGCTGTATTCTGACTATCTGTGTATAATACGCCCGTCCAAAATCAGTTTGTGCTCGACCCATTTTTTCTTCTCTTCAAAACAATGCAAGTTTTAGCCGCTACACATTCAGAGAAAAAAAAAAAAAAAAAAAAAAAAAATCAGTGCACTTTATACACGAGAGTTTTTTCCGGATTTCATAGCCCGTGATTAGTGGTGCGTATAATACAAGTGCTTTATACATGAATAATTACGGTGCCTTATGGGCGATTTCATAATCGAAGTGAAAGTTTTTTTTTCGTTACTATACACAAATGGCCCTCTTATTCTTTACCGGTCAATTCGAATACTTCAATAAGTTGCAACCCCACAAGAAATGTCTTTAGAATATTGAACCATCACAGCCATCAAAGATGAATGGTTTTCTTTTTATACAAGTGTTTCAGGCCATACTGTTTTATCTACATAGTTGAAATTTGGTATCAGTAGTCCCATAGACCTAGAAAAAAAAAATTTCTTCAAATCTTGGAGGATTTATTATTGTATTGCACGCTGAGAGATTGTCCCGTAAAAATACTTGAAGTGTATTTAGAATAATTTATTTTTTCTTCATTTGTTTGAAAATAGTTAAATACGAAATTCAATAGAAACCATGTGGTGTTGGGAGAGGGGTGGAATCAATTGAAAAGAAATTGGAAAGAGGGATGATCGATGAACAGCTCACCTCTATCGCTTTTGGGGGGCGAGAGGTTGGGCAGTGATCATTGAAAGCGTCTGAATTTTCAAAAGAATGAAACTAAGGAGTCAGTTAAATATAAACTTCATTTCAAATTGAACCTTCATCCACTAAAAACCCCATGGGGGAGGGGGGCGATAAAAATAAACAAAAAAACTTAGATACGGTAAAGAGTTAATGTTTAAATTATCGTCCTTCGAGCTCCACTCGTACGGCCTTAACGTCTGATACATAGCCAATCAGATCGGGAGAAAAAAAAATTGATTATTGCATTAATATCTGACGAATGTTGTTTAATTATATATAAATATATAAATTACAAATGATATATTTGAAGCCTCTGAATGACTTTTGGTACATTGTACGCCGTTTAAACACGCCATATATTTATGGATGTCGGAGCAAAAATTACCAAACTTTATATTGCTAAGATTCTGCAAAGCTAAACAGAACCTAGGGCAACACACAAAAGTGTTTTCCAATTGGGCCCGCATCTCCAAAGGACGGCTTGGGGGGCAAAGGGCCCCCCCACCCATTGGTCTCTATTGCTTCAATCTGGCAGGTGTGGAATAGGTGAAAAAAAAGTTCTTGCTGACGCTGCCATATTCTTTTCGCAATCATTTTCATCCGTTTGGTGGTCTTGATCATGGTTAAATCTGTGATGCAATAAAGTCTTCAGTTTCTTGAAGCTTTCACCGCAGGAGGTACAAACGAAAGGCTTTCTCTCATAGTAATTCTCCATTTTTGTTGTCGCTGAAAGAAAAAAAAAGAAAAAAAAAGTTTGGTTAATCCCTTAATAGAAAGAGTCATGTGACCAAGGTCTTTTGGCAGCATGTGTTGGGAGGATCAACTGAGAAAAAAAAACCCCACAAACACCACCGAACTCTAACTGTGGGACTCATTTGGTATAAACTAATGGTAGATTGACGCACCCACTGAAGATATATTGGGAGGGGGGGAATTAGAATAGCAAAACATTTAGGAGGTAATCATTATTGGCACCGCGCATTATTTTTTGTACGTCTCGAGTGATTCTCCCCCCCCCACACACACAGAGACCTCGGCGAAAACAATATTTTTTTCTAAAAACCAAAGTCCAGGAAGATTGTCCTGGTCTGAAGTGAAAACTCTAGGACCCCGTCTGAGATCGAAAAAAAAAAAAAAAAAAAAAAAAAAAAAAAAAACGACATTTTGATGGAACCCTATTTTTAGTATTTGATTAATCGAACAATTTGACCTAAAAATTTTTTTAAAATCCTAAATGGATTACATTTATTTGAATTCCAATCCATGGTGCAAGTCAGTGGACTATCACGATTTTCGATAGCTCTGTGATAAAGGAGGATTCTATCTCACAAGATTCACAATGTCAGATTCAGAAGGAACAATTACCTGAACATTATTTGTCGAAACCTTATAGCTTCACGAACCCAAGTTTCGAAATCACTGGTCAAAAGGATTTTTTTTAATTACAGGTGTAAATTTTAACTCACCTAATTAATAACACGAACTTTAGTTTGTAAATTTCAAATTGAATTTCGACCCCTCCCCCTCCGACGAGTATACCCCATTCAGAATCATTAGTTCAGCTGTTACCTTCATTTGTGCATGCACCTCGGATTAAGAACCCCCGGTTTTAGATATCTAAATTGAACAAAAGGTAATATTTGCTTTGACGTACATAAACCTAGGCGGTTTCGATTGAAAAATGTCTTCGATTTAGGCGTTTTCAATCCATTTGACCTCACAACCACCCGGAAATTGATAGTTTCTAGAAGAAATATTTTTTAGGTTTTAAGAGGAGTAGTAAGCTATTAACAATCTAACTATGATAATTGTTATAATTATAATAATAATTGTTATAAGTCGGTAATTGGGTTCCACCATCTTATCAAATATACGCTGACGAAATAACACCGACAAATGATTTGGGATTTAGAAACACTAATTCTAATTGCTAACCGTATCTAACATGCTGTATTGGCGCTAAAGTAAGAGTCAAATTGTTTTAGAAAATAGTTTGGGGAAAAGGGAGTCTTTTGGGTGAGAAAAAAAATGTTGGATTGTTCGAAGACGAAGTCAGGTGTCGGTAGAACGCCGAGCTAATAATGGTGAACAATCTGATAAAGGCTTTTAATCTCAACGTTCTTTAAATCAGTCTTTTTAACCTTTCGTGAGCCGATGTTGTCCGAATTGCACGGAAGGTCAGGCTTCTGCAATATACATATGCCAATAAATTCAGGTCGGATAGTCGGCTTTAATTACGCATAATTCATTTTTAAACAGGATTACATTACAATACCTGAACAAAAGTGAATTATTGTTACTGATAAGTCAGTGGTGTCCCCCCCCCGTGCAGCAACATCAACATTTATTGTGCCCAACTGTCACATCTATAAGGTTGGAAACTTTTGGCTCATTTTCTTTTTAGTTGTATAAATTAGCCATCTTCAGCAGAAGTCAGTAGAAATTGAAAAAAATGTAATGGAAAGCTCCCGGAGTGTTTTAGAAAAAAAAAAGAAGACTTTTTAAGGCTTTAGAATAAGTTTTGGAGACCGTCTGTGCTAAGTAAATTCCACCATAATTTCACGTACTTCAAAGCAAAGATTACCAAATGTGATTAATGAAGAGTGTATACTTACCTTTAAAGACTCCTTAGCAACCAACAATTGGCTTCGTCAAGTTATAAAGATAAATTTTTTACGCCAGGAGTTAAATATGCAAATATTTTGTTGGTGTCAGTCGCAGACGTGATAGTGGGGGGAGGCAGTTGAACTACCATAGCCATCAAAGATGTTGAAGGCTTATATCATATATATATATATATATATATATATATATATATATATATATATATATATATATATATATATATATATATATATATATATATGATATATGATATAAGCCTTCATATCATATGTATATATATGATATAAGCCTTCAACATCTTTAATGGCTATGGTAGTTCATATATATATATATATGATATAAGCCTTCATATATATATATATATATATATATATATATATATATATATATAAGCCTTCAACATCTTTGATGGCTATGGTAGTTCAACTGCTATATTTGTGTGTTCCAGGGCTCCCGGTTATACCGTTTTGAAAATTGGCATTTCTAAAAACGCTTTTTCTTTATATATATATATATATATATATATATATATATATATATATATATATATATATATATATATATATATATATATGGGGGAAAAGGCCTTTTTGACCTTTTGGGGGCCTTATTTTGACTGGTTTAATCATAACATCTAAGTTCTTCAGAATCTAGGTGTTTCCTTATTCTATTTCAGGAGTTTTTCGGCAGAAAACGCCAGTGATGTCATAAATAGAATTTATTCTGACCATATTTATTCTTCGAAGGATTTTTTTTACATGACTTCAAATTTGTTCAATTATTGTCTCTGATAAAGTTGTTTTTTTTTTAAATTAGAAATCTTCGAACAAAACTGTCAACATAGGTTTTTCTCAGTTTTTAAAAATGGGCAGTCTACCTGACTGGCTGGTTACCTTTGTATACATCACGAGTACTGGCCGCACCGGTGGAGTTAGAGGGCTAAAAATTTGAACATCTACTCCTAAACATGTCTAGAATTATGACTTATTGAAGGGTCCAATATACGCTTATGCTTAATTGGTCTCTAGATTGTGTCTGTCAGATTGTCTGGAAAATTGAGACTTTTTAGTGATCATTGCCCAACAAAATGCGAGAAAAGTAACTTATTCACAGATCACACCTTTTACCATTTTTTTAATTGATCATCTCGTTCACAGCATGCTGCCAAAAGACATTGGTTTGGTGACGGTTTCTATTGAGTGACTAAACAGACCAGTTATCATTGATTTAAATCTAGCCCCATGGGCAACCTTTATGCGTGGGTGCACGCTGCAAGGAGGCGAGGGGTAAACATGGCGCCAGTGCCCCCTCAACCCAATGGACCAGGCCTTCTCACAAAGTTAGAAGAGATTTAAAAGTTGGAACCTTATAGCCAACAAGGGATAATGGTGCAGTACAATTATTTTATGTAACCCCTACTTCCCATATAAACACTTCATTATTGTCATTCGCTGATTCACACTCAATCGTATCACTACGGGGTCAGGTCATGCTTCTCCATCTTCAACGACCAAGTGCACGATCTGACACCTGGATCATATAACGGGTCGTACTTGTTTACACTACAAATGGCGACGAATACTGCTCCTTCACTAAGGGTTGAATGTTTATCGTGTAACCTAGTCCGATGCCACTTTTATGGGGGGATGGGGGTACTAAAGGATATATTTCCATGATAGGGTTACGGTAGGGTATATTCGGAATATATCTAAGTAGCAACCCTGTTACCATCAAGGAATAACGCCATTTTTTTATGTCGGTGCATTGTTGGGGTTACATAAAATGATTGTACAGCACCATAATCCTTTAGTAACTATCAGTTCCTACTTTCACCCCCTCCACCCTATGTGAGAGGCCTGATCCAGGGCAGGGGTTGTCTGCTCCCATGGGGTTGACACTAAGATATATTCTGGATATATTCTTTTGCCACCCCACTAAAAATATTTACCCATTCCATACAAATATATGGTTTTGCCCCCACCCATACAGGCAAATGGCAACGGGTACCTTGCCTTTTAATTCACTTAGCTATCTTTTTTTATTTCGCACCCAAAGATTCCACATCAAGTTTTCGACAGTTATCTTGTACTACAGGTTCCTTTTGCCACCCGAAATTTAAAAAAAAATCTTTCATAAGTCGAAATAGCGCAAAGCTAAAAAATAATTCCCATTATTCTACACAGGAAAATATTTGAGCATTCCCAGACACCAAAAAATCCTTGCGTGAGATTCACGCAGCGATTGACAGTGCTGTGATGATGGCATGAAAGTATGACTTATAATTTAAAAGGTTCGTAGGTTTACAGGGTGTGTGTGTGTGGGGGGGGGCTTAGAAAGAATTGTATGATAGAACGAGAACCATAAGTTCAATGTTATGTCCACCATCTGAGGTAGTAGCAAGAAGAGGTGTAAGAGCAAGTAGTCTTTCTTTGAATCAATTGATTCTCATACTTGTAGAATACTGCGTTATGAAAATATCCTGCAAGTATTATTTTCAATGAAAATCGTAGATGGCCATTTTTGGCTTTTTTTTAAATGCCAAAATTCGAACTATATGCCTATTATAACATCATAGCAGCTGGTGAAATATGATCGGAATAGATAATCTTTGAATGACGTCACACTTTCTAATGACATCACATCTCCTCCTTCCTTTCTCTGTTGATTAACTTGATGGCAACCGACTGACAAGCGACTTTTTAGAAAACTAATACGTACGCCGAAACAGTCAGGCATATTGATGTATCTCAAGCCTTACATTCAGTCACGGTCGACGACGAACCTCTATTTTTTTTTACATCGAGGCAGACAGGCATAAAAGAACGCTATTGTGGGGTTTCGGAATGCTTAAAAGTTTTTTTCCCCCATTTTAATCAATTGTCAAGTGGCGATTTGCCTAGCCGATATCGAACCTGACAGAAATAGATTATGTGTCTTCGTCCGGTTCGGCAAATCCTCCCGGCTCAGCAAAAATCACAGCATTAGGTGGACAATACTAACCAAAAAAAGTTAGTTAGGATGAAAACCGAAAACGCAGAGCTACAGAAAGTAGACTACTACATCTACCTGGGATCACGAATCTCCTTGAATTCCTAAAAGAAGAAGAAGAAGAAGAAGAAGAAGAAGAAGAAGAAGAAGAAGAAGAAGAAGAAGAAGAAGAAGAAATTCACCCTAGATGGGCAAGCTTTCGACAGAGCAAGCTCAACCTTCAAGAACAAGACCATCCCATTAATTCCCCAAAAGATGGGGTTTACAATCAATGCATCCTCCTGATAGACACCTGTGGAGCTGAGACATGGAACCTAACAAAAAGATGACCCCTTAAACTGAGAACCATGCAACAGACACAGGAGAAGATCGTAGTCAACATTACATGGAGGTTTCACCAGACAGCACAGTATATTAGAAAACAAACATGAATCACAGATATTATAGAAACATCTAGAAAACTAAAATAGCAATGGGCTGGTCATGCTGCAATAATGTCAGATAACTGACGGACATCATGAATACAACGTGGATCCCCAGAGATCATATGCGAGATAGTGGCCGGCAAAAAAAAGATGGCGTGACAAACTAGACAAGTTCAGTGAATGCTGGCTCCGAGACGCCCATGATAGAGAAGTCAAGCGAATTTTGAGGTAGGCTTCAGGGGTTTAGCAAACTTCACAGGCACAAATTAAAGGTCCAGTTTAACATAATATTTACATTGTAAATCGGATCCACTCCCCCAAACTGGAAAAAAATTAAATTTTCTTCAGAATGAAAAGATTCCAGAGGAAATGAACGTCATATTCATTCAAAGATTATAAAAACAGATCTGGTTAGTCCCTCAATAGAAACTGTCATGTGACCAACGTCTTTTAGAAGCATGCTGTGTTGGGGTGATTAATTAAAAAATGGAAAAAAAAGAGTGATCTATAGATAAATTTATTCTCTTTATGCATTTTGATCACTAAAAAAATCTGAATTAAAAAATCAAACAAGCATACGCAAATAAGGGACCAATTTAGCATAAAATTACATAACAAACCGACTCTCCTAAAATCCTATTTGGGAGATGAATTTTGGAAAAAAAACCCCAAAAAACCCCAACCCCAAAACAGTTTTTTGTAGATGTAATAAGGTATAGATAGAAAAAAATCCAGTCCTCTAGTTACATAGGTGGGGCCTGTACGCGTATTTCATACATACATACATACATACATACATACATACATACATAGCCAGCCAGACTAACTTGAAAACTGATAGAAACCTTTGTCGACAGTTTGGGTGACGGTTATGGTTTTTGCCATGAAAAGGTTTAGAATTGGTGAGTCTGGCAAATCTGGCTGGCATAAAAAAGGAAGACCCCCACCTTTGCCCAGGAATAGTATAATGGTTAACATGTGTACCTCACGGAAGATCCCGTTTTTGATTCCCGATATTGAGCTAAGTGTTGAAAATCTATCAATAAAACAAATTTCTTTGTGCACTCAGCAGCTAATTGAGTACACTCTAAGCTGAGTGATTAGGGTAGAGGTATCCCTTTGGTGGACTTGCATCCTGTCAAGGGGGTGGTCATAAACCCCCAAAACTTATAAGAATAAAGTCCTGGTCTCAACCTGCAAGGATCAATACGCTGACGCTTGCAAAAGGACAATAGGAGTTCGTTACCAGCCGTTCATGCTTCAATGGGTGTTGTCTCTTGAGAGACTGACAATTTACCTTTGCTTTAGTGATGCAAATAAAACAGGAGTTCCCAATGCCTTTTTTTTCCAGCATTGCAGACCGGTTTGATATTCACGATATTCTTACGGACTGATCGACAGAAGGAGGGGGCAGTGTCAATCACGATCGTAATGCTGGTTGATATAAAAGCAGGAACACATCGGTACACATCACGTGAAGTCATGCAAGCTCACGAGGCCTCGTCACACCATCTCATGTGATTTTACAAGTAGCCACCGACTATGATGCGCATCCTTTTTTTTTTAAAAGTCAGTTGAGTGCAGAAACAGGAAACTTGAAATGTGAAGTCATGCGAGTAGACTCGTGATATCATGTGACATCACGTGGCTTGCGGGCCGTCCCCTAGCAATGCGAATAGGCGTCGAAATGGCCTGCAAACTGTCAAAGCTCATGTGAGTGTGATAGCAATACGTTCCCGTCTTTGGTACACCCGGTTTTCTAAAAGGATTCATCTGCCGAATTTGATACCAAGATCCAATGAAATTAATTTGTTCTTATATGTGTTCACGCATCTCTATAAGACGCTTTTTGGACGGTCGGTTGATCTGTCGGTCCGCCCCAGATATGTTAAACAACAGAACTAGGAAGGAAGGAAAGAAGGAACGTGCATGGTGTCATCAAAAACCGTGACGTCATTAAAGGGGGTAACTTTTACCAGCTGCTATTGAGACCCGCATAAAAGCCAAAAATGGCCGCTTACGGTTTTTTTTCATATTAAAAAAAATAAAATGGTAGCCGAATATACCCATATCGCAATATTTCATAAGTTTAAGAATCAACTGACTGCAAGAAAGGCTACTTGCTCTCCCCACTCCTCTTCCTGCTTCTACAACTACCACTGATGGGTGTTGCATCGTTGAACTTGGTTTTATTATAGGAGTTCATACCTTCAGTAAGGGAGCAAAACATTATTCAGTTGTGATTGAAATTCTTTTATTGTCATTTTACAAACAAATATTGCCAATCTAGCACGTGCTTTACAGCCCACTATCTGTCTGTGGCCCAGTGGTTGGGAACCACTGACATAAAAGACTCGGAATGACACACAAGATCATTATATCGTCGGAAGACTCACAGAAAGTTGCAGCGCAAGGTAAACAACTCACAATTTACCTCGCTCTGAGTTATCTCCCTTTACACGTCCACTCATTTTCTGAACGTGTGAACATATACGTTAAAATTAGGCTGATTTGATTATTTATACCCACTTTAAACAGTTTAGATTATGATTATATGAGTTATTACACGTGAAAAAAAAATCACTGATAAATTTGAATTTCTTCGAAATCATATTTTGAAGAAAAGTTATTGAATACAGGTCTGGTTAGTCACTGGATAGAAAGCGTCAGGTCTTTTGACAGCATGACGTGTTAGGGGTCATCAATCAAAAACTTGGAATAAGAGGTGACCAATAAATAAGTTAGTTCTCTCGCTTTTAGATCATTAAGAGTTTGAATCTTCTAAAAGAAAAAAAAATAATAAGCAAGCGGGCATTAGCCAGTGACCAATTTAGCATGAAATTACATTGTAAATTAGCCTATTTATTTATTTCGGGGAGAAACTTCAAAACCGAAAGAAACGAAGTTTTTCTCTCTCTAGACATAGCATTGAGTAATCGTTGAAAATTCTAGCCCTCTAGCTCCATCGATGCGGACTGTACGCAAGATACGTACAGACGCGATGGCTATCTCTTTGTTTAGTAGAATGGCCATCACACGATGTCACTTGACTATGCCAAGAACGGGCGTGGCTTTTCGACCCAGCCAGGGATTTAAAACTCCAGGCGCAAAATTGACCCAGAGAATTCACGGTGCGGGTACCCGGTGTGCAGTTTCCATGTACTCTAGCATGTCTCATGTGCCTTCCTATTCATGGTGGGAGAGGTTAAACACCAGGAGACTCGCCCAGGCTCAAGATTCAACGCTATTCCGATGTTTGTGTTGGGTAAGTTTCTAGGATAAAATTTGTTCGAATCCATTCTATTGATGAAGGAACAATGGATTTTATATTTTACATTTCATGTTAGATAATTTAAACAATTAGTGCAACGTAGGAAACTGACTGAAATCTGCCCGAAGTGCTTAAACCATCCCGTAATGGTCTTGTTGACCATTCACTTTGTGTAGTCATTTCGATCCTGACTGTTATGACCTTATGTCTGCAAGTTCATCTCGTGGTCAAGCTGATAGAGTGAAGGAATTCGCACAGTATTACCAATTGAACGCTTTCAACTCTCTCTCTCTCTCTCACAGTCGATAATTGAATAGTTGTTGGGTCAAAATTTGATGTCATGTAAAGGAATTCCATCGTAGAATAAATATGGTCAGAATAAACTCTATTTATGACATCACGGGCATTTCCTACCGGAAAATATCTAAAAGGGAGTAAAAAAAAAACATTTAGAAATATCTTGATCTTGGTGAATGTTGATATTATCAATAGACTAGACCCATCAAAATAAGACCCCCTCCCCAAAGGCCCCCAAAGCTTCCCCCCCACCAAAAAACAACATCTTCAGAACGGGCGTCTACTGATGTCAATTTTCAAGTCTGTTGACAAAACGGTATGGCCAGAAGCGTAGGAATGCACAAACGCACGAACACACAAACACACGCTCATATAAAAAGGATGGAACATTTCACTGTCGTCTGTGATTCATCATCATCATCATCATCATCATCATCATCATCATCATCATCATCATTCTTTTATCGTCCGCCGTTGGACATGTTCTTTTCCCAGGATTCGCCATACCTCTCTATCATGGGCGTCGCGGAGCCAATATTTTCAGTCCACTTCGTCTCACCATCTCATATTCTGCCGGCCTCGGCTCCGCGTTCTCTGTGTATCCATGTTGTGAGTTGCGATGTCCGTTGGTTGTGTGCAATTCTAGTAACATAACCAGCCCATTGCCATTAGAGTTTTACAATGGATTCTATGATGTCTTGGACTCCTGTTTTTCCCCTAATACATTGCGCTGTCTTTTGGTCTCCCCGTGTGATGTTGAACAGGATTCTCTGATGTGCATGTTGCATAGTTCTCAATTTGAGGATCATTCTCTTGGTAAGTTTGCATGTTTCAGCTCCATAGGTAACTATCAGAAGGATGCATCGGTTGTATACTCCTCCTTTTAAGACTAACGGGATTTTCTTGTTCCTGAGGGGAGTTCAATTCATTTTTAATAGTTCAATTTTAGTACAATAATACAAGGGGAATAACTCTTATTTTTTTCCCCAGTCATATTACACCTTAGATCCCACTATTCCAAGAGTACTTCGAGGATGCGAAAGCCCAGTTTAGCATTCTGGTATTCCTCGGCTTTCAATCTACTGCTGTTCTTATCTATCTCTTTTTCCTATTATTGTTCGTAACTAGGTCTGTCTAATCAAAATGTCCCATCATTACGGTCGACGAGCCATTTAGGTCACGAACACTCAAGGAAGCAGGAAAAACTCGTTTTTCACCCATGACGCAGACGAGGAAAATCATCCCCTGAGTCGAAGATTTTTCTCATTACAAAGGTTCATTTGTTCATTTTTTGAAGATTTTCGACACCGACAACCAAAACTATCAACACAAGTTTCTTCAGGTTTTAAGTCGGTCTTGCTGGCTATATATGAATGTATCGTACATATTGTCCGCACCAATAGAGCGAGAGGACTGAAGATATAAAGATTTATCCATTATAACTACGAAAACGTTTTCTTCTGTTTATTTTTTTACCCCCTATATAATTTCCATGATGGGTTCAATTCGCAATGTGAATTTGTGCTACACTGGCCCTTTGGCTTGAAGATTCGGACTTTTTAGTGATCATTGCCCAGCAAAAGGTGAAAGGAGTTATTCATTAATTGATCACTCCGTTTTCAAATGTTTGGAGTGATTACATGAAAAACGACATTCAGCTAAAAGACATCAGTCGCATAACGGTTTCTATTGAATGAATAACCAGACCTGTTTTATTGTTTCATACAGCAATATTACTCCACTACACTTGAATTATGTAAGAAGGGTATCATATATAAAAACCTGAATCAGAATTTTACATAACAGCACTACTTAAATCATTTTGCAATTGTATTGTACTTGAAACAAGAACCATAAGTTCAAAGATGTGTTCACCATCAGTAGTAGTAGTAGTAGTAGTAGTAGTAGTAGGAGGAGGAGGAGGAGGAGGAAGAGTAAGTAGTCTTTCTGTAAGTCAATTGCTCTTCATACCCATAAGATATTGCGATGTGGAAATATCCTGGGAGTACTATTTCTCCATGGCCATTTTTGGCCTTAAAAGATACAAAAATGTCCAACTCGTTTATTCTATTATGATACCAAAGCAGTTGGTTTCTTAATGACGTCACACCTTCAATGTCATCAAACCAACTTCCTTCCTATTTGTGCTGTTTAACGTAACTGGGACCGACCGTGCGAAAAGCATCTTATTGTGATGCGTAGGCACATCTAAGAATATCAGAAAACATTATTCCTTTCTGTCTTTTCTTGCCTATGTTCATCCAGAATAAACTCAGATATTTTACACACTTGGAAGTGTGGCAGACTGTTCAATATTAGCATTGGATAGTTATCTCCCTTGACCAGTGATGGAAATTGGTTTAAGGATCTTTCTTGGAGGAAATTTGTCCCCTAACAGTACCTATATATTGATCTCCGTTTTATCATCGAAGGGACACAGGATTAGGTACGCACGGACAATTGTTAGTAAGACCCACCCACTGCTTGCCAGACAAATCGAAGCTTTGTTCTGCTTACGGTACCTGTTACTCCCAAATGTCACCCATTCAGGTACAGACCAGGCTTCACGTTGCTTAACTTCGGTGCTCTTACGAGAACTGGTGTATCCAACGCGATTTTTGCCTTAACACTTCTGACTTCGGGACAAAAGGTCCCTCAGTTCTATTCCTTGTGCTGCGTGCTCAGTGGAGAGGTATTGGATGCCATTTTCAAAATCTTTGGTATGACTCGGTGGTGGATTGAAGCACGCTACCCCCGGGGGATTGATTCTAGGGTCAGCTACTCCCACCCCTGCAATACACACTTTCGGAAAGTTCGCACGCACTCTATCGCTGTTCCTATCTCGATTTGCTTAATGTTCCATCGTTTTCGCTTGGCGAACCATTTAGGCCACGTATACCCATGGAAGCCGGAAAAACTCGTTTTCGATCAACGACACAGAGGGAAAAAAACATTACCTATTTTCATTTCAAAGGTTCATTTGTTTATTTTTGAATATGTTTTTATTTATTTTTATGGCAATAATAATCAATCATCTTTGAATTATGTAAGACAGGTCTTAACATTCAAATATCTCAATTATTTTCGATCCATGACGTGAGTATTTTTATTCATTTTGTGAATTTATTCTTATTTGCTGAAGTATGTATAAAGAATCGTTATTGCCCGCTACCCACTGTGGACCGGTTGAATCACTGTTGCTGGCTTTTTGTTTATTCATGAGTTCTTAAATTTCAATGTATCTACCCGGACTTGTCGCAGCCATGACCGTTCATGGTAGAAACTTGAAACTTGGCACCCCACATCCTTCAGTGAGTAAGGAAAATGTTGTTTTTTTTATTTATCCCCCCCCCCCCCGAATTTCTATTAGGGTTCAGTTGCAAAACTTTTTTATTGGAGGTTTAGTTTAAGATGAAATTCTGTGCCGTATTGGACCCACAGTTTGTGTCCATAATTTGAAGAAAAGTCGTAGATTTACCATCCTGGTCGTATTTTCATCAAGGTAACTTGATTTTACCGACACCGCTGCTTAATTTACAAGATGAAAAGCAGCATATATGGGTTGCGGTGATTTATAATTTTCCTTAGAATGTTAGTTATTTTTCACCTTCATCAATTATTACTTGTTACTTTTTCTTATCGCACCTTTTACTCAGATCGATTCCTCTCTGGTGGTGACAGAGCGAACAGTGTTGACCGGGAAGACTTATTCTTTATTTTCCGATGGATGCTGTTTGCTCATTGCCCGAGGGTGATCAGCCTAAGTGAAAACTTGTGACAAAAAACTATTAGTGAAATTAAGATTAAGGTAAAAAGGAGTAATAAAATTGGAAATAAAAGTAAGTATTTAAATGATTTTTTCGATTGTATCAGAATTTTGAACAGATACGGGGTTCGCCCTACATCTACATCTCAATTTTAATTTTTTTTGTTAGCTTCAAAATGTCCTCACGATTGATCGTATTTAAAATAATAATAAGAAAATAAACACGTGCGCTCCCAGTATCCCACCCCGCTCCCCAGCTGCATGGGTTCACTTAGTTCATTCCTGAAGGACCCCTCTATGGCCCCCGAGTGTAAATCCTAGATAGAGCCTCGCCGTATAAATATATCCCAAATCACATTTCCATCACTGCTCGAAAATTATCTATATCATTTCGTTGCTCTGCCACTTACCAACGCTATCGAAAGATTGCCGGAAGTACTCTAATAATTTTGCGCATTGCATTGTGGTACTTGTAGTTGAACCACTCAAATGAACGAACGAATATTACGAACTTGAAAAGGAAACATGGAAGAAAATCCCGTCCTCTATCAAATAAGTAGTGAAAATTTTACTAAAATCCAATGAATGGTTGATGTTTTGTAATTTAAACATATCTTTGCACGTTTACGTAGTTACTATCCGAACCGGGAATTACATAATCACGCTTAGGTGTACAATCGCTGGGGGTGTCAGAATAAGCAAGGGAGGTTGGAAAATCTGTCACAATTTAATAAGTGAGATGGGGTAAGAAACTATGGCTACTGACACAATTTAGTAGGATTTGAACAAAACAAAGTCATTAGAGAGAAATTAACAGTACCGGTGGGATAGGCATATGAGAAGTAAAAACGTACAGTATTGATAGGAACAAGAAAATTCTTTTGTTTTCGAAGAGATATCAAACTGAAATGTCTTGGTGGAACAAAATTTCAAACTCAAATTAAACAAGTTCTCCCCCTTAAATTGCTTGTAATAGTTGCATTTCGTTGGAAGAATTCGACAAATTTGTAGGGATGAAAGAATAAGGATGGATAGACCCCTAAAGATTAATTAACTGGGGGTCCTAATAGGAGTGTAGGCGAGGGCATTTTTCCAAAGTTAAGTGGTTATGGGAAACATTAGGCACCCAAGTGTACTTTTCAAATACCCTAATAAATAGCCAGCCAGCCAGCCAACTTGAAAACTGAAGAAACCTATTTTGACAGTTTTGGTGAGAAGTTTTGTTGACGTTTTTCCAGAGAGACATTTTTGTGAAAATGAAAAAAAATAGAGCAATAAATCTGTGAGATATATTTATTTCAATCCTTTTTTTTTGTTACGTTTTGTTTTTTCGTTAACCCCCACCAAAAGCTAACGTCCATTATTCAAAGTACGGAAGCCTAAAAAAGGAAAAAAGATTGAGTTGCATTTTTTTCCACTCATCGAAAAAGGTGCAAAATACTAATCCTTTTCTCTTAGTTTGAAATACGGAAATGGAAACGAAAACCGTTCGTGAGAAAAATTGAAAAGATTTTGGGCAACCCTTGGGATAACGGACTTTCTTAGGTTCCTTTAAATCGGCTATTTTGAATGGCTAAAAGTGGCTGGATTTATCAAAATATGGCTGAAATTGGGTATTCCATTTCCAGGTAACAGTATTCTCTCATAGAATTCATACAAAGGCTCCAAAAGTATAAAAATACAATGTATTGATAAGATATCAACGTTCACAATTAACGTTATTCTCATTATATATATATATATATATATATATATATATATATATATATATATATATATATATATATATATATATATATAGTTTGTTTTAACTGACTAAAAAGAACGGCTAAATTCGGCTACAGTTTCCCTATTTTCAGCTAAGTTTTTGGCTAAACATATTGAACACATATGTTTTGAGTTGGCTATAAAATGAAATTAAATCGGTTGATCTTTTTTTTAAATGGCCAGATTTTCAGCTATCACATATTTCTATCAATTCAAAATGGGGAAATCGACTGAATCTAACCGGAAAAAAGGTTGATTTAGTATTGTTGCTTAATCGTCTTTTTTTTCCTTATTTTGGCTTCTGTTCATTGATATTATGGACGTTAGCTTTTTTAATTGAAAAAACTATCGAGAAAAAATATGGCGACCTTTTTTTTCTTTTATTTTTTGAAAAAAGAATCGGCCCTGGTTTCATTTTAAGTCAGATGCAGGGTTGCTATTTTGGGTTACAAAGGGAAATAATCCGAACTTTGTCTCCGAGACTTACCCAACACACGCATTGGAATAGCGTCGACTTTGGAAAAAGATCGAGTCTGGACGTAGAGGTTCAATTCCAGTCTCAAGCCCTGTATCACTGTTAAAGGCCGATATTGATCCTCTGCCTCCAGGCTCGCCCGATTTCTGAATTCGATACTATTTCACCGCCTGTGCTGGGCAAGCCAGGGAGATAGAGTTCGGGTCATTTCCAGGTCAAACTTACTAATTGAAATATTGTATGATTCTTCTGTTCGGGATTAGCCAAATGATATGACACAGGAAGTTATATCTTCTCTGACGAATCCGCTTCAATTCCTGTTTTTATCATCCGGGCATTCGACTGTGTAGATTTCACCAGTGGCGGTATCGAGCACGGTCTTTCTGTAAAGAGAAAAAAATGAATAAATAAAAACAACCTTATTTATGTAAACATATAAAATTAGAAGGCATCTGGAGAGTGCATGCCTCAGGAAACGACCCATTCAAAGGGAGTAATCGCACACTGGTACGCCCCCAAATTCCATCGCTTCTGTTGTAGCCTATTGCACACTCTTCCACAAAATTCAATTGGGGTTAATTGAGGACTTTTGGAGATATCATGTGGACAGATGTGAACTTTTGATGATGGTGTGTACACATAATTACGACGCAGGGGAGGTAATTGTGCATGGATTCATCCCGAAATTTAATCATTTCTTTCGTAGCTCATTGTCAACCCGTTCTACGGAATTTCATTGCAATTCATCGAGGTCTTTCGAAGGTATCGGATGGACTGACACGAGAGTTTAGATAAATATAGGGGAAAAAACGGAAAAATGTCATTCAATCAAAAAAATACTGATGGATCCGCCTCAAAATATAACTACTTCTTCCTAACCTCAACGTCAAGCCATCCACATGTTTTTTTTTTCTCTTCATGATAGGGGTGTCCCCATAACAAAAATGCCAAGGAACTGAAATACTTAAAAAAATTGACCCATGCGTGTACACGAGGGACCCGTTACTAAACTCAACCTTGTGTTACATTCCATCAGTGGGGAGGTGGTTAATGTGATGCTATTGAAACTGCAGTAACCAGCGTGGAGTGTGGTTGCGGCTACACAAAAAAAATCTACAATATATACATATATATATATATATATATATATATATATATATATATATATATATATATATATATTCTAGAAAATTTCACAGCTTTGAACATTGAACATTAAAGAAAAAACTGCAGTAACCAGCATGGTGTGTGGTTGTGGCCACACAAAAAATCTACAATACTTATATATATATATATATATATATATATATATATATATATATATATATATATATTCTAGAAAATTTCACAGCTTTAAACACTAAACATTAAAGAAAAAACTTTCTCAAAAGATCTTTTTGTGTCACTCCAGTCAGCCATTTCCAAATATCTGTCAAAGCAATTTATGCAATTTTCAAAAGTATTTTTTCCCTCTTTCATACATACTTTGATATCATTGTACAATGTGTAATTCATCTCTTGTTGGGATCTTCATATATATTGATTGTTTTATGAGTTGACATATCTTCTAATTCACAGTAGATTTTTTTCATATTCAAGCAATCATGATGTTTGATTTATCGTAAATTCCTGAATGGATCAATGATTTATCTCTGTGTAACATAATAAACACTAAAACAAGTTTAGTCAAGACGTTTTACTTCTTTATACATGAAAACTAAAGAAAGAAATATTGAAATATTTTCAATACGTACAATATTGGAACTCAGGACAAGGCACTGCCTTAGGTACAAGTGGGATCGAATTGGGCCCAGGTTTTAAAACTATTAATGTGATCTCTTCATTCTTAAATGTAGAGCTTGCTCTACCGAAATCTTGACAATCTAGGGTGATTCCGTCTTTGATTTCTTCCTCTTTTGAAGATTTCGTGGAGATTTGTTGTCTTAAGTAGATGTCGTTTACTTTTTTTAGTTCTACGTTTTCGATTTTGATCGTTGTATCATTGTCTTTAACGCATTTGTCGTACATGATATTTGTTATACTAATTTTCACAAGACGATCAACTTTCTTGCATCCTTCATTTAGGTCATCTCACATAATCTCGAATTCATGAAGGTTACCTGCAAAGAGGACTACGTCGTCAGCAAATCTTGGATTACTTAGGTATTTGCCATCAATTCTGATTCCTTTATTTGTCCAGTAAGAATTTCGGAAGATCATTTCGAGGCAAGCTGTAAAGACTTCGATCGTCTTGTTTTATTCCTTTTTCGGGTAGGACTGTCCCAGAACTCTGGCATGTACAGGGTTACCATCCTTTAAGGAGACAAAGCCCTTGTCATGACAAGAGGAAATTTTCAACTTCGCGAAGAACGAATTTGCTTTTAACGTACAGCGGATCCTGCTTAATAGTCCAGACACTGTAATAGAACCCCATAGGAATTTCTGAGTTGACAAATGAAACCCATTGGACATGCTAGAAGGACCTTCAGTGAGTAAGAATATCTTGTGTACACATTCCAGATCAGTTGCAAAAATAATTTAGCACTAATTTTCGTAATGGCAGATTTTTTGCTGTAATACCCAACTCAGAATTTTTTTCCGTCAAATATAGGCAAACTGTATATCGTTGGAAAGGAAGTTTCTTACTGAGCTAAGTTCACGAGAGAACCTTGTGTCTCAAAGCAAGACATTTCGAGCTATCTACAATCAAATGTCATGAACCATTGTTTTAAAGGAAACGTCTGTGTAGACTGATAACTACAACACAGAGACGACTGTTTATGGATCCGCCTCAAAATTTAATCACCCCCTTCTGTAACCCTACGACCCACCCTTCCACTTATTTTGGAGATATCACGTTGGCAGACATGAACTTTTGGCGATATTACGTGGTGGATACATATTGGAATTCATTGAGAACTTTTGGAAATATTGTATTGACAGATAGAGAACCTTTGGAGCAATTGTGTGATGTGGACAATCTGCGTATAGAGCCACCCCAAATTTCGTAGCCTATTGTCCACCCTTCAACAAACTTTCAGAATGTACAGGCAGAGGAATTTTGAAGATATTGTATGGTGTGGGCAGCGGGACAAATCGGGACCGCAAATTTGGGGGCTCTATTACCAGTCGTTCATTTTAAACAGATTCACATTCGTTCTACAGTAGACTTTTACAGAAGCATCGTGTACCCTCTTCCTCTCTCCCTAATACCCGAATTTCCTGTACTAGCAAGTCCAATCCGTAAAATTTTCTTGCTACTGAAATTTCAGCAGTGTTGATGAGAGAGGAATGGTTGGCTAAACACTATTCATACGTATACACATACATTCCACACATCTATGACTTTGAAACGTGCATAGATGTGTGGAACGTATTTTTCATATTGTAGGCGTATGATTAGTGTTTTGCCAATAATTTCCTCTTTCTTTCTCGCTTTCATTAATGCTCGTGTGTGTGTGGCGCAGCGTCTCGGTCCATTACTGCATTGCAAGGTTTTGCTGAAAATATTTGTGACATTGATATAATTCGGATTTGAAATATGAATGGATTGAATAATTTCTCTATCATCTTTGTTATTGATAATTTATTTGCTAAACTTCATAAATCATAAATGCAATCGTAACTTTGCCATGGTTGTATAACGACAACAGAGGTTGAATGAAAGAGAGAGAGAGAGGGGGGGGAAAGATTATTCATAAGCGTACAGTATGACAAGTGTGTTCCACACATATATGCCTTTGAAACGTACACAAGTCAAGGGCGTGAAGTGGTTCTCTTTTATTTGTACATGCGTCCCCTGTTATAATGTGGGTTTTGGGGTCCAAGAATATCAACTCCGTTATAACTGATCCACGATAACCAGCTAAATATAACTTTTTCGGAGCTCGATTAATGTTTTGGCCCCCTCCCACGTACATCGCGAAGCCTGCTATAACTAACCGTGTTAAAACGGGGAAATCTGGATTGAATTTATGTCCTGACCCTGATGGAAGATGAGTTTATTGCATTATATCAAACTTGGTCGCGATTGAAAAAGTTTGAAGAAATCCAGGTGTAGGGGTGGATACTTACTTGTTGACGGCAACGAAGTGGATATTGAAATATCCGTCAGTAATGATAGCTCTGAAGTTTTTCGGCACACCCGGGAAACCTGCACCAATCATCGTCCTCCACTCAATTTCAAGAGTATCCATGTTGAGGATATAGTCTTGATAAATCTGTTAAAATATAATAATAATAATAATAATAATAATAATAATAATAATAATAATAATACACCCTCCTAGAACTCAACAACCTAATTTACGCAGGGGCGAAAATGGTAGCACAAAGCTTCACAACACAAGATAGGAACCCGCGCAATAATAGGGAAGAGAAACCCAACTGGGAGAGAAGATTACAAAGGCAGATCTCCCAACTACAGAGAGATGAAGTACTGCTTAGAAATACACCACACACGGACAGACCACGAGTAAGACTTTAAAACAAATACAAGGTAACGCAAAAAGGCATCGCGACTGTAGTCGAAGAGTTACACCAGAAAAGACTAGCCAAAGAGGCAAGACTGAAAAGATACAGACTAAGAACGGTCCAATACACACAAAACCGCACATTCCAAAACAATGAGAAGAAATTTTACCAAGATTTATATGGGGAAAGAAGGCAGGACATGAAACCAGATGCCACAGAGGCCAAGAACTATTGGAATAGCATATGGGGGCACCCAAAAAGACACAGCGTAACACCGCAATGGTTGGGAGACATGAGAAAAGAACTAGAAGATATAGACAGGGGAGAACCAATAGTACTGAATGAAACCACATTGAAACATACTCTTAGGAAAGTAGCTAACTGGAAAGCACCGGGTCCCGACGGGATCCATGGGTATTGGTTCAAAAAATTCACCACGTTACACGGCAGACTCACTCACCTACTCCAAAATTGTCTAAACGAAGGCAAAGCACCAGAATGGATGACTAAAGGCAGAACCACCCTCATCCAAAAAGACCCAGAAAAGGGGAACATAGCAAGCAACTATAGACCAATCACGTGCTTACCACTTATGTGGAAAATCCTGACCGGGCAAATTGCAGAGAGAATATACATGTCAATGGATAGAAGGGGACTACTACCAGAAGAACAGAAAGGGTGTAGGATAGGAACCAAAGGGGCACACGATTTACTCTACATAGACCAGATGATCTTAAGAGAAGTGAGGAAAAGGAGAAAGAATATCGCAATGGGATGGATTGATTACAAAAAGGCATACGATATGATTCCACATAGCTGGATACTCGAATGCCTTAGAATGTTCAAAATTAGCGAACCGGTGGTTAAATTCATTGGTAATTCGATGGAAGACTGGAAAGTAGATTTGACAGCCGCAGGGGACAAACTAGCAGAGGTAGGGATAAAAAGGGGAATCTTCCAAGGAGACTCGTTGTCCCCACTATTATTTGTTCTAACAATGATACCGCTTAACAGAATCCTGAAAAACAGCAAAGGATACCACTTCTCTAAAATAAAAGGAAAGGTCAACCACTTAATGAACATGGACGATATAAAATTGTTCGCAAAAAACAGGGGAGAGCTTGAGACTCTGTTCAACGAAGTAAGGGAATATAGTGAGGACATAGGAATGGAGTTTGGAATAGAAAAATGCGCAATCATGGTGATGCACAAAGGAAGGCTTTCAATGACTGAGGGAATTGAACTCCCGGATAACAGCAAGATTAGGGCACTGACCGCACAAGACCGATACAAGTACCTAGGTGTCCTTGAATGTGACACGATAAAACGGGAAGAGATGAAGGAGAAAATTAAGAGGGAATACCTTAGAAGGATAAGGAAAATATTAGAAACCAAATTAAACAGCAGAAATCTAATAAAAGGAATGAACACCTGGGCTGTATCAGTAGTTAGGTATACAGGACCATTCCTAGGATGGACAAAGGAAGAGCTCCGATCAATGGATAGGCGAACAAGGAAACTTATGACGATGCATAAAGCATTACACCCTAGGGATGATACAGATAGACTATACGTTAAGAAAAAAAAAAAGTGGTAGGGGGCTCATCAGCATAGAAGACTGTGTCCAGAGAGCTAAAACAGTCCTAAAAAGATATGTGCATACAAATAGTGAAGAAATCATAAAGAGCGCGAGAGATAGTGCAACAAACAATTAAGTAGAAAACAATAGAACAGTACAGCAAGCAAGAAAAGAAAGATGGGAAGGGAAAAAATTGAACGGCGAGTTTAAAAGGCAGATACAAGATATAGCAGACGAGAAATCATGGACGTGGTTACGAAAGGGAAACCTTAAGAGAGAAACAGAATCGCTCATCATGGCAGCCCAAAACAAAAGCATAAGGACAAACTACATAAAAGCAAAAATCGACAGAACACAGACAAACAGCAAATGCCGCATGTGCGGTGAAAGAGATGAGACAGTAAACCACATAACTAGTGAATGTAGTCAACTCGCCCAGAAGGAGTATAAGCATAGACACGATAGAGTAGCAACGATGATACACTGGGAACTAAGCAAACGAATGGGATTCAACCATGTGGAAAAGTGGTATCAGCACAAGCCAGAGGCAGTCTTGGAGAATGACAACCACAAACTACTGTGGGACTTTGACATCCAAACTGACCACCTCATCCAGGCAAGAAGACCGGACTTGGTAATAGTAGACAGAAAAAAGGAAGGCCTGCCAAATAGTAGACGTTGCTGTACCTGCAGACCATAGAGTAAAAAAGAAGGAGGGTGAAAAAAGGGAAAAATATCAGGACCTAGCAAGGGAGTTAAAGAAAATGTGGAACATGAGAACCAGGGTAGTACCGGTCATAGTGGGCGCACTAGGAACTGTCCCCAAAACGCTGAGGGAGAGACTGGAGGAGATCGGGATTAGGGGAAGGATAGAGACCGTGCAGACCACAGCACTACTGGGAACTGCACGGATACTGAGGAAGGTGCTAGAGATATAAGTACTGCAACGAATTGTAGCTCTGTCATGATATGCGAAAGAGAGGAGACGTTAGCTGAAGACCTGAGGAGACTTATTGTCACTCAGCCTTCAGCGATAACCACTGGGCAACCGGTGTGAAACTGTAAATCGTAGAATTACTGCGACCTATGAGTACTGGGGGAGGAGGGCTGGAGACTTGAGGAGACTTGCTGTCACTCAAACTCCAGCGGTTACCACCTGGCAACTGGTGTGAGATTCCAAATAATAATACGTATGCTCCAAATATGGAGGGAAAAATCTGATGTGGAAGTATCGAACCAACGCCTTGCTGACCAAGTAAAGCAAATTCAAAAGAAGAAATGGCTGTCTGAGACTGAACTACTAGAGATTCGCATTAATGTAGAGAGAGGTTCAGGTGACACATCTGAAGAATGCCCCCCCAGCACAATTAGTACCAATAACAAAACTAGAATAACTCCCCATGAGACCCCCACAGTAAGCTATGTATCAGAGGGTGATGACGAGGCACCAACGGAAGAAGAGAACACCAAAATACAAGCTTTGAAAGAGATCATGCGAGGAGAGAAAACAACACTCCCCTCCCTAAGAGACAAAGACAGAAAGAAAGTCGGAGAAGTGACTGAGCAGGTCAACTGCCTCTTACAGCACATAGAAACAAACACCCTCCTAGAACTTAACAACCTAATTTACGCAGGGGCGAAAATGGTAGCACAAAGCTTTACAACACAAGATAGGAACCCGAGCAATAATAGGGAAGGGAAACCCAACTGGGAGAGAAGGTTACAAAGGCAGATCTCCCTACTACAGAGAGATGAAGTACTGCTTAGAAATACACCACACACAGACAGACCACGAGTAAGACTTTATAACAAATACAAGGTAACGCAAAAAGGCATCGCAACTGTAGTCGAAGAGTTACACCAGAAAAGACTAGCCAAAGAGGCAAGACTAAAAAGATACAGACTAAGAACGGCCCAATACACACAAAACCGCACATTCCAAAACAATGAGAAAAAGTTTTACCGAGATTTAAATGGGGAAAGAAGGCAGGACATGAAACCAGATGCCACAGAGGCCAAGAACTATTGGAATAGCATATGGGGGCACCCAAAAAGACATAACGTAACACCGCAATGGCTAGGAAACATGAGAAAAGAACTAGGAGATATAGACAAGGGAGAACCAATAGTATTGAATGAAACCACATTGAAACATACTCTTAGGAAAGTAGCCAACTGGAAAGCACCGGGGCCCGACGGGATCTATGGGTATTGGTTCAAAAAATTTACCACGTTACACGGCAGACTCACTCACCTACTCCAAAATTGTCTGAATGAAGGCAAAGCACCAGAATGGATGACTAAAGGCAGAACCACCCTCATCCAAAAAGACCCGGGAAAGGGGAACATAGCAAGCAACTATAGACCAATCACTTGCCTACCACTTATGTGGGAAATCCTGACCGGGCAAATAGCAGAGAGAATATACATGTCAATGGATAGAAGGGGGCTACTACCAGAAGAACAGAAAGGGTGTAGGATAAGAACCAAAGGGGCAAACGATTTACTCTACATAGACCAGATGATCTTAAAAGAAGTAAGGAAAAGGAGAAAGAATATCGCAATGGGATGGATAGATTACAAAAAGGCATACGATATGATTCCACATAGCTGGATACTCGAATGCCTTAGAATGTTCAAAATTAGCGAACCGGTGGTCAAATTCATTGGTAATTCAATGGAAGACTGGAAAGTAGATTTGACAGCCGCAGGGGACAAACTAGCCGAGGTAGGGATAAAAAGGGGGATCTTCCAAGGAGACTCGTTGTCCCCACTATTATTTGTTCTAACAATGATACCGCTTAACAGAATCCTGAAAAACAGCAAAGGATACCACTTCTCTAAAACAAAAGGAAAGGTCAACCACTTAATGTACATGGACGATATTAAATTGTTTGCGAAAAACAGGGGAGAGCTTGAGACTCTGTTAAACGAAGTAAGGGAATATAGTGATGACATAGGAATGGAGTTTGGGATAGAAAAATGCGCAATCATGGTAATGCACAAAGGAAGGCTTTCAATGACTGAGGGAATTGAACTTCCGGACAACAACAAGATTAGGGCATTGACTGCACAAGACCGATACAAGTGCCTAGGTGTCCTTGAATGTGACACGATAAAACGGGAAGAGATGAAGGAGAAAATTAAGAGGGAATACCTTAGAAGGATAAGGAAAATATTAGAAACCAAATTAAATAGCAGAAATCTAATAAAAGGAATGAACACCTGGGCTGTGTCAGTAGTTAGGTATACAGGACCATTCCTAGGATGGACAAAGGAAGAGCTCCAATCAATGGATAGGCGAACAAGGAAACTTATGACGATGCATAAAGCATTACACCCTAGGGATGATACAGATAGACTATACGTTAAGAGAAAAGAAGGTGGTAGGGGGCTCATCAGCATAGAAGATTGTGTCCAGAGAGCTAAAGTAGTCCTAGATAAATATGTGCAAACAAATAGTGAAGAAATCATAAAGAGCGCGAGGGATAGTGCAACAAACAAAGTAGAAAGCAATGGAACGGTACAGCAAACTAGAAAAGAAAAGTGGGAAGGGAAAAAATTGTACGGCGAGTTTAAAAGACAGATAAAAGATATAGCAGACGAGAAATCATGGACGTGGTTACGAAAGGGAAACCTTAAGAGAGAAACAGAATCGCTCATCATGGCAGCCCAAAACAAAAGTATAAGGACAAACTACATAAAAGCTAAAATCGACAGAACACAGACAAACAGCAAATGCCGCATGTGCGGTGAAAGAGATGAGACAGTAAACCACATAACTAGTGAATGTAGTCAGCTCGCCCAGAAGGAGTATAAGCATAGACACGATAGAGTAGCAACGATGATACACTGGGAACTAAGTAAACAAATGGGATTCAACCATGGGGAAAAGTGGTATCAGCACAAGCCAGAGGCAGTCTTGGAGAATGACAACCACAAACTACTGTGGGACTTTGACATCCAAACTGACCACCTCATCCAGGCAAGAAGGCCGGACTTAGTAATAGTAGACAAAAAAAGGAAGGCCTGCCAAATAGTAGACGTTGCTGTACCTGCAGACCATAGAGTAAAAAAGAAGGAGGGTGAAAAAAGGGAAAAATACCAGGACTTAGCAAGGGAGTTAAGGAAAATGTGGAACATGAAAACCAGGGTAGTACCGGTCATAGTGGGCGCACTAGGAACTGTCCCCAAAACGCTGAGGGAGAGACTGGAGGAGATCGGGATTAGGGGGAGGATAGAGACCGTACAGACCACAGCGCTACTTGGAACTGCACGGATACTGAGGAAGGTGCTAGAGATATAAGCACTGCAACGAATAGTAGCTCTGTCATGATATGCGAAAGAGGGAGGAGACGTTAGCTGAGGACCTGAGGAGACTTATTGTCACTCAGCCTTCAGCGATAACCACTGGGCAACCGGTGTGAAACTGTAAATCGTAGAATTACTGCGACCTATGAGTAATAGGAGAGGAGGGCTGGAGACTTGAGGAGACTTGCTGTCACTCAAACTCCAGCGGCTACCACCAGGCAACTGGTGTGAGATTCCGAAATAATAATAATAATAATAATAATAATAATAATAATATAACAGGCTCTGTCACTTTGTCAGTATGTTGGTTTCCGACAATAATAGAGCAAACAGGAGGACAAGGGGTACTGCGAACACACAGACACAAAACTAAGTTGCATATGCAGCCAACTGCAGATTTTTAGAGAGACATAGAGAGAAAGAAAGAGAGAGAGAGGGGGGAGAGAGAGGGAGCGAGAGAGAGAGAGAGAAGGGGGGAAACAGAGAGAGAAAGAGAATGGAAAAATAGAGAAATTGAGAAGAGAGAAAAGAAAAGCAGAACGAAAGAAAAGGAGAGAAAAAGAAAAATAAAAATAAAGAGAAAAAGGAAGAGAAAAAAGGAAGAGAAATAAGAAGCGAAAAGGACTTTACTAAAAAATCCAGAAGTAATTACTAAAATGCTGTCTGTATTTAGAGTCTGAACGAGAATTCATTATCTGGCCTTCTTCAGAATGAAGCTTATATCATATGTGTGCTTGCATCTCATGACAGCGGTTCGTGGGGTTGGCACCCCCCCTTATAACTTATGGAGTTAGATAGATCTTTTGCAGTCCACCATCCACCCGCATATATCACGAAGAACCCTCGACTGCTAAGATGCAGGGTGGATTTTCATTTTTGTTTTCAGGAAAAAAATGCGTCTTACCAGCCGGGAAACACGTTAATTTACTTTGATATTTCAACGGAGACAAGACTGGTAGCTTAAGGTTCAAACTCTACCCTGACAGAAGTTTAAATAACTTGGCTTGTAAATATTATGACTTTTGAGTAAATAGTTTCCGTTTAACCGGAAAATATCTTCAAATTTGGCTATGAAGGGGTACTGAATAAAATAGTATCAAGATACATTTCTCCATAAATGGCGCGAAAATCTGGAAAATCCAAGATATAATTTAAGGCAATTTAGATAATAACTGAAAACTAGCGTCCGAAGCTTCCCATTCTCTCTTTCTCTCTCTCTTTTCTCTTTATTTCTCTCTTTCCCTCTTTCTTTCTTCCGTTGGTTGATGACGTAGGAATAGGATCTCTCTCTCTCTCTCTCTCTCTCTCTCTCTCTCTCTCTCTCTCTCTCTCTCTCTCTCTATCATTTTAAACTGGAAAAGGAGTTTACAATTGTTATCATTGTTGGGTGAGGAAAATTAAGTCAAAACTCAGTAAGAATTTGCCAATTGATTGGTGCTGTGCATTTAATCTGGTATAAGTCGTGGGAAGAAACCTTTTGTCAAGACTGGCTGCTTCAGGGCCAAACTCCTCTCTGACTGAAACTTATAAGTATTTAAGAATGATTCAACTTTTGTGTAAAATATTTTCCTTTCACTGAAAAAGATCTTTAAATTTGTCTATGGAGTGGTGAGGGGGCTTAATAAAATAGTATCTAGATATTTTTCTAGATAGATAGCGTGAAAAACTAGATGATTCCAGATATAATTTGAGGTGATTCTAGGTATGAACAGAAAATTAAGCTGGCCTGATGGGGAAGGGTATCGGGTAACCCCAATCTCTTAGTGGGGTGGAAATGAGGTAGACTGCCAAATTTCAGCCTCTGCAGTAGGCTTGAAGGGTTGTAATGCCAGTGAAGGTCACTGCCATTGTTATAGCTAAGGGGGAAATAAAGTCAACTCCAGAGAATAAGATGAGAGACTTACCCCAGCGGCCACAAGATCACTGTCCAATACAATGGCTGCCCTCACGTGGTAATGGATCTTCTTCGGGAAACCAGCGTCCAGATGCCCATTTGTGAAGCGGTAAACTTTTAATCCTGAAAACATGAGACAACGAAACGGAAATAAAACAGTCACCTTGGGTTTCTTCAGCATTTAAGTGGGTCCAGCTAGCTGACTGGCTGGCTACGTGTGTTGTGCATGCAGTCTGTACCGATGAAGCTCAAGAGCTGGAAATGTGAACAATTACTCCTTACTAACGTTGTTAGTTTTTTTTCTTCAAATTCCCAACAAAATAGGTTTTTAGTGTGGGGTTCAATTTACCATGTAAGTTTATGCTAAATTGGTTTCTTAGTTCGAGTCCGGTTCCGTTCACGTCAGTATTCCGGAAATTTTGGGGATTTTTAGTGATGCAACGAAAGTCTTGAGAATGAATTTATCCACTGATCACTTCTTTTCATTTTTTTTTAAAGAATTGGAGAAGATCTTGAATGTTTTGATTTCAGAGATTTCAGATGACTACGGCGGAAAGTTTATTGACTCAGCGCCCAGGAACAGTCAAGATGTAATTGATTCATTACTCAATGCTAATACTTTTGACACTCGCAAGTATGTAATCATCATTCTCATATATCATTTCGATTCCAAATCGAGCGGCCTTAATGATAATAAATAAATGAAGAAATGACCCTAAGGGGAACGAACCCTCGTCCACCTCGGAAGCAACCTTATACGTAGGCCCTGCTTTTACCAACTTGGCTAACGACACTCTCATGGTAAAGCAAGAGTCTCAGAAAGCACTTATATTATTCATTTCTCTATCTTGCAATTGTTTGGCATAATCATTTTTGTTCCTTATGTTGTCAGTATGAAATATCAGTGAATGGACAATTTATACACGACAGGATGTGATAATTATAAATCAAATACCAACTGAAATAGTGTTATAAATATCACATTATGTCGGATATAACTTGTTAATTTACTGATATTTCGTATATCTTGAGGCAAAGTTGTTTGCTTACCTGAGAACAAGAATGTCCTTTTGGAGTCATCGTCATAGGCGGCGGCCTGGACATGACTCGGGCCCGAAGGGAACAAGTCTGACGTCTTCCGTTCGTTTAGGACTTCGCCATGTTTTCCGATCTCAAAAACAGAACCTGCACCAAAGACCAATTTTTGGCTTCCGACTGAAATCAAAAAACAAAAAAAACCAAAAAATGAAACATTTTTTTGTTTCACTTCGAGTCAGTCTTTCTTAACTTTTAAAAGACCAGACGAATCCTTCGGATAACTTTCATATCTCAGGGACACACTGCATAGAAATACATATAGTTGGCGATGAGATCAGCTGAAGATTACAAATATTAAGAATATTTCTCGACCAGAAAGCGTAACAGATTCAGCCCAGGAGGGCGGGGATCGAGCAAATACTACACTCTGATCCGAACAGGAAAGCGTAACATTAGTACATACAAACAAGCTGAATAATGAGGTTTGCACTGTACCAGGATTACTCAACCTTTTTTTTTCCCTATTGCTCCATGTGAGTTATTTCTTCAAAGATCTATCAAACCCGTCAACTTTACTTTCACCCCTTTAGGGATGATATTACTCCATTGAGAACGGCTGCCCTACATTATTTCATGCCTTTTGCCAAATAAATATTCATATCAAATAGCTTGAATATTCATCTTCTAAAAGGAAAATTGCTAATTGCTTGGAGATGATAATTAAATGGAAGTCATAGAGTAGTCTCTCTCAATTATTTATTCATTCAAAAACAGCGCGAGTCTCTTAAGAAACAACCCCCATTGCAGTATAAACGAACAGGTTTATAACAACCTCTTTGGGGGGTTGTGCGTTCACCGAGTGCACAGGAACAATTGTCCCAATGTAGTTTTGCACGTTCTTTCCTCATATCGGGAATCGAACCCGAGATCTTATGCGTGTGAGGCGGACGTGTTAATTAAATCACTATCACTATTCATATACTTGCACAGGTTTAAAAATACGGGTTCATTATGGTCATATCAGATTGCATTGATTTTCTCTCAAAGGCATCAAGTAATCACTCACATATCATTGCTGTCGAATAGTTGAACGGGCATGGTAGGGAGAGATCGAAGTCTTCTCCATCTCCAGATCCAGGTTTAGGGATCGGTCCAACGGGTGTCTCAGGTTTCTTGGGTGTCTCAGGTTCCTCGGGTGTCTTAGGCTCCTCGGGTGTCTTAGGCTCCTCGGGTGCTTTAGGTTTCCCAGATTCCTTGCCTGACAAAAATATGCAAAAAAAAACTTTAGATTTGCATTGTGACGGTAACTCGCGACGATACCTCTTGAAGAGAATAAAGGAATGGGGTTGTTAACTGAGCTGGTGAAGAATATATATATATATATATATATATATATATATATATATATATATATATATATATATATGTATATATATATATATATATATATATATATATATATATATATATATGTATATATATATACTTTATTGGAAAATAATTTCAATAATAGAATTAATGTAATTGAAATTCTAAAATTTCAAATTCATTATTGAATGAAAAGCGCTCAATGTATTTTCAAGACAATACGGAGCAATATTTGATAATTACAGAAGATTAGAGAGAAAAAACTCAACACGTGTTTCATGGTAAATCTATTCTTCATGAGACTTGGAGAATGAATTCACCATGAAACACGAAACATGTGTAGAGTTGCCTACAAATCTTCATATTTTTGTTAAAGCAATAGAATTGGGTAAAAAACAAATTTCTTTCATCTAATATGAAAAAAAAGTATTAAAATAAGAGATGTCTATATTGTTTGTCATGAAGAATCAGCAGCAACATCAGTATAAGTAGAGAAGTGTACACGAACACGCAGACATTACTTTGCTCTATCCCTTTCTTCTCTTTCTTCTTTTTGTAGCACGACAGAAACCAACAAACACACCAAACAAACAAACCCCCAAAATGGCGTTGACTTTTATATTTTCCGATTTGTCAAATTTATTTGTTTTTGACAGCAAGTATGTTTTTTCGAAAACGTATGAATAAAAATACGACGTGCAATTGAAGGATTATACTGTAGAAAAAATGATTTCTATGAATAGTAACAGTTTGCTGTATTCAGTCCATCGGACTATTGAGTACAAAATCGTTGGTCCCAGGGTGACTCTTTTGACCAGAATCCATTGTATATTCTACATATAATAAGAATTTTCGTTACCTCATTGTGATGAGGTTACCCCGTGACAACGACGGTTGTGGGCCCTAGATATTTCACACTAGATGGTTAAAGACAACATTTCCCAGAAAAATTCGTGATTTTTGAAGCACAAAAATGCATTTCAAAAGCCTAACGCAATAACAATCATAATTTCAAATCATGGATGCTCAATACAGTCTTTTATTCACATAACAAGACCTGAGCAACATGGAGTTATAATTCAATATTTTTTTTTTACATTTACAGCATCTATTTCGATAGGAGTTCAATGGTGTTCTCAGATTTCAGATAATATTACATTGAAAGTGAATTAAGAAAGTTTTTTTCTGGAAAAGTTGCCATATATTTGAACAAACTAATTGTTGTCCATTCTTACTATTTTCCTTCGTAAAACAGATCCAATCGCGTATTTGCTACTCAAATATAAGGACACTTTTCATTTAAGAATTAGAATTAAAAGTAGAGAATCCGAATCTAAGCTACATCTTATTGCAAAAAGGCTTCGATTTAATTGTAAAAAGTCTCCATTTAATTGTAAAAGGGTTTGATTTAATTGTAAAAAGTCTCCATTTAATTGTAAAAGGCTTTGATTTAATTGTAAAAATCTCCATTTAATTGTAAAAGGCTTTGATTTAATTGTAAAAAGTCTCCATTTAATTGTAAAAGGGTTTGATTTAATTGTAAAAATCTCCATTTGATTGTAAAAATCTCCATTTAATTGTAAAAGGGTTTGATTTAATTGTAAAAATCTCCATTTAATTGCAAAAAGGCTCGATTTAATTGTAAAAGGCTTCGATTTAATTGTAAAAGGTTTCGATCTAATTGTAAAAAGTCTCCATTTAATTGTAAAAGGGTTTGATTTAATTGTAAAAAGTCTCCATTTAATTGTAAAAGGCTTTGATTTAATTGTAAAAATCTCCATTTAATTGTAAAAGGGTTTGATTTAATTGTAAAAATCTCCATTTAATTGCAAAAAGGCTCGATTTAATTGTAAAAGGCTTCGATTTAATTGTAAAAGGTTTCGATCTAATTGTAAAAAGTCTCCATTTAATTGTAAAAGGCTTTGATTTAATTGTAAAAATCTCCATTTAATTGTAAAAGGGTTTGATTTAATTGTAAAAATCTCCATTTAATTGTAAAAGGGTTTGATTTAATTGTAAAAATCTCCATTTAATTGCAAAAAGGCTCGATTTAATTGTAAAAGGCTTCGATTTAATTGTAAAAGGTTTCGATCTAATTGTAAAAAGTCTCCATTTAATTGTAAAAGGCTTTGATTTAATTGTAAAAATCTCCATTTAATTGTAAAAGGCTTTGATTTAATTGTAAAAATCTCCATTTAATTGTAAAAGGGTTTGATTTAATTGTAAAAATCTCCATTTGATTGTAAAAATCTCCATTTAATTGTAAAAGGGTTTGATTTAATTGTAAAAATCTCCATTTAATTGTAAAAGGGTTTGATTTAATTCGCCAACTCTCTAGAACTTCCGGTGGTTAAACATAGCATCATATCTTAATTTGAGGTTTTACAACCGTGAACTTCGTATTTTACGACCGCAGGGTCCAAATATCTAAGGGTAGTTCTCCAGAGGGAGATTATTTCCAGTTAATATATCTCAACATAGATATATTTCAACTTATCTGACCATATGCAGTACTTAGCTGAGTTTATTAAAAGAGACCAATTTACCGTATAAGTATCTGATTCCAGCAATATCGTCTGTGTCCAGCTTCAAGTTGGCATTGTACCCGACATAGGTGGGGTACATAATAGCACTGATCTCATCGGAGTGACCTAGGCCCAAAGAATGGCCGATCTCATGGACTGCCACGGCTAAAAAATCGATTCCGTCCGGATCATTCACTTTCCAATCTTCCTCTTCATCAAAATGGATTTGTCCGTGTTCAGGAAACGATGCATGGGCAAGAACATTACCTGAGAAAATAAACAGAAAATAAATCTGTCATTTGGTGATCTTTGGTTAGACGGATGTAAAAAGTAATAGGTTAACACGCCCGGGATCAAATCAAAGTTGTTTGATGCCCCAAGCACAGCCTTAGAAATTATACACTTTCACACCAAAATACACCACTTCAATGAACCGAATCTTTACTTATGAAACTTGTGTTTGCATAGTGGTCACTTTTTTAATAAACTACATAATAGTATTTGTGTGGTCAGTCGAATCATTTGGGTATTTGAAATAACTCTGTTTTAATTTACATCTTTAGTAACAATAATACATACACACACACACACACACACACACACACACACACACACACACACATATATATATATATATATATATATATATATATATATATATATATATATATATATAAATCTTTTCGGCAAACGTACTATTTTATCTGTTTTTATGCTGGGGATATTTCGGCCTTTTTCGTAACATTCCTGATACAGTTTGGAGACGGCGTTGACCACCAAGGCCGAAAGATCTCCAATATGAAAATATTAAATAAAGAAGTACGTTCGCTGAAAAGAAGAACAAATATAAATATATATATATACCTGAAATAACTCTACATGTAAGGGGGAAAATAACAATTCAAACTTCAATGTTGAGCAATTTGAATAATTTTGATTTATTCAATGCAGAAGCCGCAAGAAACCTGTTTTTTCCTCTTTCTCTTCACATGCCCAAAGCAGGTCCTTGGTATCTTAATTTTGGAAGTATACTTTTAACATTGGAACTAATATAAAAGTTCATCATTTTTTGTCATCCACACAACTGCTACCGCCGTAAATTTAAGTGGGCTTTCATCACATTCGGCTGGATTCCTACTTGATCTTGGAATTGAGTTGAGTGCCAATCGACAATCGATGAAAGGTCGTCTCAATAAAAACGCCGTCGTAACAACATATCAAGTGAAAAGTAATATTTTTTTCGCTGTTTACTTGAGTAATCATTAAATCGACTAATTTTCGTCGAATCGTGTATTCCTATGACATCTGCTCAATTTTGGGGAGGTTTTTAATTCGAGTCTTGATTCTTCTGTTAGTGGACAGCGATCATCGATAGGATTTTAACACTTTGTTCAGGGAGGAAGTTTTCTCATTGGAATGGGTGATGTTCGGAACTTACCCTTCCCGTCAAAATCACTGCCGTCCCCGTGAGCGGCAGGGGTGAATTTGAGTTGAATGTCGGCAGGGGTCGAATCAACCTCCTTGAAACGTAATGAAGATACACTCGACCACATACTGAAGGCTTTTGCAATCGATTTTCTGAAAAACGGTGAGACAGAGAGAGAAAATATTTAAATCCCCGTCAAATGCACGCAGAGAGAGAGAGAGAGAGAGAGAGAGAGAGAGAGAGAGAGAGAGAGAGAGAGAGAGAGAGAATGGAGATACCTCTTGACAAAGAGATAGAGCATCTTTTTTTTCCTATATTGGATACCGTTGTGGCCACGGATAACGAAAATGGTGAACTGATAAACCACTCCAATTTATTGGAAACAAATATAACCGCTAACTTGGATTATATGAATTTGGTTTGGACTCGATTACTTTAAGGGGTTTAATATCCCTTAAAAACAGAGCTAGAAGGCGGAGATTTTGATATTTTGTCGTTTAGACATAGAGTTCTAGATAAATTGTATATTGGATGTAAACTGGTGTTTAATCTCTATTTATTAATTCATCTATTCATTTATCTATGTACATATACTTTTCAGGAAAGCTACGTGTCTAAGCTACAACATATTCACATCTCAACTCTCGAGGAAGGTTCTTAAAGGTTTTGGAATAAAAAACAAAAGAAAAAAAAATTGAACAAAGAGAAGCTAAATTCAAAATTAGCAGTTTGCAGTCATCTTTCCTTCGGCAATCCCCCCAGAAACACACTAACTGACACAGAAGCACACACACACACACACACACACACACACACACACACACTAACATAGATACTGACATTGATCATGCTGGTGAATGGTCAATACCGGTGAATTCAGAACTTCTAAAACTCAAGGAAATATTCTGGTGAAGCCCTGTTTTCAGCATTTAGTTTTTAGACCAATTGATAAACTACAATAAAAGGCAATTTTTCGCCGTTAAAAATCATATTCATCAATAATGAACAACATTTATCGTATTCTCATGTATGGCACAGGGCTGTGTAAAATAATTATGTTTCTTCCATAGCTGTATGATGGATAATTATGTTTCCCTGCCAAAAGATTCACAATGTTAAGTTTTGAGCGAACGCTGCTGCAGACACCCAAACATTATCTGACGAAACCGCGGGGGTCCGCAGACCACAGTCCCCAAACCATTGGTCTATACATGTTGAATAAAATCTTGGGGGAGGCTGAAAAATATTTGTCTCGACGATGTCAGTACACGTTTATCATGCAATTCAAAAGTAGGTTGTTTTTAGAGATACCTTTTGATAAATTCTCAGACGGTTCGAACTTCACAGTATTGATGGTCTGATAGACTTGCTCGCTAACCATCATCCCACGGCAAGACGGTGCGCTCACACATGCATATTTGCATGAACGATAGAGAGATCCAATTTCTGTCAGTTTATTTGTGGATTTGTGACCGTAAAGCAAAACAAAGACTGGCACACGGTAGCGCAGTTTTTGGTAGTGCAATACCGTTAAAATGGTCCAAGTGGGAGAATGAAGTAAATCCAATCAAATTGGGTCACTAGTTTCCGGTTAATTAATTCAATTGAGTGTAAACTGACAAAATATGTCAATCCAAGACAGGTAACTCCAGGTCTGTTAATTGCTAATTACAGTCCTTTATAACACATCACGGGGAACACACAAAAGAATCATAAGTTCTATACAAAAAAAGGACTTGCTATTGAGCTGAAAGGCCGTTTTTAGGCAAGAATATTCAAAATGATGGGAATGATGGAAGCAGATAGAAAAAGAAGATATGGTATGAAATAAAGGAGAGAGAGGGAGAGAGAAAGAGAGGAGGAGAGAAAGAGAGGAAGAAAGAAAGAGAGATAGACGTCAGAACACACGAATAACTTGAGCAACAGTGATTGAACTAGTCGGTTGCAGGCAGAGATGATAAACAGAATTCTTTTCTCCATACAGCATTTTTCAAAAACTAGCCCCTTTACTAGTAGTTCCTGTAAATGAGATTTGCAAACTTTAGCAAAATAAGTAGACCTGTGTTGGTGAGGGATGCGAATTCTCTCCTCGCAGATCACTGTTAGTTCGGCTACTAAGATGGTTTTTTTGTTACCTTGGATAGAAGAACCACGGAAGTAATTTCGATTTCACCGTAAAACCCCCACCTCAGTTGATCTTTGGAAGTGGGAGTGAATTCGTCATCAGTTTTTGCGTACGTCACAGTGTCACTATAATTCGTGCACGACGTCACTGGGTTTAGGTCCGGTCATTGTCATCTATCATTGTTGTTACATATGAAAATCGAAGTCAAAACTTAATAGGAAGAGTGTTAAAATAAGATAAGAAAAAAAAGAGAAAAAAAAATGGTTATACCTGACTTGTGCCTTGGTGAGCTTCGGGGAATATACTAAGATGACATAAGTCAATTGCTTTTTAGACCATTTCCGGGATGCTGAGATAGATAAATAGATAGATAAATGAATAAATAAATAGATTATAACATTACAGGGGTTTCCCCCTGGAAAACATTTAAAGTAGAGTAGAAAAAAAAAAAGAAAAGAAAAAGCATCTAGAAACATTTGGATTCTGAAGGATAATGTTTATGGTAGAAGAATTGAGGTTCTTACCCTCAGCATCGAAATTGGACAGTTTTTCTGAAGGGTCGGGCAAACCACATCGAGGGGCCTGCATTATTTTCCTCGTCTCAGAATTCATTTCGCCAGTCGCAGTCAATTTGTTGAATCGCTGGAAATCCCTGGAAAAGGAATTAATTTCATTTAACATTTTTTTTATTCGTACATAAACAAAATAATCTCAAGAGACATGCTAGTAATTATTGAACAACCGTAGCTACCTAGAGTGACAAAGGGTTTTATCCCTTTTATATGTGCGTATGTTTGTGTGCTTGTATGTTCCAGCGCTCCTGGTCATACTGTTTTGTCTACGGACTTGAAAATTGGCATCGGTACTCCATTAAACCTCTTCAAAAATGAATCTAGACGTTTCTATACTGTATTTTAGATTTTTTCCAGTGAAGAATGCCAGTGATATCATAAACAGAATTTATTCCGACCATATTCATTCTTTGATGATTTTTTTTACATTCCTACAAATTTTGACGCTACGATTGTTCGATTATTGACTGTGATGGCGAGTTCTATCTTTGATTTTTGACTATCATTTCTTTCATCTAAACAAAACAAACATGGCTCTGAAGAGATGGGGAATGTATGGTAGGTTTAAGGTTCAGTTTTGATCTTCTGACAAGTCGAAGGGTTCTGGTAGCTCAGGTGGTAAGAGCAGCTGGGTGTTTGATAGACTTCTGTAGGCAAATGAGATGTGAATTCGAATCCCAGCGAGAGCTTACTCCCCCAATTTCCGATCTATTCTATTTGCTCACCGTCTAAGACAGCCTGTGCTAAGTTACGATAAAAAGCAACAAAAATTGAAATACTCGTAAAAGAAGAGTTCATGTTACCTTTCACGTCGTAAATTTGAGGAAAATGGTAATTTTTGTTTTTAAAAATGCAAAATCCGGTTGTTAAATACAAAGGCTCCAAGAAGTCATGCTAATACTCAAAAAAGTATCACTATTCAACGTATTGGTCAGATATTAACCCAATGACGGTCGGAGAGATGGACGGATACTCTGACAGACTGATAGACAAATAGATGGGGAGACAGACAGACAGGCGGTTAGATAAACCAATGAGCAGACAGACGGTGAGACGCACAGACAGATAGACAAACAAGCGGATAGACAGACAGACGGGTATATAGAGAGACGAATAGGTGGACAGAGAGATTGTCAGACGGACAGACAGACTAGCAAAGAGACAGGCGAATAGATTGACAGATATACAGATAGGCAGACAGACTGAGAGACGGGCAGACCGAAAGATTTACAGACAGGCAGATGAGGAAACAGGCGGATGGTTGGCCAAACCGATAGTCAGACAGACAGACGGATAGGCAGATAGATTGATAGACAGACAGGCAGATACATTGACAGACAGGCAGACAGATTGACGGACAGGCAGACTGATAGACAGACAGGCAGATAGATTGAGATTGACAGACAGATAGATTGATAGACAGACAGGCACATAAATTGACAGACAGGCAGATAGATCGAGATTGACAGACATAGATTGATAGACAGATTGACAGACAGAGCTGTACTTACCTAATTGCGTCGGATCTTTTCTTGATAGAGACGTATCCATGAGGGCTGGGCTGCAGGTAACCGAATTTGGTAAGAAATTTCTAGAATTAAGGAAAAAACAAATATTGATAAATATTTCAACATAGAATCTGAAATATACAATGATGTAGTGCTATGGAAACTTGTAAAAGCGGCATCCCTTTAGTTTCGAAGGAGGAAAGACCTCCTATCGCAATATATATATATATATATATATATATATATATACATATATATATATATATATATTTATATATATATATATATATATATATATATATATATATATATATATATATATATATATATGTATGTGTGTATATATGTATATATATATATATATATATATATATATATATCACAAAAATTCTGATTCTCTTCATCTGTTTGTATCCCCAAGTGAGCCAGAACTGTGCATAGTAGTTATATACGTATATTGAATCAAAATACGTTTAAAATGTGCTGACACATAATGAAGTCTGGGTGAAATCAACGGTCTGGTAACCATGAAATTGATTATCAAAATCGCCTCTTCTGTGTTCTTTACTACTACTACTACTACTACTACTACTACTACTACTACAAGATGGTTGAATTGGTTTAATTATCTTTTAATTCTCAGCTAGCTTGAAGCGTTCAACTCGAACACCAAGCTATAGAGGCTTGATTCGCTCACCAGGTCGCTAGAGCAGGTAGCCCTGCGTTTCCTCGGTTCTTTTTTTAAATACTACACGACTGGAAATATATACAAAATAGATTTCTTCAGTTTTTAAGTTGATCCGACAGGCTGATTGGCTATGTATGCATGGATGCGTGTAAGATGAGCCCTGTATTATGTAATATTATGTATATCATCATCATCATCATATATATATATATATATATATATATATATATATATATATATATATATATATATATATATATATATATGATGTTAGGCGAGTCCTGGACGGAAAAGACACCGTGTCAATCAATTGTGTGAGCAGTCTGACTTTTGTTTGTCACGTGGACCGCATAGGTCTTAAGAGCCACCTTAGAGCACAAGGGCGTAGTGGAATAAAGAAGGGTGACCAGATAAAGTGATAGAACGGTTATAATCTGACAAGATCGTCATGTATGTATTACGCGTACGTGCCACACCAATAGACCCTACCGGTTTGAAATTTTCCCCATTCTCTTTTTTATGTCAACAAAATTCATCTGAAACGAAAAAAATAAAAAATAAAAATATAGCGATTCTCCAACATATTTTTTTTTTTTTTGTAGATATGTAAAACTTATCAATTTAGGTCAGTCGGTAAGAGAGCCGCTTACCAAATCACGGCAGGAGAATATCAATTTTACCAATTGGCTTTGCTTAACGTGACAGGACAGACAAACCGTGAAGAGTTTACTCCCTTGAATTCAGTGAGGATTATTGTTGCTCTGGTTCCAGAAAATAAAAAAATAAAAAAACAAAAAAAAAAAACAAAACAAAACAGAGTCAACTCCAGACTTGGACTGTGCTCTACCCTTTTTTTTTAATTATATGTCATGTGCGTGTATTGGTGTGTTTGTTAGTATACTTGATTTTTTTGTTCCCCCGCTCCTGGCAATACATGGGAATTGGCATCAGTACTCCACTACACCCCTCCTGAATTTTTTCAATTTTCATTTTTGGAAAAAAGGCTTTTTTTCTAACACTTATTTTAACGAGTTTATTTAAAACATCTAGATTCTTCATGATGACAGACCTACACCCTTATCACACAGATTAGAGTGTACTCAATTGAACAGAAAATTCGTCTTAATGAAGGGTTTTCCACACACTTCCCGCAAATCAGGAATCAAACCTGGCACCTTTATGCGTGTGAGACAGACGTGCTAACCATTGCACTATCCGAGTGGACTATAAAGAACTTCACGTAAAATTGAACATCATGATTTACACGGTTTTGCTTCTGGGTTTTTTTGCACTGTAGGTTTTTGCTATGTCATGCTAAACAATGACGCTTTTTTTTCTGTTCAACAAAAGCCGACGACTAATATCGTTATGCACTATTGATAAGCTAAAGTTGTTGACCATGAAGGTTCTCTTTCTTTTCAAAGTTTTATGAGAAAAATCCGTGACCAAAAACAATCCGAAATATCCTCATCTTAAAGGAAAATGTGAAAGAATTATTATTGGGTGTATCAAAAGTGGTTTTTTTTTTCACAGACTTTCAATCGAAAGCTTATTTCACGTAAACATCCAAAGACTATCTAGGACTCTATTATGTCATAATTGTTACTGTTGTTATTGTTGTTGGTGGTAGTGTCGACATCATAATGATTATTATTATTATTATTTTGCAATCTCACACCAGTTGCCTGGTGGTAACCGCTGGAGTTTGAGTGAGAGCAAGTCTCCTCAAGTCTCCAGCCCTTCTCCCTCAGTTCTCATAGGCCACAGTAATACTGCGGTTTACAGTTTCACACCGGTTGCCCAGTGGTCATTGCTGAAGGCTGAGTGGCAATAAGTCTCCTTAGGTCTTCAGCCAACATCTCATCTCTCCTTTGCCTATCATGCCAGTGCTGTGGTTCACGTTCCTGCTTTCATTTCCCTTCCTTTCTTATTTATTATTATTATTATTATTATTATTATTATTATTATTATTATTATTATTATTCAGGCATGCCCGTTCAAAAATGCACCTGGTTCCAAGGAAGTCTTCAGGAGGTTTAAAGTTGAAATAAAGAGATGACGTTCTTTATTCATTTTTGATGTCGTTAATAACAACAATCAAAACAGAAACTTTGATCGCAATAATAATCAGAACAGAAGTTTGTTTTCAAATGTTGTTACGTCATCTAAGTATGATTTAATTTAATCTTAATTTCATAGAAAAATTCGGCAGAAAATTTCTTTCTCTCTCTCTCTCAATTCTATTTCCGAAACCACTTCAAAATGATTAGAGACACACATCGTGTCATAACCAAGTTACTTGAACGGCCAAAGAAATATGTGTTCATCAGAGTATAGATCTTTTTTTTTTAATTTAAAATCGAACACACACCCTGTCTCATATCGAAAACCGCTGACCCAAACGACTTTAATCTCGACGCTGTAATATACAGTGCACGGACCAACATATCCGTTGAATATTAACTTATGACTAGTTGTGGAGTTATCTCGGTACATGCACACACTAACATACACATACACGGAAATTTTATAGTAAGGATTATTATTATTGATGATAATATGAGTATTTTATTTTTTATGTATATATATATATATATATGTATATATAGTCTAGAAAACTATACAGCTTTAAACACGAAACATTATAAATACTTTTCCAATAGGATTTTTCTGTTTCACTTCAAATACCCATTTCCTCAATATCTGTCAATGCGATTTATACAATCTCCCAAAGTCTTTATTTCCCATATTTCACGTGTACTTTGTTATCATGGTACAATGCATAAATTGTCTGTTGTTGGGATCATCAGTTGTTTATCATGTAACCGTTTTGGGGATTTTAAAAACAAAACAGTTATATTAACATAGCAACCCAACAGTGTTGATCAAACACCACTTCTCTTTGTTATATAGTTTATGCCATACACATGGTTTGTCATTTTATATAAGGTTTTACGTGTATTGTATATTGATATTATTTCATACTACATTTTTTTAAACAGCGGTTACTTACGTAGGTTACCCCCAAAAACATTTTAAGGATAAGGGATCAGTAAGTATAAGAACAGACATAACTTGCTCTTCGTGTCATTTCTATTGAATGTTCACCAATGTGAATATATATATATATATATATATATATATATATATATATATATATATTTATAAATATATATATATGTCATTGTAAATGGTAATCAAATTTACATTTGCCAACACATTAAGACAGTAAATCACATAACGGTGAATGAATTCAAAGGTTTTGGGTAACGATTCTCCATTCTCACCTTTTACTAACACTACTATTTCTTAATACACAGGTGTAGCAGCAATGTCCACAAAGCCGTCAGACGGATGTAACATTGGTTCTATACTAGGAGAGACCCCTAAAAAACAATTGGTCCTTTTATTAGAAACCGCCAACCAAAACTGCCTACGTAGGTTTCTTCCAGTTTAAAATTTGGTCTGGATGGCTGGCTATGTATGTACGCATCACGTGTACAAGACGTCCCGTTGGAGCTAAAGGGCTGAAAATTTAAACATCGACTCATCATGCCTAGAAAAAACGTTTTTTTATTTATTTCAATTCTCCTTAATTTTTTTTAGTGAACGAGGGGGTCAGTTTACAGTATGACTAAATGCTAAATCGATCATTAATTTGTGCCCACTTCCTTTTTTGAAAAGTCAAACTTTACAGAAATCCAACAAAAGGTGAGAAAAGTAACTTATTCATTGATCACCCTTTATTCCAATTTTTTGATCACCCCCAACATGGCATGCTGCCAAAAAGATGTTGGGCGAATGGCGATTTCTATTTAGTGACAAATCGGTCTGGTCTTGATTAGAATACTAAAAAAAGAATCAATTTTAATTGACTTTTCGGGGGCAGGGGGGGGGTCATAAGGGATATGGTCCAAAAGATAAGATCATGCTACGATCATCCCTAAGCAATGCATCAGAGAACGCAGCAAGAAGCCACAAATCCAAACTGCCACCGTGAATAGAAGGTATTTTCTTCCGATAGATCCGATCCCATTGCAATGAAAAGCCATAGTCTATAAACCTATTCAAATCAAATATGAGAAAAAGAACTGCAGTAGGACTCCCTGGGTTGTCTCTACTAACCTAATATTGCCCAGATTAAGATGCATATTGAGACTGGCTGTTTCAGAGTCACACACAACTCTGACTGAAGCTTGAATATGAATATGAGGACATTTTTAAAAAAAATGAACGTGTGATCAGACCGAACGAATTCTTAGTAAATGTTATAAAAATTCCGATTTCCTTTTTTTTTCTTTCTCGTCTTAGTCTCTAGTTGACACCATATAACGTCATAGCATTACTCTTTTTTTTTCTCCTGTCCCAGTATACTGCCCGACTGATTGCGATAATGAAGTCAACTCTCAAGGAGTTTGTCAAAAAATTGAGGAAACCTGATTTAGACTTACATCGACCTGTCTGTATTCATGATCTGTATTGAAGCTTCGCGTTGGCAACTGGATGTCATCCCTTGGGGGCAAAATATCTCCGTTGGTAGAATTTCCTAGCTCTGCAGAACCTTCTCCAAACCTCCCTTCCGGGCCCAAAAGAGAGGCAGTGAAGATAGTCTTTGAGTGTGAGACACAGAAAAGGGTCCCCAAGACGATGCCTATGGCAAGAAGTGGCACAGACATCATCATCACTATCGCCATAAGTCTCTTGAATTCCACTTTTCGACAAGGTCCATCCCTGAGATCATCCATTTTTTATTGCTCCTGGGCGTCGCGGCGCCTATTGCCGGAAAACATGGGCTGTCCGGATTTTGCACCGGTTTGATTTACGCCTCCTGACAATAACGTCGGTTTGAAATATCTCCCAATCGTCAAACTCCAATTGAGTTGTTGACTATTTTCCTCATCTAACAACCTCGACTATTTCAGACTTCCGGTTAAGACTAAAAAGTGAAAAGTTCAAGATGATGGAGAGAGAGGGGGGAGATTTCTAAGTCATCAATTAACAAAAGAAAGGGGGAAAGAAAGAAAGAGAGGAAGAAGGGGGAGAATAGAGAAAGAAAGGGGGGAAAGAGGGAAATATATAGAGAAGGAGAAAATGTAAAGCTATGAACGCCAATTTTCCGTTAATATCTGAATTACCTCAAATCAGATCTAGAATTATCTAGAATTTCATGATATTTATCAAGAAAAAATATCTAAATACTATTTTATTAAGTCCCTTTTCATGGACAATTTTAAAGATCTCTTTTCGTTAAAGGAAAAATGTTTTGACAAAAGTCAAAATATTTCAAAAACTTATACACCTCAATCACAGGAGAGTTTGGCCCTGAAGCAACCAGTCTTGTTGGCTCTTCAAAAAATGAAAAAATATCAGTGATCAGGGCCGTTGGTAGCACCACTGGTGTAACTCCAGCCAATCAGTCGAAAGCTAAAGCTATAAGCGTCACGCAAGGTGTCGTAGTTTTAAGAATGACTGGTGGAATGATTTTCGCCTATTCTTCTCTAGGAACGCATACACGCCGTACAAAATAGGACAACCTGTATTTGGTTATCTTTTTCAGATTCTCCAACGATAATCCGAAAGTGCTAAGTCTGGTAAGTACGGAAGACCATACGGTAAACCATCCTAGCCTGATAACTTTATTTTCCTCTGGCTTTGTTAATGCTGAATGAGGTCACGAATTGTCGTGCTGAACAACGCCACCTTTTCTTTTCACCAAAACTGAGCATTCATATTGTTATACATTATTCATATTGTGGTGCACTGGAAGTGAGATTTACTCGGACAATGGAATCGGCGACCTGAGTTCGAACTTCGGTCTGGGTTGTATATGTTCACTTGGCACTAATGGCCTTGCAAAAGGCATCCCTTCCCCACCGATCTAAGGGCGAAACAGTAGAGCATATTGGTCTCTTTAGCCTTTGGATTGGTAACCAGTGAAGGGAAAAGACACCTTTGATTCCAAACCAGGATATGGAGCCCCACTTGGGACAGTTTGACGCCCAACAGTTAAGAGCGATGGTATGTTGAAGCAGCTACCTTATACGCCGAGTGTCTCTTTCTCTGTGTGACAACAGAAGATCATTTCAAATAGAATTTCAAAAAATATAACGCATTTACACACACACACACGTACACATACACAGACACAGACACACACACACACACACACACACACACACACACATATATATATATATATATATATATATATATATATTTATATATATAAATATATATATATATATATCCCATATGAAATAACAAACTACATGCAGTCTGACATAAGCAATACGTTAAAATCATAGCTGAAGGGGAGGTGGTGTTTGATCCACACTGCTGGTGAGCCACACTAAAATAACTGTTCTGTTTTTGAACCCCAGAAACAGATAGATGGTAAATAACTAATGACCCCAATAAGAAAAAATCACATATTGTATCGTAATATCAAATTCCGTGTAAAAATAGGAAAAAAAAAACACCTGAGAAAATCATATGAATTAGATTAAGAGATATTGGTGAATAAGTGAATGAAATGACAAATCTTTGGAAAGAAGTTTTTTTATATATCTAGTGTTTAAAGCTGTAAAGTTTATAGAATATATATATATATATATATATATATATATATATATATATATATATATATATATATATATATATATATATATAAGCTATATTCCCAAGACAAATTTCTTAATGTATTGTACTTCTCAACTGGGAAAAAATTGTGAGAAGTACAATATTGTGCGAAACAAATTTGTTTTCGGGAATATATCTCATATTTCTGTTTATATATAGAGCTCTATTTTTATTCATGTTCTGTATTTTGTATAAACTCTTTCTATTTAAATAATTTCATTGATAAAATTAGTGTAGTAAAAATTAAAAATTCAAAATCCATTATTGAATAAAAACAATACGGACAAATACTTAACAATTACTGAAAATTAGCGAGAAAAAACTCTACACGTGTTTCATGGTAGTTCCATTCCCTAAGACTCTTGAGGAATGGATTTATCATGAAACTCGTGCAGGTGTTTTGCCTCTCTGTAATCTTCTTTAATCATATATATATATACACATACATATATGTATATTGTTAAGAAATGGATATATAATCCGACGGAATAGATTATAAATGCCATATATTACTTTGAAACTCTAATTGAAATGACCCCCGTTAATTCACGGTGAATGTATCATTTAGCGTAGAAAGTGCTATTAGAATAGATGATAAAAGAAAATGGGCTGCTGTAGGAATCGAACCGCGACTCTACAATAGAGCGGCTGCCAATCGGTCACATGTTCGATTTCTGTAGCAACCTTCACCGTGTAATAACGGGAGGTCATTTCAGATAGAGTTTCAAAGTAATATAACGCATATATATATATATATATATATATATATATATATATATATATATATATATATATATATATATATATATATATATTTTAGCAAGTATATATATAGATTCATTATTTAGACTTACATCAACATGGTAGTTCTCACGATCAATCCTGAATCCTCCTCGCATTGACAACGAGATGGTTTTCTTCGGGGGCAAAATGTCTCCATCGTTGGAATGTTGCAACCCTTTCGAATTGTTCACAAACACGGCAGAACCTACTCCAAACCTTCTGTCTGGACCCTGAAGGGAGACGCTGAAGGCTGTCGTTGAGTGCAGCACGCAGAGAAAGGTCCCCAGGACCACGCCTATTGCCAGAAGTGATGCGTTCATTGCAGGCAAATATCTGGTTATCTTTTATAAAGTCTTCGAACTTTCTTGAAAGAGCCTTGGCGCCAGGACGTCTGGAGAAATAATCTGGGAGAATTGGGAAAAAAAAGCTTGCGTCCTCTGGACACGATAGGTTTGAATGAAGAGAGGATGGCCCAAGATGAGCTTGCAGTAGACAGGGAACTCCGGTGCAGCTAAGGAAGACGATGTGGTATAATCAGAGGATATATTCGGCTTTTATAGTGACTTTCAATAAAAGCTGAATAGAAAATTCGTCGTTTTTCACCTTTTCAGGCTAGACCTGCTTTACATATGAATAAATTATCTTGCCCTTTCTTGAAAAGGTAAAGGAATAATCCGACAACCGTTTTCCTTCATTTTAATCTTTTAGCCGTCAAATATAATTCAGTTGTTTACAATACTTCATCTAATAATACAAATGAAGTATTTGTAATGGAAATTAGCGGGTTTTCATCTTTAGAATATAAAATCCGTATTTCAAACATTTCTTCTGAGTAAATATGCCACCAAAGGTAGATTCATTTTTAAAAAAAGAAAAAATACATAAATCATCATCCTTTCGTGAAAAGGTCAGGAATATTTTAACCACCATATACAGCCATTTTTTTGTCGTCAGAATTTATTCAATGGTTCACAATACTTCATCTAAGAATAAAAATATTTGTAATGGAAATTGGCCGGAATTTATCGTGAATTAACATTATAAAATCCGTATTGAATTTAAAAAAAAAAATTTGCTACCAAAGGTAGTTTTGGTATAAAAAGAGCAGATCCTCTTCAAAAACTGCGACGTTGTTGATTCATTTATCAACATTTGTGTCTCTAATAAAACTATTTGTTTCCGATTGAGTTTTCACCGTTGAAACATCTGAAGCAAAAACAATTATTGCATCCAAAATAAAACGAAAAATACTGTCCAAAATACTATATAATTCATTGGCAAATGGAAAAATTACAGATATATATATATATATATATATATTTGGAGTATACACCTTAATCATAAACACGGTATAGTCTGCTTTCTTTCTTTTTCTTTTTCTCTCTCTCTATCTTTATCTTCTCTTTCTACCCCCCTCTCTCCCTCTCTCTCTACCCTTTCTTTCTTTTTTGTACTTTCTACTTTTTTATTTATTTCGAGACTTGGTATTGTGAAAGGAATAACATGACGTAGTGTGACGTAAAAAAGAGAACAGATATAGCAGTTTCTATATCCTCTCTCTATATCGTGTCCTATCTTTCTATCTTTACCAACGCTATAAACCGATAAAAAAAAAGAACGCTGTCTATCTCTCTTTAATCCTTCTCTCTCTTTGGGTCACTTAACTGCTTACAAACACTGTTAACCTATTTAAAAATTGGTCTTAAAATGAAATTTTCCCCCTTTTGAGGTGAGATGACCTTTTACCTTCATCAATAAGAAACCATCCATCAAAACTGTCTCCAAAACCGTCAACATAGGTTTCTTCAGTTTTCAAGCTGGTCTGCCTGACTGTATATGTATGTATGTATGTATCACGGGTACAGGCTGCAACAATGGATCTAGAGGGTGGAAAATTTTAACTTTTACTCCTTATTAGCATAGAAAAATTTTTTCTTTCAACCCTGTCATGGGTTTTCAATGGGGTTGCAATTTACTATGTACTTTTATTGGTCACTAGTATGGGCATGCTTAGATTTTGACAATTCAAACTTTTCAGTGATCCAACAAAAAGTGAGATAAGTAACTTATTCATTGATCACCCCTTGTTCTAATTTTTAATAGATCACCTCCAAGACGACATGCTGCCAAAAGATGTTTGTCGCTTGACGTTTTTCAATTGAGTGACTACCCAGACTTTTCTTTTTAGAAGTCAAAATTAATTCCATGGCTCTCAATACTTTACAAGGTGGCCATTTTGACTATTTTATGGCCAAATTTGCAGAGGTTTTGACCATGAACTTTTGCTGTGACCCTATTTAAATATTCTGTCATTTTTGCACATTTTGGGCATTTTTTAAATTCCCCCGAACGTTTTAATTTTTTACAAAATTGGAAAACATTTTCGCAAATATTTTTTCGTGTTCTCTATCCATAAGTATCTTGTTTCCTCAGTTTGAAAAGAAAACAATTAGAAAAAAAAAGATTTCAAATTGGAGGTTCTGTCTACAATCTAATTGTAATGCTAAACTGGAACCTTACTTTCTGAAATTCGTACGAAAACAAAAAAAAAAGTGACTTTGTTGCACTAAGTATTTGAAATAAATTTTTACTTCTTTATGCGTACAGCAGTTTTGCAATTTTCTGTAAAAGATTTTGGCAATCAGTCATTTTCGGCCGGGCTTTTGACCAGGAACATCTCCAACAACCTTGCAACCCTCACACATATCTAAAAAAAAATGATAATTGTGAAGGAATATTCTAGAATTATACATACAAGTTTTATTTAGAGATTTAGCTCGTGGACTAATATTTGTTTTAGATGTGTTCATACATCTCAATAAGACGCTTTTCGGTCAGCCGGTCGGTCGGTCAGTCTCAGTTACGCCAATCAACAGAAAAAGGAATGAAGGAAGAGGTGTAATGGCATTAAAAGATGCGACATCGATAAAAGGACATTTTTCTACCCGCTGCTCTGCCGTAATAGAATGGACGTCATTTCTGGTATGAACGAAGAGAGTGGAAAAGTCTTCATTATGACAAATTTCCATGTGGACTCAGCAGCTAATTGAGTACACTCTAAACTCAGTGGACTTGCATCCTGCCAAGGGGTTGGTTATGAAAACTTGTAGGTATAAAGTCCTGGTTTGACCAGACGTAGGATCCCGGTGCTGACGCACGCACCAGAAACTGGGATTTTGTCACCGGTTGTCATACCTCATTGGGGATTGTCGCGTAAGAGACGTGGCTGTATTACAACGCGGGATGGTGGAAGTATAGTTGAACTCGTCGATTCTTGTTGTTATCTGTAGATTAAATTTGTTTTTGATATTCATTAGGTCTTCCTATCCCCTTGAAAGGTCAAAAGAATATTTTTGAATTAAGGTGCAACCGTTTCTTTTGGCGAGTTTACATATGAAAAAAATATATTTTCGTGTGTTTTGTCCGAAATGTTTGATTTCCTGCAGGTCTTTTCAGGAGAGTTTAAACAAATTCTAAAATAAATCTTGGTCGTATAAATCGTGACACGAATAAATAAATAATTAGAATACATTCTTAATGAAAGAAGGAAAAGTACAGACCCTGTTCAAAAACTACGAGGGTGTAATTACAACACATAACGACATTTATCAGCATCTGTTTCTGTAAAAAAATTTTTTTTCAAAATGCCCGAAACAAAATAGATAATCGTTGCATAAAGATAAAACCAAAAATATCATACGAAATACAAAATAATTCATTGTGAAATGAAAAAAATATAAATAATTGTATGAAGTGTATACATTAATTATAAACATTGCATAGTCTGCGTTCTTTCTTTCTTTCTTTCTTTCTTTCAGCTTCATAATGATTTATCTCAAAAATTGATTTAAATGAAATAATATTATGACGTAGGATGATGTAAAAAAAGAAATAAGTAAGAGAACAGTGTCCCCATCAATGAAAGAAAGCAGCCTTTCTCTCTTTAACCGCTCTTTCTCTCACTTTCTTCATGCCTTATAAACGCTGTTAACCAATTTGAATCTGGTCTTGACAAAAAATTTCTGTCATTCAAAGAACTGTTGACTTGAATAGCAGTTAAAAACTGTATTTACGAGTTTTCTGAGGAATGTATCTAGTCATTTCGGATATCTCAAGAACGGGTTACGAAAGCTCTTTGTAATTTTAGGAACCAATCAGAGAGGACCTTACTGCGCATGCCAATAAGATACTGTAACATGTTTTGAGAAATATGGTAATCTGAAAAAAAAATCAATATCGTACCTCGGATAAATTACCCCAGCTATCCCAGCCGATGAGCCATCCCAGCCGATGAGCCATCCCAGCCGATGAGCCATCCCAGTAAGACATTCGAGCAAGGTAATTCCATTATTTGACTCCTTCATCGATCATATTTTTCCGCTTTCCTCTCTTGTCTTTGAATTACGAAAATATCTGTTTAAACTGGCCTCTTCTTAATTTTCAATTCAAATACAGGGATATCATAGAATCCATTAGAGAACTCAAATGGCAGTGGGTTGGTCATGTTGCAAGCATGTCAGACAATTGCTGGTCATTACGACTCACAACATGGATCTCCAGATATCATATGCGAAATTGTGGCCGACGGAAACTTAGTTGGTTTGACGAACTAGAAAACTTCAGAAAATACTGGTTTCATGGTCGAGAGCTCTGTCGAATCTTTTGAAAGGTCTATTTCCGACGACGGACGAGAATGTGTGTGTGTGTGTGTGTGTGTGTGTGTGTGTGTTAGTATAATTCAACGAAAATCTGTAACAGTAAGTTATAATTACGGTTATTTTATTCTGTCCTTGAAGAGTTAAAGAACACATTAAACGCAACATTTTCAACTGCTTTTTTGAAAAAGAAAAAAAAGAAAAAAAAGACTCCATCATCCGGACACATCTCGGTCAACTTCAAACGGAGTCAGAATTCTAATTTTTTAAAAAAATCAATAATCGTTTAGTTTTGTGAACGAAAATCAAGAATATAAAACAAAACGATTTACTTATTCACTCATGCAAAGTTTACACTGTTGCACGATAAAATTACACGCAGAAACGAACATTAAAAAAATTTTTTTAATTTTCTAAGCATCAACAATATTGTATCAAATGGCCAATTCTTGTCGGCTTGGACGTCTCAGTGGCGTTTTTGGGGTTGGTGACACACAGGAAGATAACTCAGGGTGTCAACCCCAGTGTTGCGAACTCAAAAGATTCTTAATCAACAACAACAAAAAAAGCCGCCCAAAGCGAGCTTAAAACACAATTAGCCATTTTAAGGCTATTTTTATTTGTTGAAAATGGCTAGATTCGATTAAAATAGCTAGAAAATCACTGAATATCGCCTGATTTAACACTAAAAGAGGTTAATTGGCAACACTGGTCATCCCAACCCCATCTAGAACTTACCCTCTTCCCAGGATATCTAGAATTGGGTATTTTTGTGCTACAGTATACATACCTAAAGAGACACACTAAATTTTCTTTTAGCATAAAATCTGAGAGGATTTTTTCTTTTGCAAGTATGCTCCTACCTTGTAAAATCTTTTCTCGAGGTTTTAATTGCTATGAGATTAGAAAATCATATTTTCAGTAATAGCTAAATTTTTTCTTCGTTTTTTATCCCAATACTTCATTATTAATACACGTATATATTCACCCCTAAATTTTAAAACTATTCTTACCACAGCATTTATTTTTGCTTTTCATTAAACTACTTAAATTGTCTCACCGAGGCTAAATATATATTAGAAATCAAAAAAGTTAGTACTGGGTACTGAACGTTATAATCTTATATATATACAAGTTTTCTGCGTGCCCCGAGAGATACAAAGAAAGCACTGTCTTTGGTACCTGTTTACCATTGAATCACTATGAATTATTGGGTTCTGTACATATATTCTGTTTAGAATAGCAAGGATGAAATATTCTCCTCTTTAAAAAAATGTTGAAAATTGAAATCCATGTCCACTAATTTTAGGGGCGATGACATGACGAATTGTATTCTTATCGACCACCATAAATTTCCCAGTTGTCACAGAATATGAAGAAATGCAATCGTTAGCTGTTTTCCAGAGAGAAATAAACATTGTAAATAGGAAATAACAATCATTTTTTTTTATCTAATGTTAGTTTTGAAAAAAACTAATAGAGCACTACGTGGTTTTGTATCTTGAGAGGTATCATGTTTTTTTGACACAGATACAATGAACCCCCGCTACAACGAGCATCAATACAACGAATTTCGGCTTTAACGAACACATGGGCCATAACGAACTTTCTTCTTATTAATCGAACTAAGTTTGATAAATCCAATGAACATGTGGACCATCGAACTTGGCATCATGCCAGTTTTGGCCTTTAGATCAAGACCAAAGTGTAGTATCTGGAACATAGCATTAACTTTCTGTTCCCAATTTTAAATGATATTTTGGTTGTATTTCAATTGTTTTCTTCGTGAAATTTTATTTAATTCGAATACTTTTTCAATTGACAAAAAGAGAAGTTGTTATGAATCTTATCTATTGTTGTCATTGAAAACCACGTGACTTAACATCCCCGTTTTGAATTTCAAAGTTTACCATGTGAAAAGAGTCAATTACCAACGGTATCATCCGGCTTATCATAACTCTTCAATATTTTGGGGGGGCTCATTTCAACTCATTTATTACTAAATTTTAGATTAGAATGAATTTTTCTGTTTTGTATTTGCAATGAAATTATTATTTTGCATGTAAATTATTGTTTTAATAGTTTCAAGAAAAACATTCAACAATTAAAATACACCTATATTTTTTCTTTTCTATCAATTGAAGTAATAATCAAATGAAAGTTAAATTCATGAAGAGAACAATTTTAAATACAACTATAATAATGTTTAGCATTGAAAAAGGGGAGTCAATGTCATGTTTCGTTGAACTGAAAAAAAAAAACAGATACTCCCCTTTGATCTTGAATCAAAGGTTGTAAAAGGCTGGAACATGAAACTACGATAGTGCCCCCTAAATAAAAATGTCAAAAAAGATATTTAACTATTGCAATCGTTTTTAAAAAGTGCTAAAATAGATCGTGGTAGACCGTTTTGACAAGCGGAAGGGGTTCTGCAATAAGTGAGCAAGGTCCCAGGGGAAGTGTTTTGTCGTTGACCCAGGCGCCATTTTATGAGGTTGGCTTATTGAAGTTAAAGAAGAATGAAACAAAATCGTAACCGCAGTCAATGAGTGAACAACTATAGCATCAAAAAAAAAAAAAAAAGTCGTGTAAAAATATTCTTTCAAAGAATAAATATGGTCTATTTATGACATCACTGCCGATCCCCAAACTGGAAACATCTAAAATAGAGTGATAAAAACATCTAGAAACATGTTTTAAATGATGTTATCAATAAAACCCGACAGAACGAGCCCCCCCCCCCCCCAAGTCTAGAAAGTCAAAACGGTATGGCAAGAAGCGAGGGAACAAACAAAAGTATAACTAAACATACAAACACACGTACATATATAAAAGGATTGAACCCTTCGCCACCTTTGGTGGCTACGTTGGTTCAATGAATATTATCATTGATCCAAGTCAAGGTTGACAAAGGTAGTAACAGCTTTGTGCTGCCACTTCCTGAGTATGTAAACTAGTTATAAGAGAGTGATTCACATAATTTCTCATTGAGTCCATTTGGAATGTAAGTGTATGCTAAATTGGTCCCAAGTTTGCGTCCGGCTATGTTCACGCTTGTTTTTTTTTTCTTTCTTAAATTTCAGACGTATTAATGATCACTGCCAAACAAAAGGCGATAGAAGTAACTTATTTATTGATCGACCCCAATTTCGCATTTTTTCTTCTTTTAAATTGATCACACGAACAAGGCATGCTGACAGAAAACGTTGGTCACGTGACGGTTTCTATTGAGCGACTAACCAGACCTGTATTCATTCCGCCGGCTTAAATACATATTTATAGAGAACGATTCTCCGAGAAGAATGAGAGCGGTGTATCAAAGCTTACAAGATCACAATAGAGCGTGAATGCACACATATTACTCACGAATCTATCCTAAACACGTAAAAACAGCCCGATACCAATACAATGAACATGATCTTTAATTCAAGATCTGTCCGGAAAGTATCAAGCCATTCTAAATATCTCAAAGATCTTTTGCGCGGCCTTGGTGTGACGGCCAGTCGGCGGAACGTTTCAAGACCACGGGTTGCATACCTGGGCGAAGCATATGGAGATCCTGGGGTGCCCAGTCGTCAGAATACCCTTCTTGGCCTCGCTGATGTAGTCCAGGGGTAAGCAGTGAACGATACGACTGGCATCAGCGTAACTTTACCATTCGGCGTCAAATCACCTTGTTTTTCAGGGGGTCCAACTCCCTGATTTAGAATCTTTTTCTAGACTGGTTGCCTTCCCAAGGCTAGAGAGCCCAATTTGCTTCCATAGATGAAAAATAGATTCATGCCTTTCCCTCAGGAATTAGTGAGAAGTGAATATAAACAGCCTGATCAGAGTTTGAACTCATACTTTCACCGATTCCATTATCCGAGGCGTTACCGACTAGGCACATACATTGAAGTAACCTGATGAAATCACCGTAACCCCTTGAATGCCGCTCGACAACCAGCCAAGTGGGTTACATATTTCTCTCTCTCTCTGCTCGTCTGTGTGTGTGTGTGTGTGTGTGTGTGTTTGTGTGTGTGTATGTGTGTGTGTGTGTGTGTGTGTGTGTGTGTGTGTGTGTGTGTGTGTGCCCCCGGGCACTCCTGGTCACATTTTTGAGGCAACATCCAGAAATGCCTTTTTTTGACTTTTCAAAAAAGTGTTTTTTGTGTCTCAATGGTCATTATGGACAATGCACCATTTTTTTTATTATTCAATTTATTTTTGATAATTAAAGTATCCTGATTTTAAGTTTTTTCAAAGTCTGACTCAAGTCAAGGTATTTGAATGATTGGTCAGAACCAAAAAGTCTTCAGAGATTCTACGATGCTATCTTCATCGTTATGTTACAACAGACAATCTCATATTTCTATAAACCTTTAATTCTTAGATTAGCTATGTTATTCTGTTTCACATGGACAAATCCATTAAAAGGTTAAGGTTAGAACAGATATGGGACAAGACAACCATGTAACCAATTATACAATTTAAAATTCCAATTTGCATGTACGGTTTTTATTTGGATAGATTTTGTTAGTATGAATTAGATTAAAAAAAACATGCCTTTACTCAAGCTGATTCAATTCAGCATTTGTGAACAGCGCAGATAAAAAAATGATGTGCAATACTTTTCCAAATGAAATAAATGATAAAGTATGAAACCTGTTTTAAATACGCAAAAATGATTGTTATCTTTTAAGGATGATATTGTTTGATTCTGGTCAATTTATTATTTACTAACAATAGAAAACCGATCCCCCAAGTTATCGACACCCCGCTTCCTATACGAAGACTTAGAAAAACAGACTGAAACCTGCTTTAAATGCACAGTAATTAATTAAAATATGATTTGTTAGGATATACTTTCAGGTTATCTCAAGATATGAAAGGTTTTTATTGTCTGCAATAGATATGGAGAAAAAACGTAGTCGGACGTCTTTTGTGCCTTACAAAACAAAGGACAGTAAAATATGTATGTATATATATATATATATATATATATATATATATATATTTATATATATATATGTATATATATATATATATATTTATATATAAAGAAATGGATATGTTTGTTCTGACAGAAGTAATTATAAATTGCGTTATATCATACGGAAACTTATTTGAAATGATCTCCCGTCGTTACACGGTTGATATATCATTCAAGCTAAACAACGTAAATAGAATAAACAATTTAATTATTCACTACGTTGAAGCGGCTACCCTATCGGTGGCAGTTTCGATTCCTACAGCAACCCCATTTTCTTTAATTGTTTATTCTGTTTACGTTGTCTAAATTGAGTGATATATTAACCGTGTAAGGACGGGAGATCATTTCAAATAAGTTTCTGTATAATATAACGCAATTTTTGATTACTTCTGTCAGAGCAAATACGTCCATTCAAATTTGTAATTCATATATATATATACATATACATATATATATATATATATATATATATATATATATATATATATATATATGCATGCGTGTCTCATTACCTATTGTTCACTTATATATGTGTGTGTATGAGTTTGCATTGATATAAACATTAGATCTATTATGTATATGTGTGTGTACATAGAGATGTATATTATATATGGACTTATTTGAGATGAGCTAAACAGACGAATAGATACGAATAGAGCTACCCTATCGGTCGCAGTTTCAATTCCTACAACGACCCCGTTTTCTTTAATTGTTTATTCTATTAACGTTGTCTTGGGCGAATGATACATTAGCCGTGTTATGATGGGAAATCATCTCAAATAGGTATCTATGATACGATCTATAATTATTCTGTTGGAACACATATATCCATTCCTTAACACTCACACACACACACACACACACACACACATATATATATATATATATATATATATATATATATATATTAGAAACCGTCAAGAAAATAGGTTTCTTCAGTTTTCAAGTCGGTGTGGCTGGTTATGAGCGTGTGTATGTACCACGCGTATAGGTCGATGAAATTCGAGAGCTGAAGATTCAAACATTCGCTCCTTATCATATCTACAAAAACGGATTTTATGTTTATGAAAAAAATTCACCGGCAAATGGATTTTTAGTGGATATGGAGGGTGTTCAATTTGCAATTTAGATTGATCCCTCAGTTTATGCCCATCTATTTTTTTTTTTAAATTAAGACTTTTTTAGTGATCATAGTCTAATAAAAGGCGAGGTAAGTAATTTATTACCATCCTTTAATTGATCAACCCCAACACAGCATGCTGCCAAGAGACGTTGGTCGTGTGACAGTTTCTATTGAGAGACTAATCAAACTTGCTATATATATATATATTTATATATATATATATATATGTTTATATATATATATATATATATATATATATATATATATATATATATTTATATATATATATATATATATATATATACATACATATATATATATATATATATATATATATATATATATATATATATGTATACACGTATTTTTTCTTTCTTCTCTAATCGAGTTTCTTTGGACTAAACGGATAGGCAACATTTTGTTTCGTCGAATACAATGAAGTATTGTGAAATGAAATTTGCACCTTTTGTATTTCATATGAAAACATTTGTAATCATTTAAAACTAAGTTCCAAACAAGAAAGACTGACACAAACACGCTTACAGACTCGCGCACACAAACTCACACACACACACACAAACATTTAAAAAAATATACGTTCGGCTTGTGATACCAACTCAAAAATCTTTTGCGTTGATTTGACGGCCAAAAAGCGCTAATTTTTTTTTGGACAGCCGAAGAACGCCTGAGATAGCCAAAACGTTTAAGCCAACCCGTGCTAATCTAGCGCTCTACCAGAACAAGAAACGCGCGCTGAATTTAGCGCGAAAATCGCTAAATTGACATCATTTCATCCGGCAAAGATCCAGGAGGGCTGAGGAGCCCCAAACAGCCCCCCACCCCGCTTCAGAATAGTAGAATTGAAGATTGTTTTCGAATATCTTAATTTTTTTCAATAAATAACCCCCTACCCATAATCCTGAGTAATCATAAATTTACCTTAACAAGACTGCCTGCTGCAGGGTCAAACTCCACTTGAACTTTAGTTCCAATCGAAAATGTTTACTGCAACTTTTACATTGTACGTATAATTAATTAAGAATTATGAAAATACATTTTTTTTACATAAATGTGTCTGTTTAGTAGAATGAAATACGCCTGTGCATATCTGTATTATTAATGCTTTTAAACATCCAAGACATGCTAAGTCAGCAAGACAGCCTCCTGGCAATCAGTTGGTCGTGAGTTCAAATCACAGCAGCGGAATGTGATTTTTCATATTGCTTACGCCCTTGTTTTTACAGTTGGGAGAGAAAGAAACTCCAGTTTGGGTGTTTGACAAAAGCCAAAATTTATCATATCCATGGTCTAATTAGTTCGGTGGGAAAAATGGACCCCCGACTGCACAAAATTCTGGATATATATATATATATATATATATATATATATATATATATATATATATATATATATATATATATATATATATATATATATATATATATATATATATATATATATATATATATATATATATATATATATATATATATATATATATATATATATATATATATATATATATATATATATATATATATATATATATATATATATATATATATATATATATATATAATAGAAAACAGATTTTATCCGTTGTTGATGTTTGATTCTTTATATATTTGTATGATAAAAAATTTGCATTGTATCATGAAGAAACTTATTTGAACGATCTACTGTCATTACACGGTTAATGTATCACTCAATCTTGACAACGTAAGCAGAATAAACGACCAAAGAAAATGGGTCTGCCGCAGGAATCGAACCTTGCACCGATAGGGTTGCCGTTTCAACGTAGTGATGCTCTTAACAAAGAGCCAAAGGCCCAAGTAACTTCTTTCAATCAAAATTCTCATCTTGTTTATTCTCAGTCTATTCGCTTCGTTCAACGCGATAGTTATGCATAAAGCAATCGATGTACATCTTTCTCAATACATAACCGTCGCGTCAGAGGTAGCGAATAGACCAAGAATAAACGAGGTGAGAATTTGGGTTAATAGCTGTTATTTGGGCCTTTGCATTACGGACAGGTGTTTGGCTTAATGGTAAGCATATCTAATCCGGATAATAGTTTTTTCCTGCTGCTATAAATGTCATCATAAAATGTGTTCTTATTATTTTAGTAAGCCAAGAAAAATGCCCCAAAACGCCAAAAATGGCCATTTACGATTTTTATTGAAAATAATACCCTCGGAATGTTTCCATACCACAATATTTTACAAAGTATGAGAATCGATTGACTCAAAAGATGATTACTTTTCACCTTCCCCTTCCTCTTGATACTACCACTATGGATGGTGAATGCATCATTGAACTTCTGGTTCTTGTTTCAAGATATCTAGATAAATATCTGGATGAATTATGAAAAGCAAATAATCCTGAATAATGTTCAATTAACACATACACACATATATATAGTTCGATGAAAAATGCTCTCATGATGAAGGCTCGTACGAAAATTACCACCCACCCACCCAAATGATCGGTCATATATGTACGTAGGTGAAAAGCTAAAATGTGGGCTTTTTCTTAGTGAGCTTTTTTCTATGAGGGCTCTGTGCGGGCTTTTTTCTGTGTGGGCCTTTTCTGTGTGTATTTTTTCAGCTTGGACTTTTTTCCGTGTGAGCTTCTTTTCTATGTGGGATTTTCTTTGTATGAGCTTTTGTCTATGCAAGCTTTCATCCCCGTTGTATTTTTGTGTAATTTTTATAGTGAGTTTTCTCACAATATTCATACAATACGTATAGAACGTCTGTTGTTATGCTTATTTGTCCCACCTAATAAATACGTTATTTTGGGTAACCTACGTAAGTAAGCTATGGGTTTCAAAGACTTAAATGATGTATTGCATAAAATAAGATTCATATATAATACATTATGATGGTCCCCTAAACAACATAAATGAAGAAACAGCCCTACCACTGACACAATTATATGAATTACATAAACTGATATTTGGAAATGATTGACTGAAATCACATACATTTTTGGAAAAAGGTTTTCTTAATATACTAATTTTTTTTAAAGCTGTAGACTATATATATATATATATATATATATATATATATATATATATATATATATATATAATCATTGGTGTACTCAGATGAACTGTCTAAACTTTGTGAAGAAGATTAGCTTATGAGCCGAGATATCTACGCATTTGTCAATATCTTCTGTTTGAGTCCTAGTTAAAGCAACTTCTCTAACATTTATTTCCAAGGCAGTCAGGAAGGACAAGCCATATAAATTTCGGATATCTGCGCAACACAATCTTCCCATCCCTTAGAGTAGTCAATACATTGTTGTGCTAGTAAAATCAATCTCATCATCATCATCAGCAGCAGCAGCGGCAGCAGCAGCAGCAGCGATAGCAGCCTTTTAGCGTCTGCTGTTGACATAGACGTTCCCCAAAACCTCTCTATCATGGATATTGCGGAGCCAATACTTTCTGAACTTGTCTAGATCGTCACATCATCTTATTTCATGCTGGCCACAGTTTTGCAGATGGTCTCTGATGATCCATATTGTCAATGCAGATGTCCATCGTTTGTGTGGCATTCTTGTAACATGACCGGCCCATTGCCATTTGGATTTTCTAATGTTTCCTTCGATATCTATGATTCTTGTTTTTTTTCTTCTAATATACTGTGCTGTCCTGTGATCTCTCCATGTGATGTTGAGCATGGTTCTTTCCTGTGCTCGTTGCAGGGTTCTCAGTCTGAGGATCTGTCTCTTGATAAGGTTCCATGTTTCAGCTCCATAGGTGACTATTGGGAGGATGCATTGGTTGCAGACTCTTCTTTTCAGGACTATTTCAAAATCAATGGACTGAAATAGAAAACGAGGAATCGTGGATGATACATCAATAACGCTGTTCTCTTCCACACAATTCTTGAGATATTCAAAATGGCTGCATACTTCCAAGACTGACCACGTGGCAATTTCTAAGCCAGGTAAGTACATTAAATATCGAAATCTGCACAATAGAGCCGACGGTTATTAGAAGCAGCCGCATAATTGGGCCAATCATGTAGGAAACGATTCAGACGTATGTAATAATCTCTAATTGGATACCGTCGGCCCTAAACTGTCAACATAAGTTCCTTCAGTTTTAGAGTTAGTCTGGTTGGCTGGATGACCAGCTGGTTAAGTATGTATGTACCACGTGTACAGACCACACGAATGGAGCTAGTTGGATGAAAATTCAAACGAACTCCTTATTGAGACTATAAAAACCCTTTTGATTCGTTTTATTGAAAATCCGCCCCAAGAGATTGTTTAGCTTTGGTTCAATTCGCTATATAAATGTATGCTAAACTGGTCACTATTTTGTGTCACGGTTGTTTCTTTGGAAAATTTAGACTTTTCAAGTGATCACAGACCAACTAAATACGAGAGAAGTAACTTGTTGTTAAATTCTTTTCCCGATTTTTTGATTGATCATCTCAACAGGATATGCTGCCAAAAGACTTTGGTCATCTGACGGTTTCTATCGAGTAAATAACTGCTTCGTTTATCGTGTCCAATGCGCGGTTCATTCAAACCAAGCAGCAGTGCCTACTAATAAACATTTTTTCAAATAAAATCCGATAGAATTAGTGAAAATATATTTTCTCAAAACAACTTTCAAACAGTTTTAGATTGTGACTCAAATTTTCCAGAGAAAGGATTTGTAGGAAAATTTAGGGACGTGACCTGTTGTTGTTTTCAAGCAAGTTGTTCCCCTTAGATTAAAAATCTTTTGTAAATAAAAGATGAATTGTTTACTTAATTGAACCAGCCGGTGATTGGGCCCAAAATTGTTGGCCCCGATGGTCTTATTAAACAGAATCCAATCTACTCCGACCCTATCCTTTTAAAATAGTGATTTGGAAAACTCAAGAGACTTCTGCAGAGTTCGATGATGAATCTTTAATGTGCTTGAAGAAACTGGAAATCATGGCGTATGAATAAGTTTTGTGCCGAGAGGAACAGATGAAATATTTTTGGTGTGTTTTCTTTCGATCTGCTAAAATATCTTTGATGTAAGGGGGGGGGGGACAAGCGAAGGAAAGCTTCTTTCATAACTCGAGAAAATAATCACAATACCCAGCGACCTCTTTTCGGTAAAAATAGAAATCAAATTAAGGCCAGATAACTGAACCGTGACATTTGCTCAGAGAAGCTTTCATGGTTCATCAAGACCAAGCTCTGCTCAAAACCTACGACGTTGTTTACACAATTGCCGTTCACACAATTTTTGACAACATTTTTGATTCAATTACTTAATGCCCAATATTTTGAATATTTTTTCAACCGTCTTGGCCAGTGGTCGACAAACTATGGCCTGCAGACCTTATCCGGCTCGCTGAAACGTTTCATCTGATCCGTTAATCCTAGGGAAATTTTGTCAAACTCCAGTAAAAAGTCTGAAGTTGACTTTGTTTTCATAACGTAATAAAGACAAATCTTCAACACTCTCCAAGTATGATTTGAAATCACGACCCCCCGATTTATTGTGGTGCCTCTTACCGACCAATCTACATTGATAAGTCACGCGTCCACCAACACCTATGTTAGAAAAACGCAAAGGCTTCTTTCATTCTGCTAAATACATGAAATTGACACTTCGCCACCGTGGTTTGTAACCAGATCTCTTACCGACTGAGCCAGAAAGACAAATCTTGCACGCCAACAAAAATTTATCTCATGAATACACAAATGCTTATTTCATTTTGATCAATAAATATATTTATGCTAAAGAATATTTAGTCATGATTTTTTATTCATACGATGGAAAAGTTACAATAATCATCTTCACTCGATATACAAGTTGGAGTGGAGTTTAACCCTGAAGCAGACAGGCTTGTTTTCATTATTTTACCTTATTATCATGAGAAACTGTCATCAAAACAGTCAACAAAGGTTTCTATCAGTTTTTGTGTTGGTCTGGCTGGCTATGTTTGTATGTATGTGTGTAACATGCATACCAGCCGCATCAATGGGGCTAAAGGGCTGAAAATTTCACCATTTATTCCTTATTATGTCTCGAAAAAAATGTTGTTTGTTCTTTATTTCTCTCCCATCACCAAAAGCTTTTGAGTGAGGAGTCCAATATGCAATGTATGTTCATGCTAAATTGGTCCCTTAGTTCGTGTCCGACAGCATTCATGTTTTTTTTTTCAGACTTATTTTCAGCGATCACTATCCCATAAAAGGCAAACTTATTCATTGATCACCCCATTGTGAGCGGAAATATATACGTACTTGTATTTTTATGAGAAAATCATGACGCACTTTTAACTTCACATCAATTTTTTTTGGGGGGACCTTCCACCCTGACCCCCCTCCCCAAACAAACCCCAACACCTTTCTGTTTATATCGTTGGATGATAGGGCAACTTTATCGCATTCAAACAATGAAGAACTGCGATCGATCGAAAGATCTTTCTTATTCTCAATCAGACCGTAGTCTGCAATATTACCGACTGTAGAGGTCTATTATTTGAAAAAAACAACCCATTATCCCTTACCACGAGAATTTGCCTGAGTCATCCAGTCACCCAGTCTACCGCTGAGCAAGTATTGACACTTCATGTCACCCCAGAGATTATAAGATGATAGCGGCTGCTCCTCTGGAGAAGAAACCCCAAGAATAACGAACATTCCAAAAGGAAAATTATGAATCACCGCCATCCATACATGCTGTGTTGGGGTTCACCAATTAAAAGTTGGAAAACGGGTCGATCAATTAATAAATTTTCTCTCGTCTTTTATTGGGCTGTGATCATTAGAAAAAGATCTGAATTTCCCATAAACAAGCAGGCACAAACTAGTAACCAATTTAGCATAAATTTACATTGCATATTGAACTCCCAACTAAAAAACTATTTTGGAGGGTAATTTCCCCATAACAATTTTTTTCTTTTTTCATAGCAAAATTTCAAGTTTTTACTCTGAAGGGTAAGGACTGGGTGAATATGCATATATCAGAACACATAAATATCCTAAACCCAGCAACAGTGTGTAGGTTAAACCGGTGTATTGTAGGTTGCGGTGATTTACAATTACATATTTCCCTCACCTCAAGAATTTGCCCTAGTTATCCAATCACCATTTTCCCGTTGTGCAAGTATTGAAAGTTGGTGGCAAACTATAGATTATACGATGATATTACCGCTCATCTACAGAAGAAATTACGCTCTATTGATGATATATGTTTTTGAGTATTGGTAGTTGAGCTCTGCATTCTAAGCACCGGTCACACGCAAGGGAGAGTCAATCATGTGTCTGAGGCAATCGGACTTTCCAAATACCAAATGCAAAAATGGGAAAATAAATCAATCAATGATATTGATGTCTGAGCTAGTTGGAGCTCTAGAGTAGTGATGTCTGATCATTTTATTACGGAAAGATCTCCAGATTTTGTAACCGTCTGGGACAGGGGTCGACAAACTAAGGCCCACAGGCCAAATCTGGCTCGTCATGATCATGTCTTAAAGTAACTACCTTATCGGTCACTGGTTCAATTCCTGCAGCAGCTCCATTTTCCTTCAGTTGTTTATTCTATGTGCTCTGTCTAGGCCGAGTGACTATATATATATATATATATATATATATATATATATATATATAGAGAGAGAGAGAGAGAGAGAGAGGGGGAAGAGAAAGAGAAGAAAGAGAGAGAGAGAGAGAGAAAGAAGAATAAAGGAAGAGAGAAAGGATTTTTTTCTGTAGAATGAGGTTAATTTAAATCATAGTGAGGATGACGTAACAGCATTTGTAAAAAAAATGTTGTTATCAAAATTGTGGCTATTAACGGCATCATAAACGAATGGAAGCGTTTGATCATGTCAAGTTGAAAACTACTTACAATCCATTGTCTATAACTTAGAAAAGAGTCATGAACATACCAACCCCTTTTTTTGGACAATTTGAATTTAGATAATTTAAATATTCATATTCATATATTTCTAAAGATCAGAAGTCAAGGGAGATAATTTGTAGATACTATGAAGGGGAGATCTATAATCTGTAATTTTCAAAAATGTATTTTTTAACAGCTTCCTTGAGAACCGCTGATGCAAACAACTTCAAAATGGACACTGTCATGCCCTGCGTGTTGTCCAATGTATCTGGCGAATGTTAACTTCGCACAATGGCCAGTTGTAGATTTTACAGATAATAGATATTTCACCATAGCTTCTACAAATCGTCTCCGATGACTTTTGATCTTTAGGATAATCCAAATTCCAATATAAAATATCTAAATTGGCAACATTGAAGAAAAGTAATCAAAATACTTAGAAGCCGTAGTTCCGTAAAGCGGACATAAAATTACTTTGTATCACTATCATATTAGGCTGTGTCCCCTTCCAAACATGCACCTTTGGAACGGACATAGTCGTATATATATATATATATATATATATATATATATATATATATATATATATATATATATATATATATACATATATATATATATATATACATATATATATATATATATATATATATATATATATATATATATATATATATATATATATATAATAATAGAATGTGGATCCTTTCAGAGATGACCCCTAAATCCAGTTCACACCCCTTGACAAAATGAATAACCCCTACCACTCACTACCACACTCACAAGATCCTCACCAAATTCCCCAAAACTAGAATCCAAAAACATAGATATTCATTCGCCTGATGAGGCCCGGGGAGGGCAGAAACATTAACTAGTTTGTGTAGCGAATCCACATTCTACTATTTATTTCCAGCTCTACTCTAAAACAACTTAACTTCCATAGTGTAAAGTTGAATGTATCGAGTACTTAACGAAATAAATCCATCACATATCAGAAGTTGCTTTATATTATTGATATATTATTATATTATACTATAGTGCTAACCTGATCTGTACTATATATATATATATATATATATATATATATATATATATATATATATATATATATATATATATATATATATATATATATATATATATAAAAGAACAAAAATAATAGTATATTACGATGAATAATACGTAGAGAAAATTAAAACTTTTTTTATCCTTTTATTCAGTGTGGTAAATTTGTTTGATTAATTCCTCCACTTTACTCTTCTGTCAATTCCAGAGATAAAAGCTACGACTCAAATGCAAGAGAAAAATGCTGGATAACATATTACTTTCTTGGTCTTTCTTTGTTGTTGTCATTGTTCCAAATTTGTCCCTTCTTCATGTGTTTATTAGCAATTAATTTCTTCCTATCCAACCCCATCTCCCTTGCTGCTGAAAATCATTTGAGCCCTTACCAGTCATAAGCCTGGATCTACATCGGTGCAACGCTATGGGAACGGCGTTCCCTCACTCTTTCTCTATTCAAATTCTCCATTTCAACAATTCACCAATGAGAAAATTTAGCCAGTGTATGTCCGCATGAATACACGTCCTGTACGGCCTTAAAACGTCCCTGAAATTGGTAAGATTTCCAGATTTTTTCGTAGACGAGGAAGAAGCTCAAGACAACCCCCCCCCCCGCCCATCTCGAAGCAGGTACACCTGCGCTCCCTTCCTTCTCTTTTTATCGCTATACTACTTCCCCCCCCCCGCCACAATCCGGTTTGAAATATTCCATGACGTCATCAATCAGAAATTCTGGAAAGGGAAATTCTTTGGGGTCATTTTCGTGACTAAAGATAACAAGAAAAAAAAAAACAGACAATGTTCAAAACCTGCGACGTAATAAATGCAATTTTTGACAACATTTTTCAACATTGATTTCCGTAATGAAAAAAATGATAATCATATTGACCAATATTTGCTTTACCTCTGCCAACGAAGTTGGAGATGTTTACATACCTGGTTGCATCAATCTCTGTCTCCCCGTCAATCTGCCTGTCAACACGATATCTCAAAAAGTTATCATTGAATTTCAATGAGATTTTGTGGATGGGCAGACCAGGCGATAAGAGAGAAGCAGACGAATTTTAGGAGTTTGTTTTCGATTTGGAGATATTTTTTCATACGTTTACTGTAAGTATTTCGCTTTTGTCAACGCGACATCTCTAGAAGTTCTGAATGGATTCTAATGCAATTTTGTGGAAGCGTCGGCTAAGGCCCGAGAAAGAAGGGATCCAGGATTTTTTTCGATTGAGTTAGTTTATAGAGTTGTCAGAGGTATGCATTCTCGGAGTGCCGTCTAGTTATATAAGTAGCTATCAACTTATCTATCAATCTTCGCTGGCGAAGGTATAGATAAAAATAGATCCCAGATCCAAACTATATATAATTTCTGTTTGTATTTCCACAAACACACACACACACACACACACACACACACACACACACATATATATATATATATATATATATATATATATATATATATATATATATATATATATATATATATATATATTTCTAATCAATCTTTGATTGTCGTCTTCTTTCTTTCATTTTTCGTCACGATTTCGTAGGACTCTCGTCATGGGAGACATGACAGAGATCTCCTTAACCTAGATATAACAAAAGAAGTTCCCTTCCTTTCGAGTCGAAAAAACAAAACCAAACAAAATAGCAAACAAGACTGGTTGCTTCAGGGTCAAACTCCCCCCTGACAGAGGTTTATAAGTTTTTAAAATATTTTGACTTTCGTAAAAACATTTTCCCTTCAACTGAAATAGATCTTTGAATTTGGCCATGGAAGGGGATTCAATAAAATTCTGTCTAGATATTTTTCTAGATGAAAAGCATGAAAATCTAGATATTTCTGGATTAAATTTGAGGCAATTCAGATATTAACTGAAATCTAGCGCCCAAAGCTTTCCTTTCTCTTTTTTTCTCTTTATTTCTCTTTCTTTCTTTCTTTCTTTCTTTCTTTCTTTCTTTCTTTCTATCTTTCTTTCTTTCTATCTTTCTTTCTTTCTTTCTTCCTTTCTTTCCTTTTTTCCTTCTTTCCCCCCTTTCTTCCTTCCTTTCTTTCTTTCCCCCTTTCTTCCTTTCTTTCTTTCTTTCTTCCTTTCTTTCCTTTTTTCCTTCTTTCCTCCCTTACTTCCTTCCTTCCTTCTTTTCTTTCTTCCTTTTGTCTATTGATGACGTAAGATAGAACCTGTCTCTCTTCCCCACCTCTCTCTATATATATCCTTCATTTTGAACATTTCATTTTTTAATCTTAATCTGAAATCTGATGGTGTCATTGTTGTTAGGTGAGAGAAATAAAGTCAAAACTCAGTAAGAGTTGGACAAAACTGACGAATTCGTATTTTATAGTAAAAAGAAAAATCATTATTTTTGATATCGAAAACTGCGGTTGACTTTATCCTTCAACTGCAGTAAGAACAAAAGGACGAGAAAAATCCTCACCAAAAGTAGGGGCCTAAACTGATGAGTAAAATCTGCATCCACTATCGTGACTGGAACTCAGAACCAATTGATTGACTGGAGAATGTCGTACTGACTGAGCTGAATTGACAGGTCTTGGGCGTAATCAAAAATTTATCATACAAATACGCACAGGCTTATTTCATTCTAATAAATAGATACATTTATTCTAAAAAAGAATATTGTCATGATTTTTATTCATTATATATACAATACAAAAGTTGCAATAAAAAGCCTCAGTCGGAATACAAGTTCGAGTGGAATTTGACCCTGCTGTAGACAGGCTTGTTTTGTTTTCCTTCCTATATTTGCAGGGCTGGCCCGTATGATTGGCGGTCGCCAAGGGCACATAGGTCCTTAGTACACACATTTAAGTCTTGCCTTGAGTGCTTAAACCTCTGTCTCTAAAAATGGCACGCTACAAAATATACGTCAAACACTATTTCAGCTTTCGGCTTTTTTCGAAAAAGTTTTTTTTTTAAAAATGGCGTAAAGTAAAGTTCCAAAAAGCGAGGATTACCTTTATTTGAATTCTGTTCGATTATTTTTTCTAAAGAAAATATACTGGAACAGGTAGTTAAAGTGGAAGAGTCCATTGTTTCAAGGAGATATTTTTTTATTACAAATTTAGACTAGTTTTCAACCTTCATCATGACTATCCGTTGCTTTTTATGACAACTTTGAACCGGAAAGATTTCGGTTCGATTCAAAGTTGCGATTGAAAACAACTGAAAGTTAGAAAGAAGGTAAAAACTAATAATACTATTGCAATACTTCTTCCAAGAATATAATTTGAAAAATCGAAAATATCATTGAGATATTTTTTCATCACCAAACTTGTTACTTTTAAGCGAAAAAGTCCATGGTTATGGATAGAAAACGAATAAAACCATACTGTTCATTATATAAGTAGATATCGCTTTGTTTTCCCAAGAAACTCTAAAAATAGAACATCTCCCCCACCCTCTATTGATTATCGTATGTTTTCTCTCAATTTTTCGTCACGGAACTCTTGTCATGGGAGACGGGGCTGTATATCCTTCACCCAAATACAAAAAAAGTCCATTTCCGAGTAAATAGCAAAGCAAAACATTAAAAAAAAGACCCCGAACAGATTCATGGTCTGTTTGAAAAGAAACATTATTGTATTGTTTCTCATTTATCATAAGCAGGGTCACCCCGTCCAGTGAGGGATTCTAGGCTGCATAGGCCCCAGGGGTAAAAGTCGTTCGAATATAACCGAGGGTGCAAATTTGAAATCTCACCTCCAGTTGAATGAAACTCTTGTGCCAGCCCTGAAGTAAGATGTGTTCCGTCATATTTCAACGTAATTTACGTCTGTCAACGAAATTGAAAAGGGGAATGTGATTTTTGTCGTGTCTGTTCGTTTGTTTCTTTATTCGTTCTTCTACCTTTTTCTCATTTGTTCGTCTGTTGGTTCTTCTGTCCACACGATATCTCCGAAAGTGGGGAATGAATTTAGGAACGGTGAGTAATGGGCTGAACTCTAGGAATTATTTTCTGATCGACAGATATTTTTCCGTTTTTTCAAATTACATTGATTTATACGCTCCTTACTGTCTACGCGATATCGCGCAAAGTTATGAATGAATTCCAGTGACATTTTGCAGGAGAGTCGGTGATAGGCTTGAATTAAGCAAATGATTTTCTATTCAAATAAAACATGAATTAGTTTTTTTCGCCTACTAGAAAGGAAAAGGACTTCTTTTGTAATATTTGGGTCACGGATATCCTGTGATGTCATACCTGATTACATTTTGGAGTGGATCTATCCATATTAATCTCCCCAACGTCATTGTTATATGTCTGAACCACAAAATATCACCGTCTTCCATGTTTGTCCAAAGTTTTCGATTAATTCCCATGATACGTTGTGAAAGGGTGGAGAACAGGTTGCAGAAGAACTGATTTGTCTTCGGGATGGATCTTTACATGATTACTGTCCTAAAAATCGGTATTAGCTGAGGTATCCATTCTCTGAGTGCTTTCTAGTTTTATTTTTCATTTATTGGTTCTGAAGTAAATTTCTTTGATGCTTTGTCTTACGATACTTTTCTGTTAATTCTAGTGCTATTAAAGCTGAGAAATTCAAATTTTGGTTCTTTTCATCGGGAAAAAAAAAGAGATAAAAATAGACCAAGGATCGAAATCATATCCAATTTTTGTTTGTGTTCGAACCGGAAAACCACATACAAGCAAATATACATTTCAACTTTTCTTATCAAGCATTGTTGTCTGCGTTTTTTTCATTTTCCGTCACGTATTCGTGAGATTCCCGTCATGGGAGACATCACAGGATATCCGTAACCTAAATAAAACAAAAGAAGTCCTCTTCCTCTCTAGTGGGTGAAGGATAAAAGGAATTCATGTTTTATTTGAAAAGAAAATCCTCTGCTTGATACGTAGATAGATAAATAACAAACATAAAAAAAACCCATCTAATGGCAGGTGAGAAAAGACAAAAGAAAGTGAGTGGTTGTTTTTCTAATTGTGTGCAGTCACAGAGTCTGATTAACACTTCGATTTGTAATCTCATTATATGTAGACCAAGTCACTTTTTCTCTGTTTGTGCGGTGTGTTCGCTTCTGTCACGCTAAAGTAAACAGAGAGAAAGAAGTGTGGTAAGCATGGCAATAGTGTGTATGTGTGTTTACCGCAGTACTACTGCTACTACTTTTGCTGGCTTTCATATCAAAAAAACAAATTCGTTTGTTACCCAATGCTATTTTCAAATTGTTTCAAAATTTAAAAGAAAAAGACAGAGAAAATAGAATGGGGTGAAGGGAAATCGATAGAAAATTGAAACAAATGAACAAATAACTACATTTATCCAAAGATATATATTTGTATAATTAATCCATCATCATCATCATCATCATCATCATCAGTCTTTTAACGTCCGTCGTTCCCTATCATGGGCATCGCGGAGCCAATATTTCCTGAATTTGTCAAGTTCATCTCTCCATTTTGTGTTCTGTCGGCCTCGGTTTTTTATGTGATCTCTGAGGATCCATGTTGTAAGGCGTAATGTCCATCGGTTGTCTTTCATTCTTGTAACATGGCCTGCCCATTACCATTTGAGTTTTTTAATAGTTTCTATGATGTCCCGAACACCTGTTTTCTTCCTTATATACTGTGCTGTCTTGTGATCTCTCCATGTAAGGTTAAGCATGATTCTCTCATGTGCACGTTGCATACTTCTCAGTTTGCTGGTCTGTCTCTTGGTTAGGTTCCCTGTTTCAGCTCCATAAGTGACTATTGGGAGGATGCATTGGTTATACACCCTTCTCTTTAGGATTATTGGGATCATTTGGTTCTTGAAAGTTAAGCTTGCTCTGCCCAAGTCTTGCCATCCCAAAGTGATTCTTCGCTTGATTTCCTCCTCTTTTGAGAGCCTCATGGAGATTCGTTGTCCTAGGTAGATGTAGTGGTCTACCTTGCCGAGTTTTGCCTTTTCTATCTTGACAGTTATGTTCTTATTCTCAACATGATTCTCGTTTTACTGAAGTTCATGTGTAGGCCGACTCCTGTCATTTTTTTTCGGCTACTATACCAGATAATGAATAAACAAATAAATGAACAGGTTTGATGGGTCTCGTCTCGTGACCAACGTCTTTTGGCAGCATGCCATGTTGGGGTAGGGATTCAATTAAAAAATTAAGAGAAAGGGTGATCAACGGATAAGTTACCTCTCCTGCCTTTGAAGCGATCGCTAAAAAAGACAGAATACAAAAAAAAAATACGATTAAACAAAAGAATCGTAAACACTACCGGACTCCGAATAAGGGACCATAATAAAGGCATAATAAACAGTAAATGTTTTCATTTTCAGCCCACTAGCTCCATTGGGGCAGCTTATACCTGTGGCACATACCAGTAAGAAAATGTGCACCTGTCCTATGTGTTGATATGATAGTAAATACAAGAATATTCTTATATAAAATAGACGAAAAAATATTAATGCAGTGGGACAAAGTATCTCTTTATTGTGACGTGTACCCACATGTAACTGAACTTGGTAAAATAAGATTGTTCAATATAGCCAATCAATTAATATTTCTTCGTTCGTTTTATATTAAAATATTCAGGATCAGTATTTTTCAAGTGTCTTTACAATTATATTGACACATTGTGCAGGTACGCATTTCTCTTTCAGGTCCTGTTTTCTTTAATATTGATATGTATATCGATGTCCACACCTGTAACTATTATTGCTTAAAAAAAGTAGTTCCCGGCTGAATTCGAACCTACGATCTCTCGATTACAATATGAAAACTGCCACAGAGACATATGTCCTAAAGTGATTTATTTTCAAGTATAGATCGTTTCTGCCTGACTTTCGAAATCTTTCTTATATCAAACACTTAAATTCTTGGTTATATGTTTACAAATCGGAGAATCCTGGTTTGTTTTTTTGAGAAAAAACAAAAAAAAAAAAAACAAACAAAAAAAAAACAAACAAAAACAACAAAAAAACATTTGCATGGTCAAATTAAGTGTACATGGAAAATTTGGTGTAATTCATTTTTCAGTTTAGGCTTGCATAGCGTTCCAACGACTGAGTTTTTGGTTGACAACTTTTTAAATATGCTTCTCGGTTATGGAGTGTGACTAAATCAGATAAAGATATAAGCATGAATGCCTGACCACAGGTGCACTCGGTCTCTACATCTACAAACAGACATTGATGTACATATTGTAAAGAAAACACGACCTGTAAGAAAAATGCCTACCTGCACAAATTGTTGATATAATCTTAAAGACACTTAAAAAATACAAGAATATCTCAACTTAAAATTGACGAAAATATATAATTGCAAGGGCAAATTTGAACAATCTTATTTTACCAAGTTCACTTACGTGTGGGTACACGTCACAATAGTTATATGTATATATATATATTTATACATAATAATTATGTCATTCACAGAAAGCTGTTTCAGTGTGGCTATAGACTCGATATTCATTCCAAAACCGCTAGGAGGGACCTGGAATCTAATGCTCTACCCCTATCCCACGCAGAACTAGACAGTCAGTATGATCAAATTAGGCAATAAGTTAATTTATGCATAATTCACCAACAACTAGGGTGCTCAATTCAAGTCTTAGAAGAGCATTTCACATAAGGTTTCACAGAAGGATGCCTTACGTAAGAATGCTCAACCTTAATTTTAATTAATAATTGTGTTTATGCATATATATATATATATATATATATATATATATATATATATATATATATATATATATATATATACGATGCTTTCACCATTGAGCAAAACAGCCGCCTTTAATTCAAAGGCCAATTAACTAATTTCAACCCTAATTCTCATCTCGTTCATTCTCGGTCTATTTGTCTCTTTCTTGTGTCCAACATAAAACGCAACGCTTACGTATTTAAGAAGCGGACATAGTTGGTCTGATAGACTGAATTCGCAACAAGACCAATATCTCACCCAATTTAGACTACGTAAATAGAATGAACAATTAAAGTGAATGGAGCTACCACTTATAGAGTAGCAACTTCAAAGTAGTGATGCTGTTACCAATAAGCTAAACAGCCGCCGGCAATGCAAAGGTCAAATAACTGCTTTATATATATATATATATATATATATATATATATATATATATATATATATATATATATCATTGAAAAATTGAATGTGGTTTTAATATTCAACAATTATTTTATTAAAACATTATTCAATTCATTGAAACATTACTTAGTCGATTATTATAAATAATATAAAAATATTACTTGCTTTACTGCTCTAAAGCAGGGGTTCCCAACCTTCTTTATGCTCTGCACCCCTAGGAAACGTTTTGACTTTTTTTTCGCACCCTCTACGAAAGTAGCATCACATTTTAAAAAAAAGAACATAATTTTTGAACCACAAATTAAACCACTTTCAGGTCGAACAAACTGAACTTGAAACAATTTGTGAACATGAAAATATAATGACTTTTTGTTTTGGCTCTTCATTTAGAATTTCATCAAAACGTGGCTTGCCTGTGGATCCAGGCGATTCCTAGATTTTGTTTTGATTGACAAAAGAGAATTGAATCTCGATTCACTCAAGTGTGTCGTTGCACATCGAATTAGGACACAAAGTCTTAGGAACATATCCAGTGCTAAACACCGAAACTCCCCCCAAGTCTTGCTTTCAAATTGCAACTCAAGACATCGATTTTTCCGCAAATCAATAAGATCTTCCTTTAACTCACCAGAATCTGACATTTTCGACAAATCGTAGGAATATGGATCCATGATCCATTCATCTGAAATCTTCTTGTCTCCAGCTGCAAAATATCCATCATACAATTCTGACAGTATTTCTGAACGAGACTCAATTTCTTCACGCACAGTAAGAGTTATGGATTCAGTATCACCAACCAAGTTTTTTTTAAAAATATGCCTCTTTCCATCCTTCGACGCCAAAGACATAACTTTCTTTGAAGGCATTCGGCTTTCAACAAGCTTATCATTTATTAAATAAAAATGTCTCTATTGGCATTCCCTTAAACAATTCATGTTAGAATTATATATTCAACGTTAAGATATTATATAAATGTATGAAACTCAATGAAACTTTTTACAATCTCACCAATGCAGAAGATCATTCCCTAGGCACATTCCATTTATCTATTTTTCCTAAATTCTTCGATATATTCCAACTGATAACTCCCCAAATTGACCCATCAATTCATTTTCTATCCAACAGGATCTAAATTCATCCAAGTCATTCTTAAAATTATCTATGCTTGAACTATTTTTCTTATATGAGATGGTAAACTATTCCAGTATTTCAAAATTCTTTGGGAGAAAAAATTAATTTGTTTTTGCGACTTTGTTCTCATAAGAGACCTAGCTAATACATTTCCCATCCTATCTGACTTATTAATCATTAGAATTCCGTAATTTGTAAAGCCATTTATTATTTTGAAAGTTTCAATCAAGTCTCTTCTTTTCCTTATCTCAAACATACCTAACTTTTCTCGTCTATTCTTATAACTTGAATCTCTCGTGCCACGTATCATTCGGATAATCTCCGATTTCCAAATTAATAGCTAATAAAAAATGTTTATCTCTTTGCCTTGAAGATAAACATTTGTTTATTCATACGAATTAAAATGTCGGCCAAGTAAGTCAGCGTTTGGGTGGATTCCCGTGTCCCGAACAGATTTCGTTCCGGCAAACAATTTTCACCTCTCCGCTATCACAGTAGGGGAAGAATCTGCCAGATCTAGCCGAAAAATGCCAGATTTAGCTTTCTTGTCAGCAATAGTCCCATCGACTACTCAAAAGCTTGAATCGCCCACTATAGGGCAATATCGCCCACGTTAGCGACCACCGAGTTATGAAAATGTATCTGGGGTGAGGGCAGGGGGTAAACAGGAAAACAAGATATACTTTCCCTCTTTGTCGCAACCCCTGGATGCCGGTATCCCAGATTGGGAACCTCAGCTTTAAAGCGAATAAAAAAAAACATATTATATATCATCTAAAATTATCTAAATAGCAATTCCTGGCATATATACACAGCAAAAAATATCTAAATTGGCAACACCGAGCAAGGGACGTAATTCTCATTTCGATATGTTAATCATTGACTGTAATCGACCCTAGAGAGGCTAGTGCATTTGAAAATCAAGTTAACAAATAAATGAAAACTCGTTAGGTGTTTGGGGAAAGAGACAAAAACATTGTATATAGAGGAGTGTTTTTTTCCTAATTGAGTTAAGTCATGGAGTGTGACTTCGTTTGTCAAAGATACAGTTGCTCGCAATCTAGAATCGTGAAAGATCAAAGTAAGTCATTTCCATTTAAGGTGTTTCTTTACCAATGACGTAAAAAAAATTGCATATTACACCCTGCATGAAGATGAAAAAGATTTTTTTACACGCCAAGGATTTTTGATGCATTTAAGGTATTTTTTTCAGTGGGGGTGGGGTTTGGCGAATAAAAGAAATGACGTCAATTTTGTTGAACTGACTCTAGTTTTTGAATGAAAGGGTACCCGTCAAATTATGATTTCACCCTATATAGTGGAGTACCAGTGCTTGGCACAGCCAACGAAAACGCTAAACTGATAAACTCTAAAAATATTTAGAGGAAGTTAAGATAAATTTTATTATATGAATTTAGCTTAGGTTCGTTTCTTTTTTTAATCTAAAACCCTTAACAGACTTAGAGAGCTGAAAATTTAATATGTTGCAGCTCAGACAGTGCACCTTCCAAAAAGGTATAGCATGCTGACATCATATGATGATCAAGGCGTACATAAATGATTAAATGAACTAATTAAATTAAACATTAGTTTACCTTCAACATATATTTTATTTAAAGCACAATGTCTGAGCGCCAGCGTATTGAGATTTCAGCTGTTTTAAAGGGTTTTCGAAAGAGTGCAAAGAGGGGCTACAAAGAAGGTCCCCGGTATCAAACACTTTCCATATTTGGAAAGGCTAAAAGAACTTGATCTGGAGACGCTATCAAACAGAAGATCCAGAGCTGATCTACTGGAAATATACAGGATAACCTCTGGTCTATGTACCATCGACCAAGACTGCAAGCGCCGCATTTGTCCCAATAAAACCCTCAGCAGCGCAACCAGAGGTCACATTGAAGGGCTACAAATCCAAACAGCCCCCCCCCCCCCCAGGGTTAGGAAACATTTCTTCTAAGACAGATACGTTTCTACCTGGAGCAAGCCATCAGAAGCCACCGCCTTTTCTCCAAACCTAAATATATTCAAATCTAATATCAGGAAATATCGAATGTTCGAATAGGGATTTTCGAACTAAATGATAAATCGCTGGAGGATTTCATAGGTCGACCTTCATCATCATCATCAATCATCATCATCATCATCATCATCAGTCTTTTAACGTCCGTCGTTGGACATAGACCTTCCCCAGGATTCGCCACACTTCTCTATCGTGGGCGTCGCAGAGCCAGTATTTTCTAAATCTGTCCAGTTCATCTCTCCATCTTGTATTTTGTCGGCCTCGGTTTCGCATGTGATCTCTGGGGATCTATGTGTGAGTCGTGATGTCCATCGGTCGTCTGTCATTCTTGCAACATGGCCTGCCCATTGCCATTCAAATTTTCTTATAGATTCTATGATGTCTCTGACACCTGTTTTCTTCCTTATATACTGTGCTGTCTTGTGATCTCTAGGTTGACCTTACTGACCTTTTATTATTCTGATTGGGACACAAAAATGAGGCACAGACTGAGACTGAGGTACAAATATCAACCCTCTCGTTGAGAATTTAGCTGCAAAGCAACTTGCAGAAAGGTCACATTGAATAAACAACGTAATTGAAATATCTTTTGGGGTAGGGGCTTTAAAAAATGAATAAAAGTGGACAATAGATGGAAAAGGTTGAGAAACTCTGTTGTACAACAATAGAATCTGAGCTGATGGCTGCAACTGATGCTATAAGTGTTACATACACGTTGGAGAGGGAGAGGGGGAGAAAGGCAACAGTTTAATGAGGTAGGAGGAGGAGGGACAGAAAATAGAATTAAGTGGTTAAATAAGAGGGTGGGAAGAGAGAGGGACTGATAATTGAGGAGAACATGATGAAACAGATAATGGCGATCTCAAGAGAAGACCTAGTGGACCCTTTGTATTTTTTACTTGTAGTTATCTTTAGGACGAATGTATGAAGGAAGTTATCTGTCACAGAATTAGGAGCAGTGAAAAAAAGGATTAGTTTACTGATGTCAAAATTGTGAAGTTGGAAACACAAAAATATTGAATGTTTGAAATAAAGAGTAGACATGGCAAACATTGGGCCAGGCATTTGTTCACTCATGATTTTAAAATGTCGAGATTGTACTCGTTGGAGAAAACATTCATATGAGAGTTTATTCCAAACAGCAAATGTTCTTGAGAGGAAGCTATTTGCGTGGAACATGCGATGGGTCCTTGATATATCTATGAAGTATTGATGTGCTATGCTTGCAGAACTGGTTTCAACTGAAGACACACAGAGATAGTTTTCTGAGACTCCAAAAGATGTTCTTTGATGTGTACTTAGGCGTCATCAACTTAGGTAGACTATTTTTCTCGTAAATAATAAGCGGCTGGATACTTTCCGCGCAATGTTTATTTGTTGGTCGTGGAGCAACACTTTAATCCTCGGCAGACCGCACAGATAATCTGATCCTAGGTAGGAGTGCCGATCTATTCACAAAAGGGAAATTATGACCAACTGTGACCCATGTATGCTGCTTTTTATCTCGTAAATAAGACAGTGTCAATGGAAAGATTAAGTTACCCTGATGAGAATACTTCCAGTATGATTTTAATCATTAGGTAAAGATGAAAACAAAAACCACAACCGGTCTAATTGGTCGCTCAATGGGGTGATTAATTAATAATTTGGAAAAAGGGGTGATCAATGAATAATTGGCCTTTTCTCAAAACGCTGAACATCATGATAAAAACATTTAAGATCTTTCATCTGTTTCAGCTGTCACTTTCCATGACGAGCTTTCACACACTTTTACCCATTTCTGCACTCTCTTGCTTTTTTTGCCTCTGCCAAAGAAGTTGGAAGAGGTATATGTATTTATTCATACTAAGAGAAGAGATAAACATTATATTTTCTTAATGAATGCTGTAGGACACGAACTAAGGGGACGATTTGACTCGAACAACCAACAAAAAGCAATAAAGGGGGAGGTTAAAAAAGAACATTTCCCCAATCATTGAGGGGAGTGTGTGTGTGCAAAATTCTTACTTTGTAATATGAATGGTTGGGTCCGATTGAAGTCCGGATAGATAGATATAAGTGTGGGACCAAAGGAATAGTGATTTAAGTGATCTGTTGTGGGTAGCAATGATTAAAAAAAGAGAAAGGACGAGAAAAAACAAAGAAAGAAAGGATATAGAAGATAGGAAGAAAAGGGAAGAAAGAAAGAAAGAAAGAAAAAAACGGAAAGAAAAAGAGAGAAAGAAACAAACAAAGAAAAAGAAAGGAAGGAAGAAAGGAAGGAAGAAAGAAAGAAATAGAGGAGAAGAGAGGAAGAAACAAATGAAGAAACAAAGAAAAAAAAAGAAACAAAGGAAGGAAGAAACAGAGAGAGAAATAAAAAAGAAAGGAAGAACAAAGTAAGATATAAACAAAGAATGGAAGAAAGAAAGAAAGTAGCAAAGAAAAGAAAGAAAGAAAGAAAGAACGAAAAAGAAACAAAGGAAGAAATAAAGGAAAGAAGAGCCCTCCAAATATTACGATTACAATGTAGAACATCGTGATTAAATCACGTCCCATGAAATAAAAAAAAGGTTGAGAACAGTATATTCTATCAGTGGATTGTCGTAACACAATGGTTTTGTGACCCTGAGAAGAAATCTTATCAGCATTTACTAATTAAAGGGGAAAAGAGAGATAAAAGAATAACTTCGCATTTGTTTGTTGCGAGAGAGTAAACAAAAGACTATTTAAACAACAACAACAACAGCAACAACAACAACAACAAATCAGAACTGGTTTGTTATTTAGTAGAAACCGTCACATAAGCAACGTCTTTCAGCAGTATACCATGTTGGGGGCGATCAATTTAAAAAAATGGAAGAAAGGGGTGATCAATGAAAAAGTTATTTCACCCACCTTTTCTTGGGCAGTAATCACTAAAAAGGTCCAAATTTTAAAAAAAATAAAATAAATAAATAAAAAATAAATAGATGAATAAATAAATAAATAAAACGTGAATCTTACCAATGGGCCAATTTATCATAAACATGCATTTCAAATTGAACCTCTCCAATAAAACCCCTTTTTTTCTAAACAAAATAAGCTCCATTGGTGTGGCCTGTACACTCTATGTGTCCATACAAGATCGATACGAGTATGGTGGCCCCTAGGAGAGCACAGTGTCATCTGTCCCTCATCGCCAAGGGGTGTGGGAGAAAGGGACCGGGGGGGGGGTACAGTCCAGATCTGGCTTGGTGAGATGTTCTATTACTCGTTTACTGAGACGGTCACAGAACAATCTTATTGCTATATACGACACCTGGTATTTCCGAACAGTCACCCATCTGAGTAAAGATCAGGCACAATGTTGCTCAACTTCGGTGATCTTACGCGATCAATGTATCCAACACGATTTGTACGTACAAACAAAGACAACCAGCTAGCCAGACCAGCTTAAAAACTGAGGATATTTTCGTTGACAGTTTTGCTTGATAAAGGTTCCTGATGAAAACATAACAAAAGCCCACATTGTGAACAAGTCGTGTGTAAGTATAAAAACAAAAAACGCTGGAACAATAGCCAACAACGTTCGTGTATCTCAGTATGGATCAATGGTTATTAAGTATACCCTCCTTTTTAAGACTAGTGGGGGTTTCTTGTTCTTAAAGGTTGAGCTGGCTCTACCGAAAGCTTACCATCCTAGAGTGATTTTTCGCTTGATTTCTTCTTTATTTTGAGGATTTCGCGGAGATTCATTTTTATTTTCGACAGTAATGACTGAATACAAAATTGTTATGCACTGATTGCCACCGAGGTTCAATTCAGTCTAGAGAGTCAACACATTTCCCTCTGAATTCTGATCGATGGTGAGTGCAAGAGCTGTCGACTGAAACTGCTCGGTTCTACGATATGGCTGCTTTAGAGCAGGGGGGGGGGTATCTAATAATTTTTTTATCAGCCTGGGTGAGGGGTACATGCCCCTAATTTTGCTGGCAAAGTAGGCATGCAGAATGAATAGGAGAAGAAAATGGTGTTGTCGAGTATGGTTTATTCATCAGAGCTAAAATTGTTGTCAAAGTGGCTGAAAACGGCTAAATTTTAATTGTTCTATATATTCTAAATGTCCGGCTAAATTGAGAAAAAGATCTGCCAGATCTAACCATAAAACAGCTAATTTGGAAACCTTGAAAGAGAGAGAGAGAGAGAGAGAGAGTGATATATATATATATATATATATATATATATATATATATATATATATATATAGAGAGAGAGAGAGAGAGAGAGAGTGATAGATAGATAGATAGAGAGAGAGATAGTGATAGATAGATAGAGAGAGTGATAGATATAGATAGATAGATAGATAGATAGAGAGAGAGAGAGAGGGGGGGGTATTTTTCCTTGCGTCTGATTTGCCAAACTTTTCCGGTCCACTGCTATTCACACGAAAGAAATTCCCAAGGACTTGTTTAACGTCATTTTGTTCCTGCTAGTTTGGGGCCTCTAAGGAAGGGCTCATCAAAGTACGGACCCCGACCCGTTACTGAGTCACAAGGTCCCGCTAACTGAATCCCAGGCTCGCAAATAGATGAATGAATAGATGAAGAGTAAGCCAAGAACAATAATGGTGACAATGAAATAATCAAGATTCGAAACGTGTCTATCTCTAATAATCTCATTATACACCTTCGTCAGAAATAATTCATTTGTTAAATTCGTTGAATCATAAAAGTAACTGCTCTGTTGAGTTACACGGTAGAAACCGTCATGTGACCTAAAAAAAAACAAGCGGATACAAACTAAGGACCAATTTAGCACAAACTTACCTTGCAAACTGAACCCTCAGTAAAGACCTATTCAGTGGTGAACTTAGAAAAATCAAAAGAATTTTTTTCTTTAGACAGGATAAGGAGTGGATATTGAAATTTTCAGCCCTCTAGCTCCAACTGTGATACATGCATAGCTAACCGACTCGAGAGTCAGCCGGACCAACTCAAAAACTGAGAGAAACCCATATTTATAGTTTTGGTCACAGTCTTAGTCGATGGGTTCAAATCGTAACTTTGACGTGGTTGAATAAAGACGACAGAGCTTTGATGAGAGAGAAATAAAGGGAAAAGGTGGTAGGAAAGACACGCTCAATACAAGAAAGTTGCCCACATCTACGCCTTTGAAACGAACACGAATTAAGTTGCATTAGAACTTCGAAGATGTGAAGTGGTCTTCCAGAAACAAATAATGTATATAGTTAATGCCTTAACACTGAGATGAAATGGATCGTTTATTATACGTCAGTGAATCGTGAGGATATTGAATAAAATTAAACTGGTTTGCGATCTAAAGTTTAAAGTGATGTTTTCATCTATTTCTTAGATATGCCCACGCATCTCAATAAGACGCTTTTCGGTCAGCTGGTCGGTACCAGTTTCGTGAAATAACAGAAGGAGGAGACATCATTTAAGTATCCTTTTGAAATTGGAAATCACAGATATGGAGGTAAGGATGGTGGACGCATCGTTGAACTTACGGTTCTTCTTATTTTATTTTCCACTTGTACGATGAGGTGCCGTATGAGAGGTAGGTATTCCGTGGAGGACGGAATATGAAACTTGAGCGTTTGTAGTGCAAAATAATTGACGTAAGGTTGGTTTAATGTGGGTGTCCCATAGAGGTGAACGTGTGAGTAGACTATCCGCAAAGATTCTCTCAAGTCCCCATACCTATTATCGCAAGAGCATGAGAACGCTGCTCTTGAGGTCTCGGGACGAATCCTGTGCCCTTTGGACTTGACTACACAGAGCAGCACCAGACCTAATGAGGCAAAGCCCCAATCGGCCATGGCCCCACATCTGCGACCGTCTGGTTTGAAACAGTCATTTGATTTGACCGAGCCGCTAGGAGCACAGAGTGTGCATTAGGTCGGTTTAATGTTGGGATACGTGTGGATAGGATGACTTGGAACCTATAATAAATATTAGAGGGAATATTTTTCAATCATCTCTATGGACTAAAAATATTTTACCGTACGTAGAACCGGTCAAGACATTTCTAGTGTCTGTGCATTTCGATTAAAGGGGCATCTGTTTTCAAAGCAGGGACAACTGAAGCCATACCCAGCGTATGAGCACTTTTTATAGTTTAATGTATACAAAAGTTTCACCAAATTTCTGCTCAATCTGACAATCTATTAGGCATGGTGGAAGATCGGCTTCCTAAGTAAGAACAGTTGAAGCTGTAGCCAGTGTAAGTGCATTTTTTAAAAGTTTTTTGTTGTAGCTCGATGTATAAAAAAGTTGTTCCTAGGTCCAAGAGTCTCCAGTACTAAATTTAAGCTCAATCCGACGATCTATAGGGCAATTTCGTTGGAAGAAATTTTAAGGTACGGACCATCTTCCCAAAGGTGTTCTGTAAATAGATCTTCACTTTGCTTCCGATAAATAAAGGTATTTATACGAAAAAATATTTTTCATAATTTTTCATTTGTTACATGTATAATACAAAAGTTGCAGAAATCATCTTCTGTTGGAATAGAAGTAGGAGTGGAGTTTGACCCTGAAGCAGACAGGCTTGTTTTTATTTGTTAAGTGAGTCTTTAATCACCATTATATTTGCAAATATATATATACATATACATATACATATATATATATATATATATATATATATATATAGAGAGAGAGAGAGAGAGAGAGAGAGAGAGAGAGAGGGGAAATTATTTTTGAAGCTGAGCTCAGTCTGGTACAAGGTGTACGCAATGAGAACCGATCTCACAACGGCCTGTTAGTCTATCCTGTCAACTCCAACTCTACACAAGGTGCTATTCTCTTCTTTCACTCTCTCAGACATCCCCACTTACTCTACATGCACACACATGCGCGTGCACTCACACGCACACACTCACACACATACGGAGAAAGCCCAAATGAAGAATGATTTTTGTTCGGTTCAGGTAAGGCTCCACATAAATTCAGATTGATATTTCTGAAACCAGAAGCCCTGTTTACAAAAAAAAAAAAAAAAGATTCTTTTTGCGTAGGTATTTTGGACGAATATGATTAAACCCTTTTTTATGAATTGTCGTCATCATCATCATCATCATCATCATCATCATCATCATCATCATCATCATCATCATCAGTCTTTTAGCGTCCGTCGTTGGACATAGACCTTCCCCAGGATTTGCCACACTTCTCTATCGTGGGCGTCACGGAGCCAGTACTTCCTGAACTTGTCTAGCTTGTCTCTCCATCTAACATTTTGCCGGCCTCGGTTGCGCATGTGGTCTCGAGGAATCCATGTTGTGAGTCGTGATGTCCATCGATTGTCTGCCATTCTTGCAACATGGCCAGCCCACCGCCATTTGTGATTTTTTATGGATTATGAATTGTAATGGAAGGAAAATAAATCATATTCTAAAAACGGCACCATGAAAAATGCTCACACGATAAAAGCCCACACCACCGATATTTTTCCGTTTATTCTTTTTTCTTTTCACAAAGCATAATTAAACAAACTATTCATCTGAAATTGACGCAATAATGAAATGAAATTCTTGTCTTTTATCCTTCATCAGATGCCTCAACATGGATTCATCCAGGTTCGGGTTCAAAATACCGTAAACGGATGAATTTAAGGGGTACACTTCGGTAAGGAACTAAAGACAGACGTTTAAATTCATTTGCGTCAATTTTCTGGTGAACACATTGTTTAATTATACTTTTTCGAGCCGTTTTATGTATTTCCAATCTTTATACTTTTCATCGACGTACCCTTCACGCTTCTTGTGTGTATATCATCATCATTATCATTATCAGTCTTTTAACGTCCGTTGTTGGACATAGACCTTCCCCAGGATTCGCCACGTCGCAGAGCCAGTATTTCCTGAATTTGTCTAGCTCATCTCTCCATTTTGTGTTCTGTCAGCCTCGGTTTCTCATGTGATCTCTGGGGATCTATGTTGTGAGTCGTGATGTCCATCGGTTGTCTTTCATTCTTGCAACATGGCCTGCCCATTGCCATTTTAGTTTTTCAGTAGTTTCTCTGATGTCTCGGACTCCTGTTTTCTTCTTTATGTACTGAACTGTCTTGTGATCTCTCCATGTAAGTTTGAGCATGATTCTCTCATGCGCACGTTGCATGCTTCTCAGTTTGTAGGCCTTTCTCGTAGAGATTAGATTTAACAAATGGTTTCCTTACATATACGCGGAGCAATTTCTAAATATGGGTGACCGACTAAGAAGTAATATTCAAAGCTTGCTAGCCAAGTATTGGTGACATAAGGACTCACAGTTCACCTGCAAATTCTCCAACTCATCATCATCAGCCTTCAGGCACCCATCGTTGGGCATGGACCTTCCTCGAGATTCGCCAGACTTCTCAATCGTCAGCGTCGGTACTTTCTCAACTTGTTTAGTTCATCACGCCACTTTATATATTGTTGGTCCTAATTTCGCATATGATCTCTGGGTATCCATATTGTGAGGTATGATGTCTAGTGGTTGTCTGCCATTCTCGCAAAATGACCATATGAGTTTTCTAATGGAATCTATGATTTCTTGGAATCATATTGTTCCTCTAATATATTGTGCTGTCTAGTGATCTTACCATGTTATGTTGAGCGTAAAACTCTCTGGAGCACGTTGCATGAGTCTCTGTGTTATTTTTAGTGGGGTCTTTCTTCTGCGAGGTATTTTCACCACGTGAGCTTTTTTTTTTTTTCGGGTGGGCGTTAATTTCACTGTAGGTTTTTCCCCGTGTAGGTTTTTTTTACTGATTGCAGGCTTTTTCCTGTGAGGAATCTCTTATCATGTGATCCTTTTTCAAGGAACCATGTGGAATATCCCTCTGACCGGAATGAACGCTCTGAACTTTTTGTTAAGTGAAGTGCGGTACGCTCCGGACCAATCCCATCTTTCAAAACAAGGGTTTGTATTACATGGACCATCAGGGTGAGACTGGGGGCAGGGTCACCGAGTATAGTCGAGCACAAAACTATAAAACTGAAACATCCTATATATATATATATATATATATATATATATGACCAGTGTATAGAAGTTGAGTATAATTGATCCGGTAATATAGAGAGCGGAAAAGACAATTTCGAATTCAGCAGATCATGTTGAATACACACGAGATTACTTCTATCTATTCAGACGTTTCACCCGTTCATCTTGATATATATATATATATATATATATATATATATATATATATATATATATATATATATTCTAGAAAGATTTACAGCTTTAAACACTAAACATTAAAAAACTTAAAAAAATTTTTTTCATGTCATTTCAGTCTCTTATTTCCCAATATCTATCAATGCAATTTACGTAATTTTCTACGGAGTTTTTTTTCCCTTGTTTCACATATACTTTGTTATTATAGTACAATGTATAATTGGGTTCATCAGTTGTTTACCATGTAACCGTTTCGGGGATTTTAAAAACAAAACTGTCACATCAACATGGCATCCCAGCAGTGTTGATCAAACACCAAATCCCCATCTACCCCGGTTCGATTCCTACTACAGCCCATTTTCTTCAGTTGTTAACTCTATTTAAGATACAATCACCGTGTAATAACGAGGATCATTTCAAATATAGTTTCAATATGATATAATGCAATTTCTAATAATTCTGTCGGATCATGGATCCATTTCTAAATAACACACACACACACACACTCATATATATATATATATATATATATATATATATATATATATATATATATATATATATATATATATTATTGTGTCATCCATAGACAGCTGTTTCGATGAATTACATCTCTTCAGTGTGGCTATAGACTTTCCATCATCCCATCCAGTACCGCGAGGCAGAATTGAAACCGATATCCTACCTTTGGACTACGGAACTGGACAGGCAGTAAGACTGAATTTAAGAGATATATTTAAATTACACAGAAATACCTCATCCACCAGAGTGCTCAATTCCTATAGAAGAGCATTTGCATATATATATATATATATATATATATATATATATATATATATATATATATAAATATATATGTGTGTGTATTATTTCTATTCAATTAGGTAGAGTGCTCAATATATTTGTAGACAGGGCTGTTGTTATCATGATAATACCGGATTTTGTTACTTTAAATAAAAAATTATAATTATTATATGAATCCAGTGAAAGTAAAACAAAATATTAAGAAATAAAAAGTCTGTAAACACTATATATACCCGTGTGTGTGTGTGCTTATATACAATCCCTGGTAGTGAAGAGGAGTTTATACTGATTACATACAAGCCCTCATATATATATATATATATATATATATATATATATATATATATATATATATATATATATATAAAAAATCCCAGCTGCTTACTCAAGTAGAAACGAGTATGCTAGAAGGTACAACCCACTCAGCTGTAAATGTATGTGTCATGATGTCATCCATTCGTTTATTTAATCGGCACATCCGACGGTTCAACTCAGTCGGTACCCGTTGCCTACCCGGACGGAGAGAAACTTCACACGATCCAACGACCAAAGAAAAGAAATCACAGAAACATCGGGGGAAGCTCGTAGCTGAAAAATCAGGACAGAACCAGAAACCAAGAGGAAACAGCTATTTTTTTTTTAAATCTCCAAACGATGTTTAAGCCTTCATTGTCTTCGTTGTTACCATCATTATCATAGAATTTCCACACCAGAATCTCCTCAGTACTCCAGGACTTTCCTCAGTATTCAAGCAGTGACACTCAACGCTCAGTTCGAGTTTTTCAATCCCCAAAAAAACAAAACAAACAAACAAAAGAAAACACCCCAAACAAACAAAGACCCAAATCTTGCCCGAGGGCAATATTTTTTAAAAATTTCAGATGATGTTCAAGTCATTTTCAGTGTTCGGCTTCATCATGGGGTCCCTGTTGGTGCTGGTTCCCCAACCAACGACAGGGTTCACCGTTAAACATTTAGGGAGTGAGTCCGCTTTTGGGGAAGGGCATATCGTCGGAGCTTTGAATAAGAAAAACAGGGTGCCTATTCCGGATGGAGGCGACGCCCTCCCGGACCCCAATGGGATTAAGGTAAAAGTGGAAAATGCTGGTATCCCAATCCCAAATGGACCAATAGATGTTAAAAGTGACGTTGACTTGGACGAAAAAGACATTGAGAATTCGGCCACTGACGTAAGATTATTATTATTATTATTATTATTATTATTATTATTATTATTATTATTATTATTATTATTATTATTATTATTATTATTATTATTATTATTATTATTGCCAAAACTACAACTAATACATCAACTACTGTTATCATTATTATTGAACGACTATAGCCATCAAAGGTGGCAAAAGGTTCTATCCTTTTTTTTTTCAAATATTTGTATACATTGTGTGCTTGTTTATGTGTGTGATTTCCAGCGCTCCTGGTCATACTGATTTGTCGACAGACTTGAAAATTCGCATCAGTACTTCACTATACCCCCTCCTCTAAAATGTTTTTTTTTTTTTTTAGTTTTGAAAAAAAAGTATTTTTGATCTATCTGGGACCTTATTTACGCGGGTTTATTTATAACATCGAGATTCTTCAGAATCTAGATGTTTTTAGATGTTTTTAAAACTTTATCATAAATGTTTTCTAATGGAAAATACCAGTGATGTCACAAATAGAATTTATTCTGACCATGTTCATTCTTTGATAATTTTTTTTTCACGTAGCTTCAAATCTTGACGCTACGCTTATTCAATTATTGACTTCGATGACGATTTGAAAAAAAATTATTATAAGCAATTTCATACCAGTTTCTTCGTGGGTACCGCTGGAGGTTGAGTGACAGCAAGTCTCCTTTAGTCTCCAGTCCTCCTCTCCACACTATCATAGTCCACAGCAGTGCTGTGGTTTACAGTTCCACAACAGTTTCCCCGTGTTTATTACCGAAGTCTGACAGTAAGTCTCATTGGGTCTTCAGCTCTCCTCTCGTCTCATCTCATCTCTCCCTCACCTATCACAACAGGGCCGTGGTTCGTACCTCCACCACCATTTGGGTGTGTTTCCCCCCCTCCTCCTCTGTTAGGCCACTGCTAACAGCTGGGGTCGAAGATTTCATATATCCAGCACTTTCCTCAGTATTTGTGCAGTTCATCGCAGTGATGTGGTCTGCATAATCTCGATCCTCCATTTTATCATTAGTTCCTCCAATCTCGCTTTCAGTGTCTTTGGCACGGTTCCTAGTGCACCTAATATTACTGGTATTACTTTCATGTTCGACACCTTCTTCAGTTATCTTGTCAGATCCTGGCATTTTTCCAGTTTCCAGTTTCCTCTTTACTCAATGGTCCGTACGGCCACGTCTATTATTTGGTAGGTTTTCCTCTTCTTGTCAACGATTATTAAGTCTGGTCTTCTTGCTTGGATGGGCTGGTCCGTTTGGAAGTTGAAGTCCCAAAGTAATTTGTTGTTTCCATTCTCCAGGGCTGTCTCCAGTTTGTGCTGGTACCACTTTTTTGTATGGTTAAAACATATTGACTGTGGTGGCGATTTGTTGTTGTTGTTGTTGTTGTTGCTATATATAGTAGGGGTTCTCAAACATTTTCTCCCAGTATACTTTGAGGTGCTTAATTGCCGACCCTCCCTGTTAGTTGTTTTTTTTTTCAGAGTCGACCTTTACTCACTCCTCCCTAATAGTTGGGGAGGGGGTTAATTACAGATCTGTCAACGTTTTCCCATTGAAGTACAACTATTATAAACAATGCAAATGGGAGAACTTGATTTACATTATTGCATTCATAAACACAACTTGTTTAACCAAGTTTGTTGTATCCGCTAAATTCTGCTATTCAAAATTGTGTACCATCAAAAGACTTCTCAGTTGGAATTTCCTACGAAAAAAAGTATCTACTTCCTATGTGTGTACCCCACCCTTACCGTAGATCTTTCCCAAACGGTTTTGTATAGTTTAAATCCCACTAAATTGTGCCAGTGGCCATAGCTTCTTACCCGACAGCTAATTTCATTGGCAGGAATATGCGCTCTCCGAGTACTCTCTACTGGATACATAGGCGTGTTGAAAGAACAAACGAAACAATGTCTACGAGACTTTATCGACAATGCCAGGGATTGTTCGATGTGGAGAGCCATGATCGTCCGAGCGTGCAATGTGCGAGATACCTGAACAAGAATAACTAGTTAAAATCCACTTATATAACAATTGACAATGTGCAGATGTCTTCTGTCATGCTAGAGAATGCAACTGACCAAGTAAAGTTTAATTTCATTCATGTTCTAATGATGACGTAATAAAAATGCTGAATGCGAAGAATTATATTAAGATAGAAAAAAGTATGACAAGGGACTTATATAGCATGAATTTACATTGCAAATTAAATTCCGACTAAAAACCGGATTGAGGGGTATTTTCGAAAAATAAAAAGAACGTTTTTTTTTACTAGCCCATGAATATAGCCCAGAGACAGATCTGCAAATTGAGAACCATGCAACGTGCACATGAAAGAATTCTGTTAGCCCTCACATGGAGAGACCACAAGACAGCACAGTACATCCGAGGAAAGACAAAAGTCAGGGACTTGATAGAATCCATTAAAAATCTCAAATGGCGTTGGGCTGGCCATGTTGCAAGAATGACGGACAACCGATGGACATCACCAATCACAACATGGATCCTGAGAGATCACATGCGCAAACGAGGTGGGCAGAAAATTAGATGGAAGGACGAGCTAGACAAGTTTAAGAGTACTTGCTCCGCGACACCCATGATAGAGCAGTGTGGCGAATCCTGGTGAAGGTCTATGTCCGACGACGGACGTTAAAAGACTGATGATGATGATGATGATGATGATTGGTATAGCCTGTACGTATAATACATACATGGCCAACCAGCTGGCTAACTTTAAAACTGGAGAAACCTATGTTGCTAGATTAGGTGACTGTTTTGGTTGACAGTTTGTAAGATCAGTTCAGGTCAGAAACCGTCAATTAAAACTGTCACCAAAACTGTCAACATAGGTTTCTTCAGTTTTTAATTTGGTCTACCTGTCTGTCTGACTGGCCGTGTCTGTATGTATAACGCACATAGACCGCTTCAATCGAGCTAGAATATCTACTCCTTATTATGTCTTGAAAAAAAAACAATCTTTTGTTTTTTGAACCAGACCCTAATTAGATTTCAGTGGGCCAATTTGCAACGTAACTCTATGCTAAATCAGCCTCATAGCTTGTGCCCAGCATTGTTCACACTTGTTTTGTTTTTTATTCTTACTTTTGAATTGGGACTTTTTTTAGTGATCACCGGCCAACAAAACAACTTGATTCTGTAAAAAAACATTTTCCAGAAATTTGACATCCCGAATCACAAAACCTGACTAATTGCATGCCTTATTATGTTGATTGCAGTAAACGGATATCATCAGGTATTATTTATGACCAAACTATACGGCATTAAAACTCCAAGTCGCCAATAATGTGAATATATTGCCGTCCAAAAATGAGTACTCCCCAAGAAAAGAAGTTTATTTGATATCAATATCTGATGTGATAGCCTTATGAAACAAAAATCAAACCATTTCAGTATTATTGCACCCAACAGGGTTTGGCATCGTCTTTGCGAAGTGTGCCATGAACACTGCTTCCAGTATCGACAGTTAATCATCGTGTTGGAAACGTAAGCCTTGATATCAGTCCTTTAGAGCATGGGTCGGAGTATCTTGATTAAAGGTTACATGCAAGATCCACAAAAGCTACGTCAATTACAGACCCGAGAAGAATATTGTGAGAAGAACGGAAAAATGGATCAATCAGTTATCGATAATCTGTACAAGTCAGTACGAAATCGTATCAAAGCAGTGAAATCAGCTAAAGGAAGGCCAGCAAAATACTGAGAGAAAATTCCACTCGATTTGTTCAATAGTTATCGAGGGTTTAAAGGGAGATGTATTTTTTTTTACTCTGCTTGAAAAAACTTTTTATAGGCATGTGTATAGAAATCTCATTTAGAAAAATGTGTAAATCACATCGTCACTGAATAAGGAAAAAACACCTGATTAATGGGACACATATCCGCTGTATAATGAGAGGGAAACTTGATTGGCAACTTTTGGGTGGAAGCGGGACAGACACGACGTATTTTAGCCTCAAAATAGGTGCTTAAATATTTGGAATGATTTCAAAACAAATGTCATGTACAACACATTGAGGACAAAGACACGACGATCAAAATCGAAAACGCAGAACTGAACGAAGTAGAACAGCGCTTCCAGCGAGGACAATGAATGTCCATGAAATCCCTAAAGAAAACGAAATCAAGCGAAATATCACTCTAGATTAGAAAGCTTTCGATAAAGTCAACCTTCTAGAACAAGAAAATCCTATTAATCATAAAAAGAAGCGTCAACAACCAATGCCTCCTCACGATAGTCACCTATGGAGCTGAAACATTGTACCTAACCAAACGATTGATCCTAAAACTGAGAAACACGCAATATGCACATGAAAGGTTCTTGCTCGATACCACATAGAGAGATCACTAAACAGTCGGAGTCAGAGATATAGAATTCATTAAAAATCTTAAATCATGTTCAGCTGCTGGACACCAAGATTCACAAAGTGGATTCCAAGAGATCATGTGCAGAAGTGTGACCGGCTGAAAATAAGATGGTGTGACGAACAAGACAAGTCCAGAAAGCATTGGCCTTGTGTCACCCATGATAGAGAGGTCTGGCGAATTTTGGAGAAGGTATAAATCCAACAAGGCTCATGAAAAATCTGATGACGTTGACACGTTTAGGTGATAAGCTATTGTGCCGCTATTATGAGAACTACTTGAGAACTGCATATATACACCGTTTGTCGATCATCATTATGAGTTATGAGTCCACTGCTGGACAAAGGCCTTTCCCACTTCCGTCCATGAAGAGCGTGATTGCGTTCACCTCTGTCTTGTGTTACCAGCAAGCTTCTCTATCTCATGTCTGGTTCTTTTTTCACTCCATTTATTGTACCGTGGACACCGATCGGTTAGCCTCTCACTCCATTTATTGCCTATCATTCTTGCTATGTGTCCTGCCCGTCTTCATTTTCCATTGATTAATTACGTCTGCGCTCGCCCTAGTCCTCTCTCAGATTCATGCAGAACTTTCTTTTTCAGAATCATTCCGAGCATTCCACTCCCTTCTGTGCTCTTCTGATTTTGTTTTCAACTGGTTTTGTATGTTTCCAGGTTTCGCTCCCGTTTGTCGTAGCTCATATTATGCATTGATGACTGCTGTCATTACTTGAAATGCTTCAATTATAGATAATTGATGCTCTAATCAACATTCTATTTCTGTCTTTCTTATGTGGTGTTGTACATGTTCACTTTTGTACTAATGCCCCTAAGAAAGGCATACACCCATCTCTCCCCCCAAGTTAGCATGGAAGACAACCAGTCTAGGAGAAGTACAACTTTGATTCCAAACCAGGAAGTTGAGTCCTCTGAAGGCGTTTTGAAGCCCAATTTTGGCAACTTTTGCGGCCAAGCTGATGCCCGACGTCTTGCACCCTGCTTTTTTCTGGGTTACATCAACGGGGCAAATAAGATGATTCCACATGCTTCACCCAGGCATGCACCCTTGGGGGACAGTCCAGTGTCGTTCCATTCTGTTAAAACAAAACGGGGGCCATTGTACGTAAATATGCAATAATCTGTGAAAAATTATCAACCCCCACCTTTGGTCTTGTACCACCCTTCGTTGAATAGAATAAACTGACGTTGATAACGTTGAAAAATTTATGAATAACTCATATTGTACTATGTATAATATACGATTATGTATGTGTGATCGTTCTCATCTTATACCCTAATCGAGAATGTCATGGGATTAGGCATCCACGGGCAATTGTCAGTAAGATGCATATACGGCTTGCTAGGCCTGTCGAAGATTCGTTCTGCTTACGGCAATTGGTACTCCTCACTGGTACTGACCAGAAGGGGTCCTTAAGTTTTCGAAACCACTGCTCTCGGGTGTGCGTACTTCGGTTTGCAAAACCCTGGCTTGGAACTTAGATACGTGAGAATCGAATTATTTTTCATCAAATACGGCAATGTCTTGTTTTGTTTCCACGTTTAAATTCATCCCAACTTCTCTCATCTTGAAGGCAAAGATGACATAAATGAGCATTTGATTCAAAATTTACGTGAGACTGATTTTCTTTCTGTTTCCAGAATTACCTCCTAAAATTCGGCTACCTCAAACCAGATGCGATTGACTTGATCACAGACGAAGAAAGAGAAGCAGCAATAAAGTAAGTTACAATTCTATTGTTTTTATTTAACTATAATCCTTTCCTATCTTTCTCTTGAACAACCATAGCCATCAAAGACGGCAAAGGGTTCTATCCCTTTTTAACATGCACGACTGTGTATGTTTATGTTTGTTTGTTTGTTTGTTTGCTCCAGCATTCTTGATCATCATCATCATAGACCTTCCCCAGGATCCGCCACACTTCTCTATCATGGGCGTCGCAGAGCCAATATTTTCTAAATTTGTCTAGTTCATCTCCCCATCGTGTATTCTCTCGGCTTCTGTTGTACATGTGATCTCTGGGGATCCATATTGTGAGTCATGTTGTCTGTCATTCTTGCAACATGACCTGCCCATTGCCATTCAAGTTTTCTTATAGATTCTATGATTTCTCTTTATACTGTGCCGTCTTTACTGACCTGAAAATTTGTATTAGTACTCCACTAAACTCTTCATAAAAAAAAGATTTTTTGATTTTTCGAGGTAAAAAAACTCTAATCACCCTTTCGCAGGGCTTTATTTTGACTTGTATAGTTTATTGATGACATCTATATTCTCCAGTGTCTAGATGTTTCTAGATATTTTTAAAACCTTTTTTTTAGACGTTTTCCTGTGGAAAACGCCAGTGATGTCATCGATGGAATTTATTCTGACCATATCTATTATACGATGGATTTTTTTTCAGATGACTTCTAATTTTGATGCAACGGTGGTTCAGTTATTGACTGTGATGGCGAGTCTATTCATCTATCTATCGATCTATCTATCTATCTATCTATTTATCTACCAATCTATCTATCTATCTATCTATCTATCTATCTATCTATCTATTTATTACAGTCTATTCAGTACAGGAACGTGCATTTTACAAATCGGTTTACACCCCTAACTCTGGTTAGGATTGTTCTTGTTACGGTGGACAAATGAAGTTAATTCCAGTTTTGGAGTATGACAATAATGCTTATTGGAAATAATCTCTTAGTTAACTGTTTCTGCTAACTAGTGAGATGGTCTTTCAAATATCATATCTGTACGTTACTAACTTCCTGTTCCAGTCAGCACTGTACGGCTGCAACTATGTTCGGCGGATAGTTTCCATATCGTATAGTTTACGAAGATCTATTTCTAATTAGGCAGACAGCTAGAGTGAATTATTGTTGAGAAAAAACATTGTCACCCTACGTCGAATTCAAAAGAAATAAAGAGTTTGAATTTATCTCAAACAATTTAAAGATGAATAAGCGTCCCATGTTTCAAGAGACAACTCCCAATAGATAATGGCGGCCATAGACAAAGTCTGGGTGCCTGTTGCATGCATCAGCTTAGTGATACTTACAAGTCTGGTCGAGACCAGGAATTTCTCTCTACAAGTTTTTTTTTCTTAAGATCACCGAAGGTGGGCTAGCGTCCAAGGGGGTGATCATTAAAAAAAATGCTGAAGAAGGTTGTAAAATAGATCGGTCGAAACGTCGTATTAAGAACACAAACAATAAGAAGGAGATCAATCGTCCCCCAAACTCTTAGGATGCTCATGACCTTCCTCAAAACTATAGACAATATTTGTTTCCAATACTTCATCTAATCAACAAAAAAAAAAAGAAGATAGGTCTGGTTAGTCAATCAATAGAAACTGTCTCGTAACTAACATTTTTGGATGCATGTTATATTGGGGTGATCAGTAAAAAAATGTTGGGGAAGGAGTGATCAACGAATAAGTCACTTATATTGCTTTTTGTTCGGCAGTGATCACTAAAAAGGTTTGAATTTAAATTCAAAAACAAAACAAGCATGGTCAAAGCTGGACACAAATTAAGGAGACAATTTAGCATAAAATTACATTGTGAACTGAAAGCCCCACTCGAAAAATTATTTAGAGTGGGGAGTAAAAAAACAAAACAAATAATTTTCAAATTTTCAGCGCTCTAGTTTCATTGGTACGGCTTATACGCATCAGACATACACAGGTAGACAGACAAACCAGCTTAAAAACTGAAGAAACCCATGTTGGCACTTTTTGTGACAGTTCTAGTTGACAGTTTCTAATTCATTGATGCTTTTATCTTTCAGGGCCTTCCAGCACTATGCAGGGCTAAAAGTAACCGGAATTGCCAATGAAAAGACGAGAGAGCAAATGTTTCTGCCACGTTGTGGTTTGTCGGACCCGGTGTTCAGTAACCAAGTCGCTAATTTCGAGACAGGTAAGACCCGTCGCCTGAAAACATCACTATACATAAGTAAACGATTGGTGGGTTCAGCTAACGATAGCTTCAAACAGAGGAACCGCTAAAAATTTAGCGGAAGCAAGGATAACCGCTAACAGCTAACTTTTATCACGTTAATTTAGGTCAAGTTCGTTTTTATTCGCTCTAAACCTCTTGAAACCCTCGCCAGATCATCTTGATTTTGAAAATAAGATGGCGAGACAACCTAGACAAGTACAGAAAGAATTGGCTCCGCGACGCCTATGATAGAGAGGTCTGACGAATTTACGTTAATAATCTGCTGCTGCTGATGACGATGGATCGGGAAGACTGACGTGCAGGGGAAATAAGAGGAAGGTGCCTCTGTTACAGCTCCCTGAAAGACCCATACTGAACCCTATTTTCACTTTCCATCCTCTTCTCGTAAAAGCGAAAAAGTTGTTCAAAGTGAACTTTTGGAAAAAGGCAGATACTTGTTCTTTTCTAAATTTTACACCCTACGGACGGTTGATTCGGCAAGTTGAAACTAAGACACAAGTTAATTGCCCGTAGCTTGAATAACATAAACTTACATTAGCTCCATTAGTGTAAGAAAGAAAACACTAATTATCTGCCCTTAGTTTTGCTCAAATATATTTACGCTAGTTGCATTATAATAAGGATGACACCAGTTCTTTGCCTGTGGTTTTAGTTATATATACTTACGTTAGCTCATAATGAGGCACACTTCAGTTCTTTGCCCATGGTTTGGGTTGCATATGCTAACGTTAGCTTCATTAATATAAGAAAGACGAGTTCTTTGTCCGTGGTTTTGGTTACATATGCTTAAGTTATCTCCAATGCAATAAAGGAAACACGAGTCCTTTTTTCGAAGTTTTGGTTACACAAACCTTAGCAACATCATAACGAAGAAAACATGAACTCTTTGTTACATATACGTTTTGATTACATACTTTTGTTGGCTCCAATATAATAATTTGGTTAATAGTTCGACGAATTCTAAAGTTTTCTGTCGCTAGTTTTGGTTGCGTTAGCTCCATTATAATAGGATGCTTAGGATTCGTCCAAACTGACACATTTTGCGGAGTACGGCTGTGATATTTGAGCGAAAGCTGACATCATAGGTTTGTATGATTTGCGATAACATCACTTTTTACTTTCCTCTTTTTTCTTTCCAGCTACAAAATGGTCGAAAAAACATCTGACGTACAAAATAATCAAGTACAGTGAAAAGCTGGACCCCGAAGAGACAAAGTACGTAAAACCGAGGTATTCATTGGATACAACAGGGGGTCCCCGTATTTTTGAGATCACCGAATCCTTCATAGGATCTTTGATCCTTATTTGACCACTGGGTATTTACCAAAAATGTAGATGAATAACAGGTCTGGTTGGTCATTCAATAGAAACCGTGACCAATGTCTTTTTAACAGCTTACACAAACGAACTGAAATGAATAAATAAAAAGATTTGCAAAGAAGCTTATTATATGGTTAGATAATGAGCTTATGCATAATTGTTCTATTTCTTTATTTCTTGTTTGTTTGCACTAAAACGGAATGATCTCATTGGTTGATTCACTTTCCTATTATAACATAACAATAAACATTACGTCATTGAAACTCATGAGACTTTATTTCCGGTCATGACATGCTAAAATAGCTAGAGACGAGTTGATACAAAATTAGGATAGTTGGATTATTAAGAATAAATCACCCAGTAAAATAGCTCTAGTGCCGACTCATACATAAATAACCCATCATAACCCCGGGGATATTCTAGCATAAAATAAATAGCAAATGAAAAGGAATACAAAAATACAATGATAAGTAATGCGCATTAGCCGTCTGTCACGCTTATATCATCAGCCATTGAAATCTGTTTTCTTTTTTGAATTTCCTAAAATCTCTTGGAACCTTTTTGATCTGAAATGTTTTCCTTTTTATTTTGGAAAAAACAAACATTTTTTTATCTCCCCGACCCCTCCAAAAAATGAGTATATTTGGTGTTCTTGTGTAATTGTGTCAGCAATGTTGAAAATTCACCAAATGATTGCAGTAGCGTGTATAAGTGTCTTTTCTAATCAATTTTCTTCCTTATTTTTTTTTCCAGGAAGGTGATTGTCTACGCACTCCAAATGTGGAGCAACGTTTCAAGTTTGACATTCTCTGAAGTCGATTCAGAACCATACGACCTTACTTTCTCATTTGCCCGTAGAGACCACGGGGATGGCTCTCCTTTCGATGGCAGTGGTAAGTATATATATATATATATATATATATATATATATAAATAATCATATACAGGTCTGGTTGGTCAACGAATCGAAACCGTCGTGTGGCTAACATTTTTAGGCAACTTGTATTGTTAATTTCATTGGTTGATTTATTTCCCTCTTATGACGTAGCAATAAAGATTACGTCATAAAAATGCTTGTGACTCCATATCCGATCGTCACACATAAGAACAGCTTGTGATGAGGTGAGACCTTGAAAAAAAAACTTAAAATTAAGATACTTGAATTATTAAAAACAAATAACCTAATAAAATAAAAATAGCTCTAGGCTTCTAAGTGCTGAGCCATGGATAAATAACCCCGTCAATTCTGGGGTTATATTCTAGTATATATATGAGAGTAAAATGACAATATCAGAAAGTTGTGTATTGTAACAAACGAATTCCTTCAATTTGATTCAGCGTTTCGCCAGTGTAAGCTGGCTTTATCAAGAATGTATACTGGAGAATAGAACTCTGTCCAGCCATTGGTTACCTCAAACACTCGGAATTCACTTGACTATTGTTATCCACGCTCACTATTAGTCACAGACTATGTATAAAAAACATAACTCTATGGATTCCCCGAGAAAAAAACAGATTATATTGGTGAATTTTGGAATTTTGGTGGTCAGTATAGAATTTTGTCTATTCAAGTCAGTAATTGACCATAAAAAGATGAGTCTAAAACAACATTGTCTATCAATAATCCCCCAAGCAGCACTGTGATATCACACATTATGAAAACCGAATGCGTCTGCACTAGCTTCCCCACACCAGACACTGCACTGATGATATCTAAAAACAGTGTGTGTGCGTGTGTGTGTGTGTCTATCATTTGATTTCACTACTCTACATTACTGTAAAGAAATAGCGAAAGCTGTTCATTCTATTGTTTTTTTTTTGTTTTTTTTTGGTGGAAGGATTAAACGTTTTTTTGCTATCCTTTTCAAAAATTAACTATACTTGTGGGCGGTGGAAAAATTTCTAATTAGACTTTGGATGGTGGAAAAAATTTCGATTTGACTTTGGGCGGTGCCGTCGAAAATGGCTGACCGTTGAATGCTGCAACTTTACATTACTTCAATTGAAGAAGCGGCGAAAGTTATTCATTTTTATTGTTATTTATGATATCCTTTCGAATATTTACTGTACGGGTGGGTAGTAGAAAAATTCTCCATGTGAAAGTGGGTGGTGACACCAAAAAGGTTGAGAACCGTTGGAGGGAACTGTGCTCTCTGATCGTTTTCAAGTTTCTCCTTTTTTTTTCTAGGTGGAGTATTGGGTCACGCATTTTATCCCGAGAATGGACGAATCCATCTTGATGACGATGAGAATTTTACGATTAGATCCAAAAAAGGAATCAATCTACTCTTCGTGCTGGTCCACGAAATCGGCCACGCCCTGGGTCTGGGTCATTCTGACGTCGACAATGCAATCATGGGGCCCTACTATTATGGATACACCCCAGATTTGAAACTCAACGATGACGACGTCGCCGGCATACAATTCTTATACGGTAAGTAAAATTGAAATCTACAAACCAATGCAGAGTTCGCTTTCTTTTTTTTTTTTTTGAATTTCAATTAAATTTTTTGCGATTTTGAAATTGTCATTCGTCACTTTCATTTCTCCGCTTAATCGGCTCACGTGCAATGCATTATGGGATTAGAATCACCTTATCAGTGAGAACAAGAACTCCCAAATTGTAGAGAATTTGATATCATCGTTAGAATCTTTATCTTGTTAGTAAGAACAAAGATTGGATGAAAATCCGGGAAAGAATTATGCACATAGATCTTATAGCACGAAAGATATTTAGAAAAATGCTTTGGCTAGAAATTTCTTGAAATTTCTTGAAATTTCTTGAAATTTCTTGAAAATGTGAATAAACAAATTGTTTGTTGTTGTTGCATTGAAAAATCCGCAAAAACTTTAACGCACAAATACATCTAGCCTTTTTTTAATAACAAAATGTCAAATATTTATTGGAAATCATTTTTAGTAGAAATGTTCACTATTTATCTAATAAAGGACGGAAAAATTCCCGAAAAACGTGTGTGCATTATACCAGGTGAATTACGGTAAGTGATCCTCGTATCTTACCGCGTACATCAAAACCGCGTTAATTAAAAACAAGAACCAATGGTTAAAATGATGATTGATCTGAGTTTGACTTGAAGCGATTTTAAATATGTAAATGCAGTTACTATAATAAAAGCATAATCTGATATTCTTGTGAAGAAAGTGATAAGAATCTAAATATAAAATAGGTATATAAGCAAATTAGTTTGTCTATTTGTCTATTCATGACAAAGAGTCACGGTGGAGACGGGAAAATGATATTTATACCTTCCCCCTCCTTTTTCGTGTGGTCTGTTTTGTCTCTCTAGCTGGCCACAGCTGTGTATTGTCCTCTTTCCACTCGCACTGACGCGCCTAACCAACAAAATGCACAGGCTTGCTTACATTGGGTTAGAGGTGACCGTACAGATGGAAAGGAGACGGTGTGTAGCAGTGGCTGGCTGGACAGAGAGGGGCAGGGCAGAGAATGGAAATTGAAAGAATAGAAAAACGTTTGTTAGAAAAAATGAAACTTATTTTGTTATCGCCTAATCCATTTGAAAATCTTAGTATAAAATAACTTCTGTTGGGTGTAGAAGAATCTTAATCAGAAACCATTCAAAATTATTGGATCAAAAATCGACGGGATCATTTATATACAGATATCTTATACAAATATATATATTTGGATATGAACGTAGGGTATGTCATTCATTTCAAATACTAAATCTTATCATAAATAGTGCATTTACAAATTTTGCAGTATAGGCCTTTTTTCAATAAAAAAACCATAAAACATTTGGAATTACACGTCTCTTCAAAGAATGGCGCCCTCAAAAGATTATGCAATAAATACATTTATACCAAATATATATTTGCATAATTTATACACGCGTTAATGATATCACTACTTTTGACTGGCATAATGCTAGTTGTGGAAAAATACTTACTGCATACATTCAAGAAGTTTTAGCAATATTTACATTCAGTAAAAAATATCAGTTGGAACAAAACACATTCCAATTCTATTTTCATAATTAATTAAAAAAATAATTTTTCACTTCTTTACAAAGAAATTTTTCCTTCTCTATGTGGAATCCCGACTCCTCATTTCCTGCACGCCGGTAGGCCGACTAATCATTTCGCCAACTCATCACTTCACCGTCTCTTAATTCTCCTGAAAACAAAGAAAGACATTTTGATGCCTATCTTTCATATTTTGTTATTTATAAACAACCTTTGACTCTTTTTTTTTTTTCAGAAATTAGATCCTTGTACGATAAGAAAAATAGCCCAAAAGACACAATGAAAACGAATATAATAATTATCGATGTTTTTTTTCCCCATTTATTTAGCCGCTTCGGTAGTGTAATGGTTAATAAGTCTACCCTACGGAGGTATCGGTATGAGCAAAGAGTGCGTAAAACTCTTCATTAAGATAAATTTTGATTAAGAAATCGAAAAAAAAATATTAGATTCATGAGTTCGTTAAAGCCGAATTTTTTTCTTATCGAGGCTTATTGAAGCGAGGGCTCAATGAAGATCAAATCGTGTTTTGTTGGTACATTTTACTTCTTAACGCGTAACCGAGAACAAATAAAGCACATTGGTAATTATTAGGGTAGGATTATTATTGATATTGGTGTATAACCTTTACTATTTTATCGCAGGAAAAGCTGAACTTCCGACAGCTGCCCCTCCCACCAAATCTCCGGACACCATAGCTCCTACAACCGTACCGCCGACCACCAAAGCTCCGGCAACTCAAGCCCCAACCACCAAAGCTCCGACGACTGCAGCTCCGACCACTAAGGCCCCGACCACTGAGGTGCTGACAACCAAAACCCCAACCACTCAGGCTCCGACAACCAAGGCTCCGACCACCCAGGCTCCGACCACCCAGGCTCCAACCACCCTGGCTCCGACTACCAAGGCTCCGACCACCCAGGCCCCGACTACCAAGGCTCCGACCACCACAGAATACCCACATAATCCAACTACAGAAGAAACAGAACCCACGGAACCCACAACACCCGAACGGGTTTTCCCTTGCCCTTTCAATTTCTGGGCTACAATGACAAGTGAGTAGAGGTCCTGGATAGGAACTGTAGCATTTGTTATAAAGCAACCACTCTCCGATAGACAAAGTGTAACTGAATACCGAAAATTGAGCCCCTGACACTTGACAATTATTTTAATAATTAGCTTCGGTCAGGCGACCGAAAAAGTCCATCATCATTTTCATACCCCACAGACAAGTACAAAACCAATTGTTAAATTTAGATCCATCAATCGTACCAGTTGACCAATTTTGAGCTCTGGGTCAACGGACTAAGTATATCATATTTATTGAAAACTCTACAAAAATGTAAACAAATAGCTTTTTGATAAAAGAGTTGCTTCCCCTACTTCTAACAAGAATAATTATGTATAAGTCATAAATGTGTATCAACAAGTTGTATCTGATGTACATTTACTTCTCATGATGTCTTCTTTTGATCCCAGAATTTCAATAGATACTCCAGCGATTATCGAACCTCTCCTGACAATCAGGCATTTATCAAGAGCTTGGATGTTCCTAGTGACCCTCTGGGGTCCATGTATACCGCTTTGGTCACCTTTGTTATAAAGTGACCCTGAGCTATAAAAATGCAAATCATAATAAAGAAAGTGTGTAACCGCTACCCTATGATAAAATGATGTCACGTTTTTATGGTACTTTAATGGGAAAGGGACAAGAATAAAGATGGGCCTGACCGAAGAGGAAGAGCTCTGGGTCAAAGTTGCCAAATTAGCCGATTTCTTTCCAATCTTGCCGGTAAAAATCTACGTTAGCCGATTGTATTTGTTGAGTGTTATAAAAGTAAATCAAGTTGTTTTGAGTAGCAGTTCTCGAGAAATCTAATAAAGATAGATTTAAAGAATTGCCATCACAGTCAATAATTGAAGTCATGTAAAAAATCAATCGGAGAATAAATACGGTCAGAATGAATACTGTTTATGACATCACTGGGTTTCTTTACTGGAAAATATCTAAAATATAGCTGAGAAAGAAAGAAAGAAGACAAATGGAAACATTTAAGAAGAAAAGATCAAAAAAGCTTAACACCCCTATTTTATTCAGAAGGGGTCTAGCGGAGTACTGATGCCAATTTTCAAATCTATTGAAAATAAAACAATATGGCCAGGAGGACCGTAACACACAAATACACGTATCTAAATTTAGATATAGAATATGTAAATTAGCAATAGATTCAATTTTAAAACTCTAAATTTGAAACACTTAAGGTAGGCTGCTCCTCATACCATAAAGTCCGACCCCTTCTAAATATGCATTTTTGGGGGAGCGGATACTGTCCTAGTTAAATTGATAATGTAAAACATGACATTGATAACATAATACTTGGTGTCTTGTGTAACAACCTTAATATTAATCAAAACACTTCCTTCCGTTTCAGCATCAAACAGAACTTATGGCTTCTTCAGACGTTTCGTATATGAAATTCTACCGAATGGTAGAATTGTTTCAAAGGGGTTCATTCGGTCCTATTTCCCCCGGGGGCCACGCACCGTCGGTGCTGCTGCCTACGACGAAATGACTGGACACACATTTTTGTTCAGAGGTATGTAAAATTTGTACACTTTTTGACTTTCGTGAAACATCTTCATCATCATCATCATATCATCATCATCAGCAGCAGCAGCAGCAGCAGCAGCAGCAAGAGGAGGAGGAGGAGGACCGATAACTGTGGCGCAGTGGTTGAGTACTCACTTCCGATTCAGTAGGCCGTTGTTCAATCCACTGCTAGGTCCTACCAAAGACTTTTAAAAATGGTACTCAATGCCTCTCCAATAAACGCTCAGGGCTGGAATTACAGAACCTCTCCCCCATCAATCGGGGGTTACGAACATTGGACACAGCGGTTCTCGTAATATCACCGAAGTTAAGCAACGTTGGGCCTGGTCAGTATTCTGATGGGTGACTATTGAAGAAAACCAGTTGCCGTAAGCAGAACGAAGTTCCGACAAGCCTGGCAATCTTGCTATTATTACGTCTACAGGCTGCACCAATGGAGCTAGGGGGCTAAAATCTTCAACATTTACTCTTTATAATGTCTGTAACGTTTTTGTTTTGAATCACTCCCTCAAAAGATTTTCAGTTGGGGGTTCGATTTGCTACATAAGTTCATGTCAAATCGATCCCTTAGTTTGTGTCCAGCAGCATCAAAATATGTTGTTTTTTTTTAAAATTCGGACCCTTTTAGTGACCATTGCCCAACAGAAGGCGAGAGAAGTAACTTTAACTGATCACCCTTTTTTCCCATTTTTTTTCATTTGATCACCCCCAACACAGTATGCTGCCAAAAGACGTTGGTTATGTGACGATTACTATTGGGTGACTAACCAGTTTTTTTCTCTCTTTCATTCAGGTCGAAGAGTCTATCGGTATACAGATCACAAGCTTGACAGAGGATTCCCCAAATTCCTCCCGAATTACATCCGAAATGCAGTTGCGGTAGACAGTCAGCTAATTGCTTTCTCAGTGAGTATCCAATTCTTTAATATTCGTGTCCACACCGCAACAGCAATGACAAGTTCAGACTTCCGGTTAAGACTAAAAATTGGAAATTCTTGTCTGAATTTCGTTGGACGGGGTGTATTAATCATTATGTATGAAATGGTGGTACTATTTTCCTCGTCTATGCATCATATCCGTCTTGTGCACAGATTAGTGTTATTTGTACTACATAACCCCGATATACGAATAAAATGGACTTGCGCACTAACCCCCCTCAATAAGAAGGGGAATTTTTTTTTTTTTTTGAAAATTCAACCTAGTGGCTGAAATAGTTGCATTCATAATAGTTGCGTCCCATCGAATCAATGCATCGTCGTTTTTTTTTTGCAGTTCAGGCACGTTCACTATCTCGATGAAGACACAATGGAGGATTATGTTGACGGCGAAGTAACGATCAAGGAAGAATATCCGGGACTCCCATACCGAATAAGATCATCTATATCGTACAAAGATGGAGAGGCCTACATGTTATACAAGCAAAAGTAAGTACCGGACCAATATACTCGTGCATAAAACGATTCATGGTCACGAAATTTGATAATTCATTCTCACCAACACACATTCCTCTATTTTGAGAACGATTTGGATTGCAAGTATCTGAAGATCTACTGTATATACTCGTGTATAAGTCGATCACACACATACACACACACACACACACACACACGCACACACACATGCACACACACACATGCACACACACACACACACACATATAGGTGCCTATAAATTTTGGAAAAAATTCCACCATACCCGTGCTCATTGGGGGCCCCCATCCGTCACACAATTTTCGAGATTTCATCTCTATATACTCCTCTCTAGTTGAAGGATGGACTACAGATCTGTCAAATTTTCTCAACAAAAGACATCTATAACAAACCATGCAAGAGGGAGAACTTGGTTAAACTAATCACGTTGATAAACAATTAGTTTAACCGTTTAATTGTATCCTCTGATTTTAGCGATTTTAAAATTCTGTACCACCAAGAGTCTTTCAAGTTCAATTTTTCTTCGAAAACAGAATATTCTTCTTGTTCCTGTTAATACTGTACATTTTTACTCCTCGTGTGCCGATCCTTCCGAATTATAAATCTTTTTCGAGAGACTTGGTTTTGTTCACACCCCGATTAATTGTGTCTGTAGCTATAGTTATCAATCCCCAGATTATTCCCCCATCAGATTACCAGATCGTGACCCCGCCCTGTTCATTCTGAACCCCGGCAATTAAGCACTTAAGAGTAATTTATCGTATGCTTTTTGCAAAGTCAAAGATTCTTCCTCGTTCTTCTTATCATGTTTTAATTGGCTCGTCCATCGTAGGAAGGGTGAACAAACGAAAACATGGTTTTCAAATAATGACCTCCAAAACCCAAACTGTTGTCATAGGTTTCTTCAATTTTCAAGTTGTTATAAGCCGGCTATTGTTATCTAAAAGACCAAGTCCCAAAGTGATCACCATAAGTGTATTCTGAATATTATTTGCTTAATATTATTAGCCAGTTATTGCAATTTAGGAGACCCTATCCCAAACGGTTGCCAGATGTTTTTTGGGGGTTTTTTTGCCGCACAAAACCAAATAGCAACATTCATTTATATTTCATCTCTATCATCGTAAGCAGCAGCTATTAGGAGTGCACTGCTGGGCAAGGGCTTTTCACTTTTCATTCGATGACGTCTGCGATTACGTTAACCTTTGCCATGTCTTATCAGCAAACACCTCAATCTCATCCCTCCATCTTGTGTGTGGTCTTTGCCTACGGCGTTTTCTGTCTTCATTTGCACCAATCTGCCCTTTGCTCCATCTGTTGTCATCCCGTCTTGCTAAGTGTCCCAACCATCTCCATTTTTGTTGCTTAATTATCTTTATAAAATCCTTCACTCTAGTCTTTCCCCTGATACATCTAGATCTTTCTATCTCTCAGAGTTATCCCTGGCATTGTTCTTTCCGTGGCTCTCCGTGCGATTCTGAATTGATTCTCCTTTCGTTTTGCTAGTTTCGCATCTGTAAGTCATAGCTGAGATTATTCATCGATTGCACACTTCTTTTTAGCAAGGGGCTCTCCAATATGTCTCTATTCATATCAAATGATTTCCAGCCAATTTTTATGCGTCACTTTATCTCGTTTTCATCGTATTTCTCCAATTTTATCATCCATCCTAGTTAAATGTGTTTGTCAAACTCTCCTAGATCTGCACCTTTTATTTCTATGTTGTTTTTTGCAGGGGAGGGGGGCTTTGTCGTTGAACATTACTTTTGTCTGTGTCCTTTTAATTATTTTTCGGTCTTTAAACCACTTGAGATTCGCTGATGATGTTTTCATAACTTCAGAAGCATCGGAAGAATTATAGAACATGTAAAGTGATCTAAATAGGAAAGTGGCAAGTACGCTTAAAGATTAACATTTATATTCATACTAGCATATACCCGTGTAAATGACTAGGTTGTTTGTGTATGGATCGGCACTAAGGAGCCCCAAACTATTTTAATGAGTAATTTATTTTTTGATAATTGAGGTATTCTAATTTTTTTTTTCAAAGTCTCAACTTGAGCTGTTTTAATGTGTGATCGAACATAAAGTCTTAAGCATTTCTAAAACGTAATCTTCATTGTAATTATGTCACAATAGGTAGTAAATTGACTGATGAAATGTGTAAGTGCAAACAATCAGAGAATATTTTTTCAAATGTCTAGATTGTATTATATCATTCCTTTGTGTGAGTGGGGGGTCGTTACCTTTTGTAAATTTTCCTCCAGTGCCAAATCTTTATTTTCGGAACCTGATAGCTTTCCCGCCACCAATCCTTGCTAGATATTGTTCTTCAAAAAATACCAAATGGCAACCCTGATCTTGATGAGCGATTTTCTTTCTTTTCCCAGAATTGTCAAGTTGGACATATACACAGGAGAGATGGAAGTGTCGAGATGCAACGAAAGACTCACCGCCACCACCGGATCCACACGATGATCACAAACAGGTGATGTTCCCTCGGAACTTTTCAGGGCCTGCGGGGGAACCGGAAAGGCCTGTGCAACTGAAGGAGTGAAGTGTACAGAAAACGTTTTTTTTTTAAACGATCATTGATTTTGTTTTGTCTAAAGTTTATCAAACGAAAGTCTGTCAGTTATAACACAGGTGTATAATAAAAGGAATGATCTATTCGGGCTATTTGTTTTCCTTTATCATCTAATTGAACCACCGTAGCCATCAAAGGTGATGGACAGTTCCGTCTTTTTTTATATGTGTGTGTGTTTGTTTCGGCGCTCTACAGACTTGAAAATTGGCATCAGTAATCCATTAGACCTATTTTAAAAATGTCTTTTCCTTTTGGAAAAAAGGACTTTTTGGACCTTTTGGGGACCTTCTTATGACGGGTTTATTGAGAACATCTAAATTCTCCAGAATCTACACGTATATAGATGTCTCTTCAAACTCTGTGATGTCATCGATAAAATTTATTCCGATCATACTTATTTTAGATGGATTCTTTTTTACATGATATCAAATTTTGACACTACAGTCATTTAATTATTGACTGTGATGATGAGTATCGTGTCTTTTTTGTTTCATAAATAATACGTATAAAACGCCAAGACAAAATATCGTTCAACATTTTAGTCCAGAGTTGACTTTGTTTTCCTATTGTAGCACCAACAGAAACAACAGGAACAACCCTCAACATAATGAAGGTGTAAACCGATGGGTAAAATCCACATTTCCAAACCGTGATTTGAATTAACAACCGACTCATTGTTAGCAGGCTGTCTTGCTGACTGAGCCAAATTGACAAGTGTTAGATATTAACAAAAAATCTACCATGTAGGTATGCAAGGGCCAATTTAATTCAAATAAATAAATACATTTATACCAATTTAAAATTTGAACTTTAAAGTAGAAATCAAGGCTAATAGGAAAATTTTACATCTCCTTGATGTTATTCTCAACCTAAATGATAACACCCACAAATCATGTATGAGAGAAAATTTTGAACTTATATGTTAACATGAAATCCAATCACCCTAATACAGTCATAAAAAATCCCTAAATCCATAAAAAAAACTGGGCTAGTGTACAATTCTTCTAACAAAACAATATTTAACAATTATAACAATATATTAACGCTCGTAAAGGACAGTAATTTCACCGAGATTAGTTTTAAATATGGCGAAAAATTGAAAACCAATAAAGTAAAAAACAGCAACAACAAAAAGAGTATAGATAGAAAAATTATCTGGTATACATCGCCATTTAATCTACAAGTCAAAATCTTCCTCAAATTAATAGAGAAAGACTTCCCTCCAAGCAACTCATTGTGTAAAATATTCAACAAGCAAAAACTAAAACTAAGCTATAGCTGTATGGGCAGCTTTAAAAAGCATAAAAAGCATAGCAGCAAAATAATGAGGAATAATACTTGCAAAGAAAATAAAAAACACAAACCAGTAAATCTACAATTGTACAAATTGCAATAGGTGCCCTTTGTAAAATAAATGTCCAAGATCATTGTATATCAGGCTGAAATATCAACCCTGGAAAACCCCTTAGAAATGAAATATTACATAAGAATATCAAAATACCATTTGAATTAAGATTAGTCAACCATACGTCATCTCTTTCAAATGGAAAATACAAAAACATCACTTTCCACACATTATTGGGAGCGCAAATATAGCAATCTCACAACCAGAATGGAAGAAAATCAAAACAAACACACAAGTACCAAACTTTTAAAACTCCGTATTGCCTATGTGAAAAATTTGAAATTGTCACCTTCATTAAGAAGATAGACTTATTCAATAGAAAAAATGAAGTAGCTGTCAAGCGTCGGCACCACTCAAAATGTCTACTGAGAAAAAACTAGTACGACGTTTATCCAAAATACCCTACATACAAGTATCCTAAAATCAATCACCATGATTACTTTATTATTATAATCCAACCACTATAAGTACAATTTAATCCCGTAAGATGAATCACAATATCTTTTGATAATTATCTTTGATATATAAAAGTTAATCCACTAAGATTGTAAAAGAAATCTAATACGAACAATTAATTCCATGTAAGGGCAAACTTCAAGGCCCTTAAACGGCTAAAAACTGTAGAATATATCTCCTATAACTAAACCCATCCCACTTAACTGATGGATCATCAGCACGACTGATAAGAAGTATCAGAAACACCCCAAAGCAACTGAAATAATTTATAATAACAAGCCATGACCACAAATATTAAACCCTCACTTCAAGGAGATATATAAACAAACAACTAACAAAGAACCAAAAGTAAAAGACCGCAAAAATTTTCCAACAGGTACATTAAGCATTGTAATACCCAGAATAATTTTGAAACCCACAAACCAGTGACCTAACGAAGAAAATATTGCGAAGAATAAAATTTGAAAAAAAAAAAATTAAGAACCTCAAATTTTATTAACATTACAAACAGTTCAAGATACTACTAATGGGATAATCATAAACAGAAAAAAGAAGAAGAAATATACTAAGCCACTCAGGAGGATCAACGGTAAAATATACATCTCCAAATAACGGTTTTAAATAGGATCCGGATAAACCGAATCATTCGCCTGAAGAAGCATGCATGTGTAGCGAGTCTATCGTTTCGTCAATTATATATATATATATATATATGAGGATATGTGGATCAACAAACTCAAAACTCTCTCCCCTAATAGACTTAACACCAAACTTAACAACCCTAATCACACATATCTCTAATTCATAAACCTCCTACAAACAATAACCTCACATCCACATCTAATCCCACTCAGATACATCAAATAATGGTAACTTCAAAGTCACTCAGACCCGTAACAACTATCACCTCAGTGAGGCATCCCACTAGTACGAATCAGAGCTAACATGTTTTCGATGACCTGTAAGGTTAATACCTATGAAGTTCCTAACCCCATCACCCCTCCATTTATACTATACCTAACCTAACCACATAATCTAACACCAAAGCATTTCCCTCCTACCCTGACACCCTATGTCCTCTCCAAGACCTACTACTGCTGCTAACACCACTAGCTTCATCACAGACTGAACTTAGTCTCATACAGCAAGATGACCTGAGCAGATAGGATACCATTTTTTGCTCACAAAGCAAAGCTCCTGATGGTGGACTTATGTTCCACAGTGAACTCATAACCATTAAATGGTACACACACACAGAGCACACTCTACTGAAGATGGGAATACCCCCCGAAACATGTTTAGACCATCAATGAAAACATACATTGATAAATATATCTAATTTCTATACACTCTCACTCCTGATTCCGTCTCACTCCCTATAGTCAAAATTATATATATATATATATATATATATATATATATATATTGTGAAATGATAGATTCGCTATGCATATATGCATATACACAATACAAATAAGGATTACCATATAATATAGTATGATATAATATATTACAATATTACAATATTGGATGTTTAATGAGTTTATTTCATGAAGTGCTCGATACATTCAACATTAAACATTAAGTTGATTTAGAGTAGAGCATAGAATATAATAGAGTGAGGGTTAGCGACACAGACACGTTTATGTTTCTGTCCTTTTTGATCTTCTCCAGGCAAATGATTCCGTTTATTTTAGATACCTATTTCATACATTTTTATTTGGGGGGGGGTCTATTTTTCCAAGTGGTAGGGTCTTCCTTTTATTCTATTCGTATATTTCTATCTATTTTTTGTTTATTGGTTGGCCACTGCTTGTTATGCCTTAATGTTTTATTTGTTGGGGATGTTGTTCTTGTTGGAAGTTGTAAATTATAAATTAGGTGGGTATGGTGTAGGCCTTTTTTGTTATCAGTATGTAGTTAATCCATCTGTTTTTGTGGTATGTTTCCTCTTTGAGGGTATTTTATTCTCACTTAAATATCAATGATAGGGTTCCCTTTTTATATTACCATAGTTGTTGATTTAATTATTCTGATTTTAGTCTGTTTTCACATGTCTAAGATAATTATGGTGATTGGGTTGTTCTTTCAAGTGGCTGGGGGGTTAGGGTATCTAAAATGGTTGATTTTAGTATATCTGTCAGTGGGTTATTAAGTTATGTTTGTTAATAGAAATTTTGAACAATGTCGGCATTTTAACGTTACTTCATTATTTCTGTTTAATAATTAAGCTTCTTTTTTTTGTCTATTGGCAAACGTGAGGATTTCAAATTCCTCATTTAGGCATAGGTAACATTGAGTTTCGATATTCCGGTATATGTGTGTTTGTTTTAATATTTTCCATTTTACTCTTGGTTTGAGTTTGCTATCACTTAGTCTCCACTAATATGTAGACAGTGATGTACTGTTTTTATACTTTTCGTCTGTAAATGATGATATATGGTTGGCTAATCTTAGTTTAAAGAGTCTTTTTGATATTCCTACATAATATTTCACTTCTAAGGGTTTCTTTTGCGTTGATATCTCTGCAAGTCTCAAATCGGATATTCTATACCAGGCTAATAGCATCTGTTTTTGTTTGTATAGTTGTGGTTTGGTTTATTTAAGCTTTTTCCGTGAGTATTATTTCTTATTACTTTATTGTAGAATGTATTTTTCTATCTTTCTGAAATCTTATTCAGAATCGATCGAGGATAGTGAAAAAATAAAACCACATTGCTATTTGGAAGAGTTAATTCCCCTCGTCCCTGCTCAAAATCTGTCATGGCCACTGTAATCTTAGGCAATAAGACACAGATGCTGTGCTTGTTCAAATGTGTAAGAGCAATTACTTTTTGTATGAATAAAGGTTTGTCGTTGAAATGAAGCGAACATCTACTCATAGAACCCATTCAGCGGCGTGGGTGGGGTACCATTTGGAGTTCTTTCTAACAAAGTTGCCTTATATATTGTCGGATTGAGCTGAAATTTGGAACTGGAGACCATTGGACCGAGGTGCAACTTTTGTATTCATCGGAATATTAAAAGCGCACTTACGCTGGCAACGGTTGCAACCGTTCCTGCTCTGAAAATTGACCCCTCAAGTGCAAAGACTCCCAAACAGTCCAAACCGGCTTCAAGTCAGTTGAATATATATCCCTCATCAAAATTAAATTGACCCTACTTCTTTGATAAAGATGAGACAGTTACTATACGATGAAGAGTTTGGTTAATTTACTTAATTGTCTCATTCCTCCATCTTCTGCCTGGTCTCTCCCTACTGTGTTTACTACTCCATGGGATTATCGTTTTGTTCCATCTATTGTCACCTCATCTTACTGAGTATCCAGTCCATCTCCATTTTTGTTGCTTAATTATTCTTATACTATCCTCCACTCCATTCCATTCTTCTGATATATGTTGATCTTTTTCTGGTAAGGTTATCCCTAGCATTGCTCTTTCCATGACTCTCAGTGCGATTCCAAGTTGGTTCCTAGTTCATTCTAGTAATTTCCATCTTCCATCATTATCATCTCAAATATATAAGTGAAAGGTATCCATGTGTTTGTTTGTATTTCTTCTGTCCCGCTATAAAAAGTACCAAGACAAGGGTGCAGCCCAACCAAATTTGGTATACCTACTCAATGAACTTGAGAGAGGTCTTAAAACAAAACATTTGAGAAAAATATTTTGTAAAGGGTTTTAGGGGGTGGAGTTTACAATATAATCATAATGCCAAAGTGAAACCTTCTTTTCGACCACGTACATATCATTCTCATTTTTTACGATTATACATAATTTTCTAAAAAGTTAGAAAGAGGCTTTCTCCTGAATCAAAATTGAATTTAAAAGCTTGGCAAAAATCCAAATGTTTTAAATATTTTATGTAGCTATAATGCAAAACTGGACCCTTGCTTTCCCATCAATCTGTCTGTCTCTATCTCTCCCTCCACATTCACACACACACACACACACACACACATATATATATATATATATATATATATATATATATATATATATATATATATATTAGCCGTATAACCCATCCATGGGTATTCAGCTAGTTACACTATAATTAAGCAACTGTCCGTCTGTCTATGATCGCAAATCTCAAAAGTAGCCTCAGCTATGATCACTGAATTTTTTCTGCTTATTAATGGGAATCTGGGGCAGGTTTTTAGCTAATTGGTTTCAGTAAATTTCCTCTCAGAGAGGTTTTAGGTGGGGGTCATTTTGCGAAGAAAGTTTTTGCTAAACTGGTCCTCTAGATTGT